>CM076578.1:212668428-212979947 GCA_034641835.2 Pinus albicaulis | reverse complement strand
AATGGATGTGAAGACAATATTTCTTCACGGGTGTGTAAGGAGGTAAATCCCCTCTGCGGACAGAGGCGATCCCTACTAGCCCAGACCGGGTCTAGCAAAAATCGTCACACGCTATAGTGCAGGTTCCTAATTGCAAATAAACCAACTAGCGATGAAGGCTTACCTGGAATCCAACGTTGTTGCTTGCAGAGAAAGTAGCGCTCCCGTTCCTTAGCTCCGGCAGATCACAATCCTCACGATCTCCGTGATCGGACACCTACACACGCGAGAAACAAAACAAACACAAGCGTAAAATCCAGTAGATGCAACTATATGTCAGTCAGAAAGGACATAACTCATCATCATAAACAACAACAAGAGTGGAACCATAACCAATAGTCGTTTATTATTAATCAATCAAAGGAAGAATACAACCATAGTTCTGACGCTGAATTCTCCTTCGGAGGGTCGCCAACAGAACACGTCTCGAAAAGCCTGTCAAGGATGGGACAAACCTCTCTCTTCGGATCTTGACAGTAGTCTCCTTTCTTATATTCGGCCTTAAGGTAATTATGGAGGCTCTTGCAGCATAAGGCTCTTGGGAATTTGGGAACTTGAAGACTCGCTATTCAGCCATTCAGCCATTCAACCCCTTCATCAATGGATGAAGGCTATATTTATAGAGGAGAGGAGGAGGTTGGGATCCCTACAATAGTGGAAGGGAGGCCTTATCCTTTGGGAGGTTCCCCATATGGTGGAAACAAGAGGCCAAAGGAGGAAGGCCGTGGTTATTCAGTCGAAACCACTTTTGATGACTCATCCACGAAGTTGTTGTAATCGAAACTTTGCCTCTTTTTTTAAAAAACTTTCCAAAAGCAGATTGGCGCGGGTGCTTAACTGGGACAGAGCGCCAATTGGCGCGGGCTCAGTGTTAATTTTCCTCATTGGTGCGAGTACATAACGGGCTACCAGCGCCAAGGCAAAAACAGGTGTTTTTAGGGGTCTGCTCAGGAAATGATCAACAGAAGGAATGTTGTCCTCATGGAAAGGGATGCAATGATGGTATTTGCAAGGCATGACACTACTTATTGGTCACAGAAACAACCCTCCAATGGGCGAGATGGGGATTGCAGGGACGGTGACAAATTACTGTGTAACAGATGCCCCCTAAAGCATGAGGCTCGAGAGAGAGAGAGGGGTGAAATGCTTTACGAGAACGTGTCCAACTGAAAACTCCGCCGTCGGAAAACCTGCGTGAAGAAGTACAACTGATGTCTCAAATACATGATATATATGTGGTATGGGTGCAGCCATCCATAACAGAGTATACAATAATACAGATCCAAGGCATGGGCGCAGCCATCCAGTAGGGATCGATAAATAGACTCAGGTATGGTCATAGCCATCCAGTGAGTGAGTCATGTAACTAATCATGATAATCCACAAAATCGCAGCCTGGATTACAACAGACACAATCCAGGGTCTTGCGCTCCATCTCGACCCGAACACAGTACAAGTCCAAGCATGTGAATAAATGAGCTGAAGTCGAACATGCGAGAACATCGTCTGATTACCAGCCAATGATGAAAGCTGTTAACAGACGCGAGAGGTACCACCAATAATGACGATGGCCCTCAAGGTACTACAGGTACAATCTACGGCATGTGAATCAATGAGCTGGCGTCGAACACCCGTAGAATCACTCGATCGGAGGCCAATGATGAAAACCTCATGTCGAATGCGACGAACCTGCCATTGAGGCATGCAGGCTCCAAGGTACCATTAGGGAGTCTCTAGATCAGCTTCCTGGATAATGAGCTGAAGTCGACAGGAAGTGACCTTGATCGAAGGTGGGCCATAGTGTTTCCCACATCATCAACGCGAGACAGAGGAACATAATGTCTTTGTGAATCACGATCAGATGAGAATCAGAGGAAGGTTGGTACTTGCAGAGGTCAACTTCTCTTGAACATATTGGCGGCACGACAGTGGATTTGGCAGTATTTGACATCAAAAGATCAGAGGTCATAGTGACGAGGCAAAGAGCAGATGAGAGGTCAAAAGGGATCACCCAAACCCATGGAGGCAAGTGAAAAACGAGATGAAATGTCCCCAACCCGACATGAATGCAGACAAGTGCCATGTTCAAGAGCGACATACTGCCGACACGACAATGATGTTGGTTCCATTTTCCCCACCATTTCGGTGAGTACCTCTTTATTTTTACACAAGCTTGAAGAGGATACCATATGCTTGTCATATAAATCCGTCCTTCGGACGAATCCATCCTAGTACATTTAACGAGCCCTAGGAAGGAGGAACTCGAATAGCGTCATTACAACTGAATCCGATGTCATCAAGGTTTAACGAGTCTGACAAAGGAAAAACTCGGCGTATTTTCATGTTTAGAGAGTTTGAAAAGACAACGGAAAAGTAAACTCTAACAGTCCCTTTTCGTAGATAGTTTCTCAGATCCGAAAAGGTAGAAAACTATGTCTGAGGAAACCTCCTAGTCGCGATAGGCTAGGGTATTCCTTTTTCGTAAATAATCTATCCCAGCCCAAAAAAAGGGTAAACGTATACTGGGTAGATGTCGTTTCGTAGCCACTTTAACGAGATCGAAACGACAAGGGACTCGTCAATATTTTCACGTTTAGAGAGTCAGAAAAGAGCTGAAAGATGACTCCTCCTAGAGGAACGAGTGGTATAAATGGTAGCAAAAGGTCCCGGTAATGATAGAACTGCTCAGAACAAGTAAAGGTTAAGAGGCTGGCTAACAAGACCACTCATCGCAGCGGTTCCTCAGGAACGGGTAAAACAACCAAGTGAAGGCATATGATCGAACAAGCAGATGGTGACGATGGAGTGAGAAAACCAAGGCTCATCTGGTAAAAAACGGTATTTGATAAACTAGCAATCACAAGAGGTAAAAATAGGAATGGTTTCATTTTTACACAAGCTTGAAACAAAGATAAACTATGCTTGAAACCGGTTTCATTTTTACACAAGCTTGAAACGGAAAAAAAACTATGCTTGAAAAATTAAGCATGCCCCCAACATGGTGACTCAATTCGAGTACATGCCCCCCAAGCTTCAATCCATATGAAAGGCAGATGGAGTGAAGGTTCAAATTACGAGATCAAGAGAAAGACTCGACTGGGATTTTACGAGATCTCATCAAAGACTCGAATTGAACGGGAACATGTTTCATTGTTTTAACGAGGTTGACACATTAAAAGAACTATCCTCAGGACACCTTGTTTCATGGTTTAAGGAGCTTGGCACAAGACAAGGAACTCTGCTCCGACAACCTTGTTTCATTTTTTAAGGAGCTTGACACAAGACAAGGAACTCTACTCCGACAACCTTGTTTCATTTTTTAAGGAGCTTGACACAAGACAAGGAACTCTGCTCCGACAACCTTGTTTCATTTTTTAAGGAGCTTGACACAAGACAAGGAACTCTGCTCCGACGACCTTGTTTCATTTTTTTAAGGAGCTTGACACAAGACAAGGAACTCTGCTCCGACGACCTTGTTTCATTTTTTAAGGAGCTTGACACAAGACAAGGAACTCTGCTCCGACGACCTTGTTTCATTTTTTAAGGAGCTTGACACAAGACAAGGAACTCTGCTCCGACCGACTTCATCATAATGAACAAGAAGTCATTGCTTCCAAGAGTTCCACACCAGATGGGAGGAAATCATCCTGGAAGTCAGGACCCAATGCCCCCAGCACTCGATGCACGACGGCATCATCACTGAGCACATGCACGGGGTAAGTAGCCACATAGTTGACCTGCGGCGGAGCAGATACAACGGGTGGATAGAAACCAGGAGGGGGTGATGGCGGACCAGATGCCATATTAGGACCAAAGAACGAAAGCTGATCAATGGTCACGATCCGTCCTTCATGTGGAAAGCACATCACGCGAAAGAGGGAGGAGACAAGTGCTCCCATGGCATAGGTGTAATCGCACCCCAAAAGCAGATTGAAATCCAAGGGGCCTGGAACAACCATCACGTCCATATGGATGGTTTTACCTCCCAAAGTAACAGGTAACCTTGGAAGGATCCCCAACGGTTGACTCGTTCTTCTATTGAATGTCAACAGATTCTGCGTAACGGGCGCAAGCGGCGGCGAACCGAAAGCTTGCCAGGTAGTTGAAGACAGAATACTAACAGAGGCACCTTCGTCTATTGGTGTTGGGTATGACGGACAAGAGAGCTGTGCTATGATCTGAAGGCACACCTTGGGCAGGCGGTATCTGCGAATGGGTTCCCGTCAAAAGCGACCAAACTACTGGAAGGCTACCATTGAACCGAGATGGTCTTCCCTTGGTGTTACGGAAGAAGAAGGAGAATCCTCCATGACCTCCATCTCGAAGGTGGGAGGAGTATCCTCTGGGACCTCCATCACGGGAGGTGGAGGAGAAACTTCTTGAGATATAGGGACAGGAGAATTTTTCTCAAATGCGAGAGATACGAAGAAGCAGAGACAAAAGAACATGGGGGGTGTGGATGTTTCTCTGGAAAAGACTGCACATGGATGGGACGACTCAGCACGATCCCACGACCAATGGTTGGTCGGGGATGGATCTGAATAACGATTTGGGAGGGCGGGATCGACCAAGGATGACTCTTGACCAATCATAGGATCGGTGGTGGAGGACTCAAAGAAGAAAATTTGTTTATAACCAGCCCAGGGAGGCGTGGTGTGAAAATTTGATTGTCAAAACTCTTTTGGCTTCATCCATATACGGACAAAGGTGAATGGCATGGTGCCCTTCACACAAATTACAGGGATTGGTAATCTTACCCTGCTTCTTAGGAGTTTTACCAACACTAGCTGAAGACGTGCCCCCAACCTGACTCCCGGAAGCCAAAGGAAACGGTGGACGACCGCTGGACCATACTTCGAGCACCTTGGGAATACCAGGGCAGTCTCGAAGAAGATGTTCTCCTGTGCACAACATGCAAGGGAACTTGACTTTCCGCGGAGGGTTGGAAGGTTTATCAATAAGAGCAGTAGCTGCAACTTTAGCCTCTCCTTTATTTGACTTCTTCTTCTTTGTCTTCTTCTTCTTCTTCTTATCCACCTAGTTACTCGAATCCAAAATCTCACCAGGCAAAGTAGATGAGGAGGACGCAGAAACAGGCGAAGAAGGGGAGAGGTCCACCTTAGAATCAACATGATGTTGTTCAGGTGGAGGAACTGATTGAACAGTAGGCGAGACATTCGGAACCACAGAGGTTGAAAACAACCAAACATGCAACCCAACAGTGAACCCAGGAAGGGACAACGTTGCCATATAAGGAGCACCAACATTCCCAAAAGGAGGGAAAGGACCCGGATTCCCATCGAAGGGGATTCCTTGGTTAGTGAACTCCGGAAAATTTTCCATCAGAAACGATCTTTAGAACAAAACCCTAAGGAAACTAACTTTAACCAGGAATATTTTGTGGGCAGTTAATTTTTATGACATTGAAACAAAACTCTACTGTTTCATCTTTTAAGAGTCGAGAAACAGGAAAAATGTGACTCTATCTCTTTCAGATTTGACACAAGTGTGAAAGGACAAGCGCTTGGCGATCTTTTCAAATTTAGGGAGTCAGAAAAGATCAAATGACTGCTCAGGAATACTAGGCAAAGGGTGTACCAAATAACCGTGAACTGCAATATACACCTTGGTTTCAAAATGAAAGAGAAATCAACCAAGGACTTGACGTACGTGCAGGCAATCTCCCCGAATGCTGTGTTCGGTGTATCACGGGTATAGGGCGGCAGACTCGGCTTCCTATGGATAAAGGATAGAAACCTAGTGGGGTCTCCCTTTATATACGCGACGGTACGGGGAGCACAAGTCCGTACTAGTGCTGTCTAAAGCCAAGAGGCGAATGAAAGCTACTAGGTTTAACGACGCCGGAACACGTCTCTAACCTAGACCTCTAAATGTTCGTTAATGTTTCAATGCTTCCTTAGGTAAATTGAGTAAATTTTATGGTTGATCTTCAATTATGTTCCAGTTTCAAGGCCCTACCGTATGTCATCTGACAATCTCCTATATGCAGCTATATGAGAAAAGAAAACTTTTCAATTCAATGAATGCTATCTAGTTAAGGGAAGAGCTTCAAACAATGATGCGACATAAAACAACACTGCAAACGAAATCTTTTCCAAACTAGATGACTTTCACTATCCGAAAGTAATTTCAAACATTCAACGATGCGAATAATGCAATGTAATCTATGCAAAATCCTCTTTTCCGAAAACTATGCAATTGTAATCTATGCACAATTTCCCTTTTCCTTTTCAAATAATAAGAATGCACTCAATGCATTTTTCGATGAAATGAGAATCTACTTAATGCATGCTTTCAATGAAAGAGAATACACTCAAAGCAATTTTTAACTTTCAATCATTAAACAATGTGATCTAAGTTCAATGATAAATCTCAAAATACTCTTCAATGCAATGTGATCTAATGCATTTTAACAAAAAGAACACTTTGAGATGAAAACTAAATAAACACAAATCTTCTTAATGAAGGATGAATGCAAAAGAGATGTAAACAAACACTAAGAATGCAATCGTTGTTTCAAACACTTTGTCACGAAATCCCTCAAAAGGCGACAAGACATATGAGGTCAAACACAAAGAGGACTTCCAAAGCAAGAGATCAAAACAAGGCATTCATTCCCATTTACATCAAAAAATCATGGAAATAAGACATTTCATACAATGAGCAATGTAATCTATGCTCATACAGTGAAAATACCGGAAGGGAAAGACACATTGGTGAAGGATTTAGGGAAAAAATCTCAATTTTCACACACCCTGAAATTGGCCCGACTTTGTCATTGACAACTAGCGCCAACTGGCACGACTTGCTCACTGACAACTAGCACCAATGCCTAATTGGCACGGGTTTCTAACTGACAACAAGCGCCAACGCCTAAAAATGAAAAAACAAAGAATTTCTCCCAACCAAGACCAGACTCACCACTTCATGCAGGATCTAAAACAAACCCAGAAGTAAAGTACTGACCAAAAGAAACTTCCGAACAAGGGTAAACCCTAGCACCTACAAGACATGGCGCGACTGTCTGGTTGTAATCCGCGCCAGACAGGGAATGGCGTGAGTGATGAACTAGCAAATTGCGCCAACTGGCGCGACTATCAGGGCTAAACTCGCGCCAATCAAGCCAACTATGAAAAGGTGAAAATTTGGAAAAGCAGAGGTCAAATCTGATCCTATGGGGCTGAACCAAAAGCCAAACACAAAAAGAGCCAGCCAAAAGAGCTGATCAAGCAAGCAGAATTGAGAAACAACTAAAAATACAAGACAATACTCCAAGTGTTCAGTTCATAAACTAAACCGGAGATTGACTGAAGCAGCTTTGATCTACTTCGCTAATGCAGAGCAAAAGTGTTTCGAAGGCTATCTGGCTAACTTTAGGCTCCGTCTGTAGCTTACAAAGCAGAACAAAAACAAGCTAGACGATCCCTAGTGGAGTCACCAATTTGTTGTGGAGGTAAATCCCCTCTGCGGACAGAGGCGATCCCTACTAGCCCAGACCGGGTCTAGCAACAATCGTTCACGCTATAGTGCAGGTTCCTAATTGCAAATAAACCAACTAGCAATGAAGGCTTACCTGGAATCCAACGATGTTGCTTGTAGAAGAGGTAGCGCTCCCGTTCCTTAGCCCTGGCAAGTCACGATCCCCACGATCTCCGTGATGGACACCTGCACATGCGAGAAACAAAACAAACGCAAGCGTAAAATCCAGTAGATGCAACTATATGTCAGTCAGAAAGGACATAACTCATCATTATAAACAACAACAAGAGTGGAACCATAACCAATAGTCGTTTATTATTAATCAATCAAAGGAAAATTACAACCAATTTCTAACGCTCAATTCTCCTTCGTAGGGTCTCCAGCAGAACACGTCTCGAAAAGCCTATCAAGGATGGGACAAACCTCTCTCTTTGGATCTTGACAATGGTCTCCTTGCTTGAATTCTGCCTTAGGGGAATAATCAAGGCTCTTGCAGCATAAGGCTCTTGGGAATTTGGGAACTTGAAGACTCTACCATTCGCCCATTCAAACTATTCCGGCCGCCTTCATCAATGGATGAAGGCTATATTTATAGAGGAGAGGAGGAGGTTGGAATCCCTAAAATAGTGGAAGGGAGGCCTTATCCCTTGGGCGGTTTCCCATAAGGTGGAAACAAGAGGCCAAAGGAGGAAGGTTGTGGTTATTCAGTCGAACCACCCCGATGACTCATCCATGAAGTTGTTGTGATCGAAACTTCGCCTCGTTTTTTAAAAAAATTTCCAAAAGTAGATTGGTGCGGGTGCTTAACTGGGACAAAGCGCCAATTGGTGTGGGCTCAATGTTAATTTTCCCCCATTGGCGCGAGGACATAACGGGCTACCAGTGCCAAGGAAAAAACATGTGTTTTTAGGGGTCTGATAAGGAAATGATCAATAGAAGAAATGTTGTCCCCATGGAAAGGGATGCAATGATGGTATTTGCAAGGCCATGACACGCTTATTGGTCATAGAAAAAGACCATAATGGGTAAATGGGGATTGGGGACGGTGACAAATTCTTTGTGTAACAATCGCTTTCTTGTAACAACAACCCCTTAACTACTCCTGACCTAGATGCTTTCAGGATCTTTGGTGCTCTAAATGAAATTTGGAAAGACAACACAAGACCATAGATCTTCTTAATTCATCCTCAATTAGTTATAAAAATGCACAATATATCATAATAATTGATGAAATGGCGGAAGTAATGAAATAAGGTGAAATAACACAAGTTAGGATAGAAAGGTATGAAAAAGAGGCAAAGATAGTCCCATTGGTTATAGTCATGAGGAAAAATAGGGAAAACAAGTGTACAAAAAGTGTGCAAAAGCTGGCATTGACACCCATTACAATCCTCAAAACCATATCTACCCTCTCATGTATCATGAAATTTTGTTTCATAACATAAACAAGTAACACACAATTTGTGATAAGCATTTAATAATAGGAAATATCATAGATACACATTTCATCAACATGATTTACATTTAATTCATTTTAATTAACATTATAGATATAAGTACACAGGTACTTATCTAATTTGAACAAATGGTCCTTGGAATTGATGAAGGTGAGCCATTCCACCCCTCCATAGTTTCCAGCGCACTACTTTCTTTATTATAGCTAGACACACAAACTGACAAAGCCATGGGGAAGTTCTCACACTACAATACATAGTGATTATAAATCCGATCTCCTTTTTATAGTCCAATCAACAGTCCTATTTTCCTATTGGTCTTCTCTTACATTCTTGCAGTATTTGGTTGTCTCCAAAATTCTTTATAGGTTTGTCTCTATTATGTACTATATATTTCCCACCAACGTTTCTTTTATTCCTTGTGCAAATACATGTGTTGTATCTCTCCATGAAATAATTTATTCCTATCTGAGAGCTTCATTTATCCTTGGAGTCTATTTCCTTCTCTAAGTAGTCCACTCAATCAAATTGCTCTCTAGGGGAGAGTGTTTCTCCTCTCTCATGGTTTTTCCATCATTGGTGATACCTACCTCTAATTATAATTTTCTTAGAGAAATATTAATTTCCTTCTTTTTCTTCCCTTGTATTTCATGCTCATCCTCCTCATGTTTCTTCTTTGATAGATTTGTTGTTAGGTAAGCCCATGTTGGTTAAATAATAAAATTATAATTAGACCCCAAAATACTTCCGAGTGGTATACTACCCATACCTTTGAGAAATTCTAGTACCACTTCCCATCCTTCTTATAACTTATGGTAGTTATTAACACGCTTCCACCATATATTTTCTGATAAAGGTTGATAATCTTGAACATTGTGAATATTTGGCTTAGCCAATAATCCATTAATCAAACATATATCCTCTAATTCCCTCTTCTTAGCTTCCCTCCACCTCATGAATTCACACGGTCCATATTATATTAAAGCCCTTATACAGTCAATTGGTATTTAAATTAAAATTAAGTTTATTAGGGTTTTGTTCCCATTTACATTTATAAGCCCATATAAGGATAAAAATTCATTAATTACAAATTTTCATGGTTTTTTCCATTTCATTTACATTCTCATATACGGGTAAAAAAAAAATAATTAGCTATTAATCATAATATAAATTAGGATTAGAAAAAAGGATATTACAATCTCCTCCCCCTTGAAGGAACACCATTCACTGATGTTCACATATCTCATATTTCTGTATTCAACATCATTTGCACTTTTTTCAAGATATTTTTGTTCATTGCAATAGCCTTTGGATGACTTTCTTTCGGCTACACCAACTTCCTTATTGTCTCTTCATGCGCATTTGCAAACATTGTCATTTCTATCCACTCTTCCATGTAAAAATGTCAACATTTCCATCTATCCATGCACATATGTTCCACCATTTGTTGAAACATGACACAACATTAATACTTTTTTCTAAGAATAATAACTTACCTCAATCCCAAACATATACCAAAGGTAATTATTTAAGCATAAATAATTATATCGTGTAAATTGGATTAACATCTAATGACATGCTGAAAATAAACACTGGTCTTTTTCTTGCTTAATTACTGCATCTTGAGTGTCTAGGTAATTCCTTCCATGAGCAATCTACTTTATAATTTTTTTCCTTCATGGCAAATAATGAGATTTGTGTATTCTTATGACCAATGTATTCCTTGAGTTCCATCCATTTTTGGTTTCCTAGTAACCTTTTCCACAGTACTTTCCATCTTGACAACCATCAACTGTCTGTTAGTCAAACTTCATCACCTTGTTGTAGAGTGAAACAAGTTATTATGAGATGCTATCTTGGAAATTTTAAAAAAGAAACCTTCACCATGTGGGTGCATGTTCCAATTTGTTTATTGAGGGGACTCAAATTTCTCACTGGGGTTCCACCCAGTTTCTGCTTGTTTTCTCTTTTGTCTCAGCATGGTTCTTTGTTTCTTTGTCTTTCACTGCTTCGCTCTGAAACATTTTCATAATATCTTGTTACTTATAAACTTGGATGTTCCATATGATCCACCATCCATTGAAGAAAAACAACATAAAAATGCTCAGTATTTTATGACCATTTCATAGAGATTCATTGAATGTTTTCCAGTAAACCATCAAGGCCATATTGTGACATGTATTCTAGGAAATGAAAATGCTTATTATATAATTGCATATCTACTTCATGAGCTTCCATAAGTGACAAGAAGTTTAACTCGTTCCTTGGTGTATATGCCAATAAAACTCCTAATCAAATTGATTATGTGACAGTCTACATATAAAGTAGTTTAGTCACCATTTTAGGTGTAGGAAAATCTTTGCCTTGGGTGATCTACCTAACCAAGGGGTTTTCTCTATGTATGATTTAATTGAAGAAACTATTAGATTATTACAACCAATCATTCTGCAGTTTCTCCATTTCAATTTCCGGAAATCCACTCTCTTTAGACAATCTATTGATCAAGTTACTCTTGTCTTGGGTCCACTTTATCTTGAGTGGTCTTGTTCTTGGGCTCTCACTTCTCAACCTATGCATTCACCATGACTACTCTAAGGAATTCATGGAATAACACAGATATTACACATTGTACTTTAGCTGATTTGAAACCACATCATTTATCCTCACTTCTTATCATGTACTCTGGTTACAGTATTTATGTTCAAATATTTAAATCATAATTTTATTTTTGAAACTTGGTCATCATAGAAGCAAGTCCACGACAGAGATTAGTGCTATACAATGTTAGGATCTTGCAGTATGTGTTAAATAACGCACACCTCAGGATTGCGTTGTTGCCATAATACCACATTCTACTTGCAATATCCTCTCACACTCATTCAAACAATATTATTTTATTTGGCATAAAATCCTTGCAACATATCATTTATAGTAGCGACTAAATTGTTGTAAAATGATCACATTGTCATTTGTTGTAATTTTCTTATATGAAATTTTCTTCAAAAAAATGGTATATTATATACACACATATATATTAAATATATAACAAAGAAAATCATACAATTGTTATAGTTTGTAATAAAGTTTTGTATTACTGTAAAGTAGTTTAGTTTAAATTTTGAAAATGCAAGCAGGTTGGTGCACTATTAAGTTTTCTGGCGCATTTTGTTACCGCATGTTCCAACATTAGATGTTTACTATATTGTAATCAATATTAAAATAGATTGTGATACCTGCACGGAAGTGTTTAAATGGAGGTGCTAAATATTGTTTCAACAAACTGCTTAGAGTTGTATGTCAAGAGCTCATCCATACACACCCCACCTATTCTAAAACTGGCATCATCGGCACCACCTCTCAGAAAACCTCTGCACTAATAGTTTCATGCCATCTGCTCTCGATGTTTCATCTTTCTAAACAGCCAATCACTTAAGCTAGTATGATTATTTTCTCTTTAATGTTTTTATATTTGCTAATTAAATGGTCATTTCCACAACATTTACTATCCATTTAGACACATAAACATTAAATTCCATTATTGATGGTAAACCATTCATTTTATAAAACATTAAATATCCTCAATTTATTTATCACATTTTCTCAATATAATAATATTTGTACTTAATAACATAAGCTTTGAGATTTCTGGATATTGTATGAAATAGCAAGAACTCTACTAATTGCCTCTATTATTTCCTCATCTTTTTCGTAATTTCAAAATGGCAGAGAAGCAAATTACTCTTCAGAAAAGTACGACAGCGCTAGAAAAACCTATTCTTAAAATCATAATCTAAATGTGTTCTGTGGTAGATGATGTTTCAAATTAGGATAAAAGTGGTTGACGTATGAATTACCAATTGGAGCATCCAAGGATTTGAATATGTATGTAGGTTTGGTTTTGAGGTCATATTTACTGATTTTCCTCAAATATTGTCAATTTCAGAAGTTTTATTTCTAGGAAAATGGTGTTGCCATTGAAGAAAATGGTTATGAAATGGTGAAGCAACGTTCTACTCTCAACTACAAATCCATTCTTGGATTTTTAGATTAATCATGCAAAATATTTATAGGTAATTTTTTTAGTTTGGATTATAATATGAAAATCATGAAAGACCTGCATTTCAACAAAGAGACAAAATGTTTGCAGAACATTTATCGCGAAGGTTTAAAATTCTTTGTCATAATCCACCATTTTCCTTAGCAACATTTCTGAAAATTGAAACAGTGGTTCTATATCTTGTGTCTTCTAGGATATCAAATTGATGATGGTGGTTGTGAAGGTCAATCTCTATTATTCTAATGAGTATTTCTATCTGGAAAAAAACCTCACATTCTTTTATAATTTTAGTAATTCATTTTAGTCTAATTATAGAAATTCTTGAAATTCTAGTGTGAAGGTGCTAAGCATCAATTTGTATTAATGTATTTGTTCTTATATCATCAATATGAGGATTCAAGATGCCCTTATAATTTATGATTCCACCAGGGAAAGCCACAATATTTCATTAATTAGACTTCACTAGTCAAAAAGATTGGAAGGATTGTTCTTTAGTGACTTTGTGGTCGGTTCTGTTTTCATTGTATATCATGATAGTGATGGAGTTCCAAGGGTATGAGTAAAAACAAGAGATTTTACATCTGATGAGAGTTAAAAGTAGGAGGAAATTTGGTATTTATATCAAAATTTTATAAGATCATGATTTTATAGTTTGTGATTTCAATTATATCAATTATGACAATTTTGTTATATGTGGATTACTGGTAAGATTCATAGCCACAAATATGAATATGATGAAGTATTTTGTATCAAGGGAACAAAAATCGTTTATTTGGAAATCATAGGTTGGTTCGTTTATAGTAAAAATACTAAATAAAGCACACATTTGATAAGGAGGTAGAATTTGTTATTTCAGATGAACAAGTTAAGTTCAGCTGAATTATGACCCTTATATTCATCTCTTATATTTGAGCAAAAATCCCTCTTATCATTTCATTTCTCCCGACTTAAATATTGAACACTATGTAATCCAGTGTTTGGAGAGACCACTTTCTGGGGAAGTTGAAGAGTAGGTTTCTAGTCAAACATAATTGAAACTACCAGACTAAAAGGTAAAATACAGTGAGCACATTTTACTCTATATTTGTTGAGTTTTAAATTAGCAAAATTCATAGTTTCCAAGTAGGAAAACCGGAGAAACAAAATAAGAATCATGAGAAGACATGAATACACGGTGCTTATACTAAATTAATTTTATCAGTGCTTGTTTTCTGTAAAAGAAAATAAAGAAACAATCCTCGATGTGTTTTCTTCCCCTTCATTACTATTCAAAAAATGTGCCGATAGATTCAAATAAATGAAGAAAAAAATGGGTTGCTAAAAACCCCCTTACTTATTCCTTAGGTTCTTGAAACAAGATTCTCTTACCACTTTTAACAAATTGTGATACTAGACCACGACATAGGACAATTTGATTGATTCCCTTGAGCCAAGGTCCGGGTTCTAAATGTAAGAAAGAAGATTATAAGACCTCATTTCTCTTTTGATACAAAAGATATTCAACCTATATATAAGATGATCTATACAATAATATGGTCAAAACGATATATTCTTCTCACACGAGCAAGTTATACTATGAAAAACGCTCAAAATATGTCTTGTTTAATAATATTCAATTCTTAGAAAGTTGGAAAATATCATCATTGGCGGAAGATACGAGGTTAAAGGATTTGAAGATATTGATTCTAGCCTAATAATGTTAATCTGCTCAAGAAATCATTAAGAATAGAAGTGGGCGTTAGAATTACATGGAACATTAAAATTGCCTTTTAATAGAAGCATCCTCAGAAGGCAGGAGGGGGTGGGAAATTGGAAAAGGAAAAATAAAATATGTTACAAATGATTGTTAACTAAAAATCATAGATACAAAAAATGAGTTAGAAGTAGGAGAAAATTGGAAGGAAAAAGAACAGCAAACAGTGCGGGGACTTGAACAATTTGACAAGATCAACAAGCCAATGTTAAACATAGCAGTTATCAAAAGTAATGGGAGGTGACATTGAGATATTAAAATCATTTCGAAGAGGCAAAAGAAAATAAAACTAAATTAGATAATGCATATATTTGAAGTAAAAAATAATTTCAAGCTTACAAGATAGCTTGGAAAAATATATAGATGAATAAAATAGTGCACATAATATATAGAGGAAACTAAACAACAAATTTGGATAGACATTAATTCAACCTATTTTCTTGTTGCGGATATTTATAGAAATTATTTTTGAACATGAACAATTGGTGCATAAAGCAAAGAGCGCTACTAGAGATCACGGAAAAATTGGATTAGGAAACATGGAGAAGCAACTAGAATCATCAAGGTCTTAAATTCAAAATGAAGAAGCGACTAGGTATTATGAGAGTTGAATAGGAGAGATGCAGTCCTTGAAGTAGAGATTTTGTGCTAAAAGATTTGATGCCTACAGTTTGGAGACCAAAGTATAATATAAATTTAATATCAAGAAATTTCATAAAAAGTTATATGTTTTTCAATGGAAAGGACTCCCACTCATTAAGGATTATCATGATAAATTAATCCAAGAAGAGATTAATAGCAAAAGTTACATGATATAGCAATAGACAAGTCAAAATTTACCAAATTTAAGGAAATTTTATTGGTAAAAAATTTCTCAACATTTAGAGGATGATTTATTTATTTCACATGAAATTCATCAATTTTTTCTTCGATAAACCCACTTTTGAAGAGTATATAAGGGAAGGGTAGAAAGAAGCATACAAAAAAGGTGATAAAATATTCATTCCCGAGATGATGATTAGTCGGGATAAGTTGTTGAACTTATTAGTTGAGAAACTAGTATATTTTTAAGTGATATTTCAACAAATAATAGGAGCATAATCGAAGAGTGCATATTTAAATCCAACTTGATTGAAAATAGGATCCTTGGATAGTGTGAAATTCCACTAAATCATTTCAAAGGATATATTTTTTGATTTATATTAATTAGAGTATATAAATAATTTTTGGATAAAATTTACCTTTTCATGTAAAATTTTGAATAGGATAAAGATATTTTGAAAGAACTCTATATATACTTTGTAATTCAAAGTAAGAAGGGTTGATACTTTGACAAGACCAAGAAACATTGTTGTGATACGGAAGCTTGATGAGTTAAGATGAGTGACTCAAATAACAAGCATAACTCAATATTTATTCTTTGACCATCTCGGTCCACCTTTGTAAAGGATAAAAAAGACAACATTGAATGCTCCCAAGATGGACAATTCCCGGGTAATAATTTTTAGATAATGGAGCATTCAAAACATAGACATAACCCACCACCAAAAATAAAAAATTTGTTAACCTATCCTACGTAGGAATTAGGTCGGGATACCATTAAGATTCTCGTGGGGTCTAGGATTTGCGGTTGCTCTAAAGGCATCCAAACGAAAGTATTTGTGCGCATTATTGAAGGGGATTAGAGGTTTAACGCTTGATGATAAAGGCACTTGAGACAAGAATGCTCCCTGATTTGAAAAAGGCTAGAACTTCCAAAGAAACCTAAGCAAGGAAGAGTTTTTGCTCTCAAGACTAACGCAATAATGGGAACATTGTGGTTCTTAAGCTAGACAAAGGGGAGGTGTTCTTTGTCATTCTTGATAAGGATGATTATATTAAGAAAATGAATGAACATCTAGATTGTAGTAGCTACAGAAGCTTAAATACAACCCCATGCCCAAGGTATTAAGAGAAGTCAAGAAAGCGATAAAATTACGGGTTGGATGATAGGCTAAAAAAGAAATTAACCTCGTCTTGTGAAGTCATGCCAAGAATTTATGGTTTACCCAAAATTCATAAATAATGAATCCCCCTAAGACTGATTTTCAATACCATAGGATCCCCTACTTATGAAATGTACGGCAAAGTATGTTGCTAAGATATTAAAACCTCTCGTTGGAAATCTTGACTCTTTCATTAAGGACTCAAGTGATTTTTCAAGCTCATTAAGAATAAAAAAGTTGAAGAAAGTGACATCTTTGGTTAGTTTCGATGTGGTATCACTTTTCACAAAAATTCCTTTAGATGAGGCAATCCAATTCATTAAAGATGTCACCCGATCTTGAAACGACTAAAACTTGCGAGTGCTTTTATGCTCCACGTTCTTTAGTTTTCAAGGGAATTCTATGAACAAGTATCGGGTGTTCTTGATGAGATCTCCACTTTCCCCTATTGTCGCCAACTTATACATGGAACATTTTGAGAAAAGGCCCTTGCCTCTTATCACAAAACTTATTTGGTGGAAAAGGTTTGTGGACGACACTGACATAAAATGGGCCACGGTAAAGAAAAAATATTGAAGGATTTTTTTAATCACCTCAATTCCATTTCCATGGAGATTAAGTTCATAATGGAGGTTGAAGAAAATAGGAGCATTTCTTTTTGGACGTTCTTGTCACTAGGAATGATGATGGAGAGCGCTTGGGCACCGAGGTGTATAGAAAAGAAAACCCATGCGACAGCTATCTTCATCTTTGAATCCTACCATCTGTCAAGCTAAGGTGGTGTCCTTGCTACACAGTAGTCGAGCCATAAGGATTTATGATACCAAACATTTGAATGATAGAAATCGATCACCTTTACTGTGGATTTTTAGAGACTTAGGTTATAAAGATAGGGATATCAAAAAGTCCTAGAAAGAGCTAAGGGTTCGATCTTACCTTGAAATCGCCATGAACATCAAGAAAATATGGGAAAAGCTATTCTACCATACATTGAGGGGATTCTTGATAAAATGGCTAAACGCTTGAGGAAGAAAAATATTTTCGCTCAAATTTCAGCATTAGGGACTATTAGGCAAAAAATGCGATCGGGTAAGGATGGAATAAACCCTGATCAACTCAAGGAATGAATTAACTATACATGCGGGAAAAGTTATATAGAGTGAGACTAGATGTTCACTTGGCAGAAAATACTTAAAGACACGGAGTAGATATTAGATACGAATGATCAGCACCTGTTATGTGAACACTCTCGAAAACCAAACACAAATACGTGCCGGAAGATGCAAGCGATCATTGCGAAGAAAGAGCACTATCCAAAGAAGACAAATTAGAGAAGCCCTTGAGATTATAAAGCATCGAGATAATCTTAATAGAGACGGTGGAGTTGAAATCGATGACCTTGGAGACCCCTTCTTCTTTGGCAGCGGTCTGTTCCTCCAAACCACCTCCATTGGGTATAGTTTTCAGGTATACAACCCCGAGGTATATTCCTCCTCCTTTGGATTCTAGTCTAGTTTAGTTTTTAACTAAAATTCTAATAATTATCTATTAATTAATTTTTATTTGGTTAAAATAAAAGTTAATTAATTAATAATTATGAGGATTTTTTATTCTATGCTCCCTTACAAATTTTTTTTTCTCTCTAACCTAGTAGTCCTTTTCCTAGCTTTATAATTTTTTTCTTATTATTATAAGCATTAATACTCTAATTAGAACAAAAACAAATCTTTAATACTCTAATTAGAACATCTCAGTCTTCTAATTTTAAATATTTAATAAAATTAAATACATAATAAATTAAAATGATATATTTAATAAACTTAATATATCATTTTAACTCAATTATATATTTATATTTTATTAAAACCATTAGCTTGTTTTTCTAATAATTAGTCATCTTAGTTTTTTTTTAATTTTTAGCAAGCCTCTTCCTTAGTAATTAATACTCTTTTTAAAATTGAAATAGAGTCTTTTAATATTAAATATATAATAAATTGAATTATATAATTAATTAAAATGATATATTTAAATAAACTAAATATATCATTTATTTCAATTATATATTTATATTTTATTATGTCCTTTATTAAATGAAATTTTACCATAATATAGTTTTTCTGAACTTTTAAATTAAATTAATTTAAAACTTAGAAATATTTATTTAGAATTTTAGACCCGATAATTCTTTATACTTTAAAATCATAGATTTTTTAACCTTAAATAAAATAATTGAATTAGGAATATAATTATTTTAAAATATTAGAAAATTAAAAATATTAAATATAATATAATAATATAGACTTTACAATTGAAATATTTTCTTGAAATCTGCATTTGTCCTGGTGCTCGCGCCAGTGCTAAACAGTGGGTCTGGGATTTGAAGCGTCGACACTCATTCTCTAGCAATGTGGATAATCACGGAAAGCTTTTTAAAGATAATCAAAGGCTTTTGGCTTCAATTTTCACCAACATTTGTGTTCATGTGAGTTTTCATGTGGTTTCATTTCTATTATTCTTCATAGATTTGAGGTAACATAGAAATCTTAAAGATGATCTGGAGTTAAGTGTTAACCTCCTTGCCAAACCATCGCAAAGTTATAATCATTATTGAGAATGGTTAATCGAACAATTTTTTTTAAATTAGTACCTTTCATCAATAAATTACTTCCATCTATCATATCTTAAATATATATATGTTTTATATAAAAATATTCTATACACCTTAGCTATATTGGATAATTAAACAAGTATTCAGAAAGAATATTTAATTATCATATATATTTCTTTGCTTATACAGGGTTTAAAGTTATCGTTGTTAAATATTGGAATCAAGACTTTGAAACTGAAATATTTTAGATAATGTGCATGTGAATGGTTTGAGTAATTTATCATCCATTTCAAATAAGATCCTCGCATTTAGATGCTTTGGCACAGTTCTGCATACAACCCAAGAACCATCTACAGAAACAACACATTCATTTAATCATGTTCACAGCCTGCATGCTCATTAAATTAAGTCATTATTGTCTTGACATCTCTACGCCTAACCATATCCTTCTTGGGCATTTCATAACTCATGTGAATTTATTTGTATTGTTAAAGGTACTACTTAACCACGAAGAAATGATTATACATTCCTTCAAATTCTCCTATTGTTGTAATCTCAGTTGCTTCATCACTCATGGATATTAATTTCTTCATGCTTGTTTAAGCGATATTTTTCTTCAATTTTCTTTTGATGGTTGGATTAAATTCCTTGCCTCAAGCCCCATTTTAAGAAGGGATATATTAATATCAAATTTCTAAGAGAATTATTTAGATTTTTGATGCACAACGTCATTCACACACCAATTTTTACGGCTAAGTGATAAACCGTAATGCGTAGCACTTCTAATCGGTAACCAATTTCAATTTATTGACATGTAAAATCATTCAACAAAAAATAGCATATATAATAAATAAATCAACATGCTCAAGTTGAAGGTATTTCACCATTCGTCCTCTTTTACAATAATGAATAACAACCAAACTTCTTCTTATAACAACCTAGGGGTCCCTCCCCTTGCATTTTAATATTACTTATTCAATTATTCTTAGCCATTTAAAATTTTCTACATTCCAATACTTTATGCATAACAAAATATTATTGGGAAGAAAGTAAAGGGATTTCCCTTTTAATTTATTTTATAGATTGGATTCATAAAACTACGATTTATTGTTTTTGCGTAGTGGTTGTTAACCGGGATAGTCATATATTGTTGGATACAACCCATCATTCTACATAAGGCAGCTTCTTAACAATGCCACATTAGTGTCTTAACATTATAATTTTGTAAATTATAAACTCAGTCATCAAATCTAAATCTATTTTACTACTATTTTTATCTTTTGTAACTTTTACTCCCCCAAATATTTTTGAATCCATTCACATATTATAAAATCACCAGAAACTTTTCTTGGTTTCAATGTCCAAAAACCTTGAGATAATCTTAGTTCACGAGTCATTGCGAGATTCTAATAATTTCAACTACTTATTAAACCATTTTTAGATGCATAATTTATAAGCATGCATTTACATTATGCATTCAGCCCATTCAATTAAATGTATCACAAGTGACAAAAATTAGAAAAGAATCATTTATTCCAAATTTCATGGAATAATTAGGTGACCGTTAATGTCACCATAGCCTAGTAAAGCCCAATATAAGTTTAATTACCACACACAAATTCATATCATTTTTTTCTATTATTTTATTTTACTATCATTACTTCACTAAGAGAGAATTCTTACTTAGTTTCCTCCCGGTACTTACACATACCAAAACATACTTTCTTGGGTGTTAGTAGTTATTGGATGCTACTACGATAAAATAGTATTTTGGGCGGGTTCCTACATTCTATTCACCAACCTCTTGATCAATAATTTATTATCCCTAGCCTTATCCCTACAAGATCCTATGCAATATCCTCATAAGATTATCTATACATAAAATCAGCTTTATTCTTTTACATGTTGTTTATTATCCCATGGTTAGTCATCATAATCATATTATGACAATATACTCTCTAAGTCTTTGTTCATGCTATATGTATGATCATTCATTATTTATTCATTCAACATTTCTTAAAGCGTCTAGCTTTATTATTTTACTAATTCATACTATTATATGCATTCTGCATATTCAATCCCTTGTCTTCTCATCATGTCTATGATATTATTTATAAACATATATTACAACTCTTTAGAATTTAATAAATCTTAAAAAATAGAAAGAAATAGTGAGGATATCCCCCCTCATAGTATGGTTACTTCACTTGCCCTTATTCTTTGGTAGTTATTATTATTTGAGCTATTCAAGGGGTGTCTAGTTAGAATCTTGATTGTGCCCTCTTTCACAACCTTGGAAAATCACATTTAAATGAATCTCCTATTTTATTGCATCTTCAATAGTCTACCTCAATCTTAACATAGATTTGTCTAAAGTATTTATGTGCATATCGTGGGTGGGATATATAAGACCATTTTGTTGTACCCAATGATCTTGGTTCCATATTTTATATCATTGCTTTGTGCTATCTTTCTCCCTAGAACCTCTGCTCTTTTGCTCTTGGTAAAGTCTAATTTTTCTTAGACAATCTTCTTGCCCCATCCATGTCTAGTGTTGAACCTTTGTGTTTATCACTTTGTAACATATTGGTACCTCGTAAACCCTTTATAATACTACTTTGTAGTAGATACCACTCTATGATAGATACCATATTATAGTATATATCACACTATAACATAGACCATATTATAGTATATATCCCATACCACTATATTAGAGACCATATTGTAGTAGAGAACATCATGCGGTAGAGCTTTGATTTTATTCTTGTAGTACACTGTATATCCTTCAAGCCTAGGGTTTGAGGCACAACTTTGAATCCACTTTGTATTAGGGCTCCCATTTCATTTTTGATAACTTTATACCTCTATATCAAGTTCAATTTGAGTGTTAAACCTTAACTTTGATAGCTCTCTAGAGCGGAGCTCCAAATTTATCGTGTGGTGTATTTTTTTATCCTCTAGGCCTTGTCTTTGAACACCAATATAATGACTTTGTGACATACCTAACCATAATGCCAATGTAGGGTTGTGGGGGTGTAATGTAGACTCAATATTCAAGGTTTGTGATGAAGATGGGATTATCAAATTTCCTCTTTCTCCTATCCACCTCAAACCATAATTTCAAGACCTTTCTCATATTTCACTCCTTGAGAGCCTTTCGATGATATATATTTTATCCATTTTGAATGGACACAAGATTATTCCCCTTTGAAGATTTACTCCTTGAGAAGGACACATCATCTAATACATTTTCCATGAGGTCAACATGTGGCTTTCTTGGCCACATGGTGCCTGTGGTCCACATCACACGACCCATGTGTCATATTTAGACCTTTCCACATTATAATTTTCCATTACATTTCCTTTGGTCCAATTATGTGGTGTTTCAATATACGATATACTAGTATGAATGAAACATTGATATTTGATAGGGTGATGGTCACACAATATGTTGATTCTGATATGCTAATATGGTCGGTATAGAATGAAACCTTAAATATGTAGGTTTTTTTAGTTGATGATACGACTAATATGGACGATATTCCAAAATAGGCACCAACCTTTGAATCCATCGATGTGACGATATATGATTCAAAATTGTTAGTTATGGCGATAAGCGATAGGTTGGTGGCCAACTCAACATACCACCTCATACCTCCAATCCCTAATCCCAACCTAACACATGGAAAAGGCTGACGTGTCTCCATGTAGAAATTTCCAACATGTACCATGTGTCACTTATATTCATACAAGATTCATACTTAAATCTTCCAAATTTGGGTGACATGTATGTGACACTCATGGCACTTCCATGTCATCTTTCATGATGCCATGTTGATGTCATCCTTCAAAATTTACAATAGTTTTATGCTTCGAATGTTTCAAGGTTATGAGAGCTCATTTCCATCATTTGACATGCTCGGTTAAAAAAAAAAATTGTTGTTAATTGATTACCATCTACCCGAGTTGCACTATATTTGGTTTTCCCATAGTACATATTAATGAATTCCTTTTAGGGATGAATATGTTGATATTATGGTGGCCTCCCTTTTCTCCTTTAGGTCCATCATATCCCTTGTGTTTCCCATGTGGCCAAGGGTTAGGCTAAGGCATCCAAACTCAAAATTTCTTAGGAAACACTTTGTGCAAGGAAGAGCTCTGCAATTTCACCTTTGTTAACACAACATGATTCAACCAACTTCAACAAAACAACCCACCACCTTTGACCAGATGGCTTCACGCCTCCTTATCACATCAATTCATCCACTTTTCTTTTGAGTCCCATCATTAACAAGACCTTCTAATACTCAAATCAAGCAAAGAGCTCTACGGCTTATCAAGTGTGAAAACATTAATTTAAACTTACAAAAAGATAGGTATTCAATAAAAAAATCAACAATAACCAAGGGCACTTACCTATTAGTATCATTCATGTGGAAGGAAATCATACATCATAAATTCTCTAAATGATTTCAAGAAGAAATATGAACACTGCCTTAATCTTAATATTCCATAAAATTAGATATACCTCTCATCTGAGCATCATTACAAATTTACCAATTCATAACATAAAAGCAACATATAGGTTGGGATAAGCATTCAACGAGGAAAGCTCATAGATACACATTTCATCAACATGATTTCCATTTCATTCATTTTAATTAACATTGTATATATAATCCTGAGGAACTTATCTAATTTGATCAAATGTTGCACATGATTGATGAATGGTGAGCCATGTTCCACCCCACCATAGGAGCAATTATATTAAGTTTCCTTCTTGCAATTGGACACCATTGAGCTAGAACAAGAATCCATGAAATTTATGACACAATAAGACTAGGTGGAGTTCTAAATCTAATCTCATTCGACTAGTAAATCCATTAATCCTCTTTTATATCTATATTCCTAATCTTGCATTATTATGAGTATTGGATCTCTGTCTCCTCACATTATATACATTACTTATCTTTGATATGCATTGTGTTTTCACTAAATCTTCTTTGCCTCCTTGTGCACACACATGTATGTTTGTCTCTCTCTCTATGAGAGAATGTTTCCCATATCCCGAGGGATATTCATTCCTATCCCGAGAGAATATTCTTTCCTTCCTTGTGTGAGTCCTCGAGTGAGTTATGTCTATGAGCGATAGTGTTTCTCTCCTCTCATGGTTTCTCATCCTGTCAATGCGCCTGCCTATGATTCTCTTTCTTTACGAGAAGAATAATGATTTCCTTCTCTATCTTTGCATCTCTTCTGATCATCCTCCTCAAGTTTATTCTATTACAAGATTATTGTTAAGTCTTCCCATGTTAGTGGATAGGAGTATAGTTGAGCCTAAGCTTCTAGTGGTATGTTTATCATACATTTTTTGAGTAGTTTCGGTACCACTACCTACTCCTCATAATTGTTGGCTATTATTACCATTTTGGAGCCGGATATTTTCTTGGAAAATGTTTATCCCTGTATGAACATTTAGCCTCGACTAATAATCCATTTGAAAATATAAATCCTCCAATTACCTCATTTTCTTTCCATCACCCCATGACTTCACATGGTCCATATCATATCAAGATTCATTGCTTCATAAGCGATATTTAAATTATAGTTATAATCATTGAGGTAAATTTTCCCATTTACATTACATTCCCATTAAGGGATTATGTTGAAGGTGTTAGAAACTTCAATAGGGGAAGGGTGTCCCCGATGTGAATTCCAGGTTATACCCCACATTTTTTTTTTTGGACTAGGAGCCCCAACCGAGAGAAAATGACAAGTTTCGAAAGTGGTGGTTTCAAAAGTGTGCCTTAGCTACGATAAAAACATAGAATGATATATACATGACTTTGGTTGAAACAAGTGTATGAACTTTGTGAAGTGTCAAATGTATTGCATGAGAGGTTCCATCACCTTGAGAAGGAAATAAGGGAGACCCTTAGAAACATGTAATAGTACTTATCTTAAAAGGCATACGAGAAATAAAATAGACTTGTTAGTTAACTTTGTAAAATAGTTCACGAGATAAAAATTATAATAATAAAAAAATACACACATTCAAAATATTGTTACTAAACAAAATGAAGTATTTCATAGAATTAGCGTAAATGAAACAACACATATCACAAATATAAAAATAACGGTCTTACCATCCCCGACATATGTGGAGAGATGCTGGCTCTAAGCTTTTATTAAAGGGTGAAATTACTAGAAATGCATTTACAATGACGAATACTAGCCCCAATAGTGGAACATGAATCCAACACTTGATTCTCCAAAGAATGATAATCCTCTTATGTTAAACTAGAGGCCAACGCTTAAACAAATATTCCAACCTTTGGTTCCCAGGCCATTTGCTTGAGTTATGAGGGTGTATTTATAACATATGAGATGACCATTCATCTCCCTTTGTAATTTTGAGCTACCCTCATGACTCTTTGAATTCCTTTGTCTTTTCCCCGCTAATGAATTTTTATATTCCACAATTGACATGGACTTCTGATCTAGGTGGATCTAGACACCTTCAAGAGATCAAAGAGGCTCGAAATGGTTAAAATTCAAAGTGGTCAGTTTCTCTTGAAAGAGGTTCATATTGAAGTGCTCATCACCACACGATTCCAATGGTGTGAATGGATATCCAATATGAGCACGTATGGAAGAGTTAAAAGAAAGTCAAATATGCGACCAAAGTTGACGGTAGGCGGGTTTAAGTGTCCTATCGGTCGGCAAGGAACCCGACACTCGAAGAGGGTGAATTTGTTGGATACTTAGTTTACCCAATAACCTCTGATTTTAAAAAATAGGCCATGGTTTAAAAATAAAATAAAAAATAGTATAATGGGGTGGCGAGGCCATAACCTACCACCCTACAATCACATTATATAAATATATATGTTTTTTGGGGGGAAAATATGTCAGCCCAAAACCCTGGAACATACCAAACGAAACATGGGTTGGCGGCCATGACCACTGCCAACCAAAAAAGCGATGGAGCGAGAAATAAATAAGGGACCGGTGGTGGTAGAACCTTCCTAGCCCTTGTGGTCAACCCGCTCAACGATCCCAAGAAAAATGGTGGCTACGGAGCGGGAGCCATGGTGGGGTGCGATTTAGGTCGAGCCACATGGAGCGAGACACCTTGTATACCATATTTACAACGTGCCAACACCAACAATAAAAAAAACAACGACCAAATATGAGAGGGCATGATTTGATTCCCCGATCCTCTCCAACCATTTTCATCTATTACCATTGCACAGGTGGGCACGCTTTTTAAAATCCGCCCCAAATTATATCAAGCCACCATTCCCTAGTGCGACGGGGGAGGAGGACCAACGAGATCTTAAATTTTATTATTTTTCTATTTGTAGGTGCTTGGAACCATGAGGGGCCAAAGGGCGAGAGCAACTTGACTACCGAGATGTGAGGGGAATCAAAAGATTCCTTGAGGTCGAGGCTTGCCGAGTCATTTTTTGACAAGTTTTGTGTTGATTTTACACCTCTCGGTGACATGAACTTGATGGGGATGTTCGTTTACGTAGCGAGCTTCCCATTTTTCATTCATTTTTCTAGATTGGAGTGATGGTGTCAAATTCCCAAGTGTGGACGATCGATTTCATGCCTCTCGACACCACGGGTCGATGGTGCAACCAGATTTAGCGATTGGGCATCACACTTCTTCAACCAACTTCGGGGGTTGAGGTATATGCGTATTGATATCATGCCCTCTTTTATCATTTTCTTTGAGATGTAATATGTATTTTATATCCTTGATTGATGGATATTACAGGGATCTATGTTTTGACTTCATGTGAGATGTATTCACCATGGATTTTTATGTTTAATTGAGATCCCTACTGTGGCCTTGATTAGGGGATCCTCATGATCACCTTGTGTGAGATTATTTCATGTTAATAGGAGGCTTATTACGAGTGGGATTTCATGTAGCATAACTTCTTGTAGGGCTAGCCACTAATGTTGAGAGAATATATGCTTGACAGAAAAACATAGTCCATGTACATCATCGCCATTTCTAGCACTATATGAAGTGGCCTACCCAATTTTGACACCAGGGCCTAGAGACATAGCCCACACACTAGGTGAACTGTTATCCAACGTCTCATGTTATTATGTTGTTGGTGCCTGATATTTGTTCCTGTTTCTTAAAGCATGCATGTGTGTTCTTTTAATTCTCTTTCTAGTGAAATTCTAACCACATCATAAGTAAAATATCATAGGTAAATCCAGGACCTAGATCAAGATGGTATCGAGTGGTCTTCTCGCTAATGTGAATTGCAAGTATGAACATGTTGGGTGCGGGCACGATTATCTTGTTTATTTTTGTATCACAGCGTTGGACCCTTGTACCCTAATGGGAAGCAGCACCACTCTCGTGTACGTTTCTGGGGGGGTCCGGGGGTAGGCTGCGATTTATGGAGCCCCCATGGCGGGGGGATTTCGGGCGGTGTCCTTGAAGCTAAAAATATATGTAAAATTGCCTTGTAAAAGTATAGTAATTTCTAGTCAATGCGGTGCGTTCATTGGCGAGATGATCTGATGGTAGAAGTTATATTTAGTTTATGGTTTTTTTCCCTAGAAGAGCAACCCCTCACTTATATGAGGGTATTGTATTGTGATGTGTATTGTATGTGTATTCTCGAGTGAGAAAACGGATACAAAGGCGTGAGAGGGAACGGAGAGGATATACAGGTGGATGTTGTAGGTTGTGTCTCTTCATTTCTTCGGATAATAAAAAGGAGGCGGCTGTTCGGGGTGGAGCGTAGCCCAAACTAGGTGAACCACGTATATACATTGTCTCTATGGTTTTATGTGTTTCTTCTATTTGTATTTCCGCATATATTTTATTTGCGTAATACATAATTTTCTAACAACTAGTATCGAGCAAAGGTCTATTTGGGTGATGACTCTTAGAGAAAAGCGAGTTCTACCTAGTTTGAGTGGGAATGGCGGGAATATGGTAAGTTTAGGGTGGAGAAATTAATGGCCAAAACTTCCCATTATGGAAGAATTTAGATGGAAGATTATGCAGCTATCGAGAAAGATGCAATACATACCATTGAAGCGAAAAAACAAAAGAAGTTGACGACTATGACAATGGACGCATAATAGGAGATTCTTGATAGAAAGGCACTTGGAATAGTACGGTTGTTCCTCGCGACATCAATAGCCTTCAATACTTTGAAGGAAACAACAACAGTTTTGATTAAGGCATTGGCGAAACTATATGAAAAAACCCTTGGCCTCAAACAAGGTATTTCTTATCAAAACGTTTATTTAATATGAAGATGTCAGGAAGGTGGATCTATTGTAGACCATTTAAATGGTTTCATCTGATTGATCAATTAATTTTGTAGGGGTAAATCTTATGATGAATTTAGGGCTCTTTTATTTACATTGTCATTACGGCTGGAATGGTTTTAGTTGACGCATTAGTAACCCTGTCTCTAGATCTAGTACTTTAAAGTTTGATGATGTTCATCGGTGCTATCCTTAGTGAGGAAATGCGGCTTGGAAAAGCTCCGTGAGACATCGGAGTCTCAATACTTTGAGTGCAAGTCTGAGGGAAGAAAAAATGGAAAGAGGAAGAGCTCGGGATATTGTAGTAAATCAAGGAAAGGCGGATCCAAGTCTAGATCGGGGATAGTGTCTTGTAAATACGGAAATAAAGGATACACGAAGAAAGATTGTAGAGACGCTCGGAAGGGAAAAGAAGGAGACACACATCATGAAAACAATCAAGAATTTTCTAGTACCTCGCAATTTGGAGGATTCTCTTGCTTCTTTCAAGTCATATAGCACCACTACAATTAGTTCCTTAACTCCTTTATTATCTAGTACCGATTCGCTTGGAATAGTTTTGTGTCTGACTATAGAATTTTGGCACTGGAGTGCACATCGTTATAGTAGGCTTGATTTATTTACATATTTTATGCGAGAACACCACTACTCATATATTTGATCATATCCATGAATGGAGACGGCGATGTAGGTTGGTAAAAGCTCATTTCCTGGACCAAATCTTGGTTATTGGTTCACAAATTCCATGTTACCTCCTTTGCTAGAGATGTACTTGAACACCTTAACGCATTGATCACGTGTCCCAAATAAAGGATCTCGGTCATCAGAACTCACCTTCGATGCCTTGAACAAAATAAACTACTCCATAATATACTAAAAATCTCATCTAAATGTCCCAAGTGCTCCTCCCACATTTTTTGTACTTATATAGAGGTGGTCATCAAAATACCAATAAAAACTCTTGTCAATTTGTTTGTTGAATATGTGATTCATGCATGACTAAAAAGACCTCTAGGAGAATCTTTCAAAAAACCTGGTCATGTTAATTCATCGATAGCTGAATATCGGCTTGGAATGTGTGTCAAATTAATCTTACGACTTCGATTCATAATAAAACATTCTATTGTGCAAGCCACATCTCCATGCTTGAATATAGCCTCCATTCCCTTAGCTAATACAATTCGAGGACCGCCATTTATTATGCATATCAACACTAAATTGTTGCTATTTGATGCTCTGAATTCCATCTCATTACTAGTAGTTCATTCATAAATTCCCCAATGAATATAACAACTATACCGCCAATACCACATTGGTGTCTGCAGATCTACCACCGGAAGTCATCGTGAATGTGTGTAATTTCTCAACTTTGTCACACTCGAGCATGGAATCTTTACGTGAATGTAATGTTGTACCCATCGACCAACACAACGCTAAAGCCCTCAAAATATTACAATAGGTTTACCTATTCTTCCACCAGAAATTGCATCGATGAAATTATGAGTTGCTCTGCCATAGACCAAAGTTGTGATTCAACTATCTCTGACTGACCCCCTAATCCTGAATGTGAAATATCTGAGGACTCCTGAAGAATGGAGATAGCCTACTTCTCAATTCCCATACAAGGTAAGTAAATTTTAAGAAGGATCATGTGTAAGTAAAGTTTAAATCATGTAGCCTTATATTACCTAGACATGTATTAGAAGAGATGAAATTAAATCTGGAAACTTGAAACTCAATGGCTGGACTACCTTTACGGGGGAGCTGCCAATGGCTTCACACCTTCTGAGATTTTGAAGTAATAATGGTGTGCCTCACGGAGCAGGTTGCATCACCCTTGTCACGGGTAGTTCAACTGCGGTGGTATTGTCTCTATTTCTTGTGCAACGAGAAGAAAATATTGCGACCACGTGCATGATGAAAATTGAGCCTAGTAGAGAAACTGCGGTGTTAGCCTGAGGAGATGTCGTACGATTAGTTTTTTGTTACAATTGAATTTTTTGTTACAATTGAATTTTTTGTTACAATTGAAATTTATTGTGCGATTGGAATTTGTGGTGTGACTAAAATAGCTAGCATAAATGTGACGATGTTGGAAGAGGTTGTGAATTTGAGGCGACAGTTTCATTGGAGGCGAGGTTCGGCTCATGATTTGTCAATTCCAGCAGCAGTACCATGCTTGTATAATTAATAGATGTATGTTATTCTTTATCGATAGGCTTGGATAAAATGGTTGTGATTTATGTCAATTTCCTTGCTTGTTAAATAAGAACAAAATGGCGGGGAAAGTGATAAAACAAAGCCATTAAAAGGGTATTGATGCAATTATGGATGAAAGACATCTAAATGACAAATAGTGGTGTTTTTTTCTTTTTGTAAATTTTCATGAGCAAAACAAAAGTATAATTACATTTGAAGGAGAATAAAAAATATATAACACTTAATATGGTCTACTTCGCTAAAAACCCAAACAAGAATCAAGTTTAAAGTATTGATATATGTGTTAAAGGATATGAGAAATACGGTGTAATGTGATCCATAATAGGGTAGCACTTATTGAGATGGTTTTCGAATCGATTTATGCCATGGATAAGCACTTTGTTATATTGTAGTCACTATTACATGTAGAACAACTTAAGTTGGCTATTTGATTTTATAATTATTTTATATCTTTGCAAAATATGTTCTAGGAAAAAAACATCCATTAGCCAACCATCCAAAGGACCCTGATAAACTAGATTTACAAACTATAGTCTCATATGCAGAAGAAATCAAATATCATTTTAAAGGGTCTTAGAGGGTCGAGGCGCAAGTTCTTCTTTTGAATTTCTAGTTTATATAATATCATTCCATATCATTAGTTTCTCATTCTTTTGACTTATTATAGTGACTCGGTTATGCCCTTTCTTGACAAAAAATACAAGAAAATACGTGGAATTTCTAAAATGCAATAACAAAATATGCGAGATAGTATCAAAGACACAAACACACGTTCTTCATGGTTTTTATTCTCTTAACGTTATGTTGTGATTTTTTGTAAGCATTTTTGCAAGGTTCTTAAACTTTGTTTAGCCCAAGATCTTATATTATACTTTCAACAACATATTTTGAAACTAAATCATGAGGCAAGCTGCAACCAAGTATCCAAGATGTTTACGTACCTCGGTCACCGTCACCTTTCCAAAGTCTATCAGAGATATACTGCTGCATCCATCTCAAGCCTGCTAAAACAATCCTTATTCTCTATTGTTTGCTTGATTGGAAAAAGAAAAGCATCAAGTAGTTTTATTCTCTCAATTTTTGCATCACTCCTAGCTTTTAGTTTCTTATTAACATGTTCAATGTGGTCTTCTTCTTCATCATCGCCATCATAGCATAAGAACTAAACCCTTTATCGTCCCTCCCACCATTAATAATATCTTGATGTGTATCAATATCATTTTGAGAGAAACTCTCCCGGGTAACCTAACATACGGGTTTCTATTTATGGTCATGTGAGGATGTTAAATAAAATTCACTCTTTATATCGACACAATTTTCTTGGGGTAAATTTCCATCACATCTTTATTTGACACACTTGTCTTAAGGGGTGAAATTGCATAAAGGTCACCTTTACTGAGACACACTTGTCCTAATGGGTGAAATTTGCATAACATCTTCTTTATGTAATACAATTTTCTTGAGGGATGATATTTGCATAATATCATATTTAAGCGTCCCACTTGCCTTGATGGGTGAAATTTGCATAACATCTTTTGTATGTGACACACTTGTCATGATGGGTGAAAATTGCATATTTTAACCATTGAGATTTGTTGAAGAATGAGAAATATCACCTTCACGAGTTAATGTAAAAACCAATGTGAGGCCATCTAGCAAAGCGCCTTCTTTAGAAAATATAGGAACTACGTGATGTCATACAAGGAAATCCTTATAATTAATGTTGAAACCACTATGAGGCCATACAAACTATAAATCATGACCACTCAAGCGTTAAACAACGATGATTATCAAAATCGTGATATATATATATATATATATATATATATATATATATATATATATATATATATATATATATACATAAACATATACATATACACATAAACATATATGTACATATATATGTTTGTATATATATGTACATATATATATATGTATATGTATATGTTTATATATATATATATATATATATATATATATACATAAACATATACATATACATATATATATATGTACATATATATACATAAACATATATATGTACATATATATATATATATATATATATATATGTTTATGTATATATATGTACATATATATATATGTATATGTATATGTATATATATGTATATGTATATATATGTATATGTATAGATATATATATGTATATGTATAGATATATATATGTATATATATACATATATATATATATATCTAGATATATATATATGTATATATATATATATATATATCTAGATATATATATATATATATATATATATCTAGATATATATATATATGTGTATATATATATATATATATATCTATATATATATATATATAGATATATATATATATATATATATATATATATATATATATATATATATATATATGCGCTGAGAAACTATATATTTGAATTTTTGTACTTAAGGCATCATTGGGCATTTTAAGCTGTAAGACAATTTCACTTTCGGAATTATGGGAAATTGTTGAGTTAAACAGAAAAAGGGCGAGAATTGTAGGACATGTCTGAATTTTGGGGAAATTGTGGAACCGTTGGTGCCAAAACTTGGGGGAAGCCATAACTTCTTGAGCTTTTGACCAAATTTGATGCAAAAAGAGCTACACATGAAATTTTTGGGAATTATAGAGCCATTGGAACAAGTTTCATAGTTGTTTGAGAATTGTAAACATATGTAATCACACTTTTGAGAATAATAGAAGAGGTCGAGCCATTGGAAGTTGGACCAGAGGGAGACGTAGCCTAGGCGGGGTGAACTCCTTCATGATGTGTTGTTGTGTTACTTGTTTTATGGTGATGTTCATCATGCATTTAGATGCTAATGTTCATTGTTTTGTTTATGTTAATTTGCTCAAAGAAATTCACACAAAAACTCATTGTTAACTTTCAATTTACCTCATAATCCTCAAGCACTTTGTTTATATCACAGATTGGAATTAGCACAACAAACACTAATTTTCCCATTCATATCAAGCTAGTAGAGCACTAGGTGCCACTTGTGCGAGGAGGATTTAATTGTTTTGCAAGTGTTTAAATTCTTATAAGGTTGAAGCTCAAGGAGGAGAAGACAAGCTTGTGGGTGCGAGGTTCTCAAGTTGGAGCAAGGAGAAGGAGGGCATAGTTGCCACAATCTCCACAACAAGATTCACCTCGGTTGTAGTAGAAGTCATGATGGCATGTCTTATGAAGGAGAAATGATAACATGACGAGAGAATGAAGGCTTTAGGAAGTCTTCTTTGGCATGACAAAGATGGTGAAAGGTCCTCATGAAAAGAGGAATACAAGGTTACAGGGGTGAAAGCTCCAAGCATCCAAGAGAGGGTTCTCCGGGAGGAGGAGGTAATGGAAATGGGGATAAGCCACCATCATCCTCACCACCATCTTCACCTTCATCTTCATCCTCTTCCACTACTACAACCCTTACTCATACTCATCAACATACCTCAAAAGGAATTAGTAAAACATCCTTGTTTGTAATATTCCAAAAAGGGAACAGCTACACTATTGGGAATAATGCGAGTTATTTACCAATATGGGGCTGAAAATCATGAGCTTGAAATGTAGATAGAGCTCAAATAGACACAAAATAACATCACACCAGCAGATGAAAGAACCTCAGCAAGAGATTGGCCTATATTCTCCTTCCCGGATGGGGAAATGCAGCAATACAGGGCATAAATTAGTTGTCTCCATAAAATAACGCTATACAAGTGAGAAATGGGACTTGTATCCCTTAGAATGCATCATGTACAACTCACATGCAGATTTAGAGGTGACAAATGAGACTAGATCATATAAATAAATCTCCCAAATCAGTATGCCTCAAATAAGCCTAAACCCCATAGCCTAGCTCATGCAGAAAGCACTGAAGAAAGAACATCGTTATTTTCATGAGGGTTTATGTAGAAAGTAATGAGAGAAGACTGTTATGGATCTTGTATTCATCAAATAACAGAGAAATGGAGTTTAACCTCCTTTATACAAAAGTAAAGACACCCGGCAAGGGTTTCCGGCAAAATGCATGTACAAAAGGCAGCACTACAAGAATAACGCAGTTTACTGCAACACTGTATTAAAAATGACTGAATACAACATATACTATCTGAATAATATATAAAAGGGCCAAAAGCCTCTCTAGTAGAGCTCCCGGAGGGAAATGAGCACCTCCTCCTCAAAGACTAGCATAAAATCAAAGGGTGCAACCCTGTTGCTACTGCCCCTACATAAAAGACGCAGTTTACTGAAGGGAACTACGTTGTGGCTGAATGTAGATGAATGGCCCCAATCAAAATACTGAAATGAATTTCAAATCTTTCCCTCTTGATCCCTTAAGCAAGCTGATCCAAAGAGAGGATGGAATTCCCGCACGGGAATTCTTTGCACTAAGCAGTGCAGCAACTCCGGCTAAACAGATGAAGCATGCAATTAGTCACAAGACTAAGATAGCTGAATACATGAATGAATACCTTTGATGCTATGCCTTCCTTTTATCTTTGGTGAGCCTCCTCACCCCGGACCCCACACAATGTTGAGGTGACTTCCTAGTGAAGCTTCCTCTTTTAAAACTATGCTGCCCTAGCTAGCTTCCCTCCTCTTTGTAACAGCATTGTTGACTTGGTCAAATGGAACTAATCCACCTGTAATGCATATTTTCACACTAAGGGATCTTCAATCCAGTTCTCATATGTTTGTCTAGGTTGATCCTTGTTTACATTGAGCTAGTTTACTTGAGTGTTTCTTCCTCCTCAAGAATGGATGTTGACTTAGTCAAACTTGACTATGTCTCCATCTAATTTTCCCTTGTTCACACTTGGAAGTGTAAAACTAGCTCCTAAAGTGATCTCCTTCCTTACTAAGGTGGAATTTATTCATATTTTATTATTCATGGGCCTCCTTTCCCATTTATTCCTCTCCTAGGTGAAAGCATCAAAATCTAATATTCCAATTTGCTTGTTTGCAAATTTTGGAATATTACAGTCCTCCCCTCCCAAATGTTGCTTGTCCTCAAGAAACTAAAAGGATAGGACTAAATAGAATCCTCTTCTCCCGTGTATCACCCTCATAAGATGAAGTCTCCCAAGGATCAAGGTGTTGCATCATCAATATATCTCCAAGTTGTTCCTCCCAAGTGTGTAAGCTGACATTATGTGACAAGGAAACATCTATGGAAGCAACAATGGGTTGTTTGAAGGTTCTATTGAAGCATGAGAGCTTATATAAATTGGGATTCATCATCCCCTTTTGAATCTCTCCCCCCCAAGCTATCAACCAAACAAAATGAGCCACCCTCCAAAATGGTAACTCATGCAAATCATCCTCCACCTGGAGCTCCGGCAAAGTAGGTGGGCTGGAATTTCGGACATGGTAGACATAGTAGCCTACCCCACTCTGCTTTCCTCTCCACTTAAGATAAGTGTAGAGAATTTTCTGATCTTGGGCTGCAATAATGTTGCCCTCCAATGGCAAGAAGGAAACTAGACCTCCAAAGGTCCCTTTCCCAGCGTTGTAAATCAAGCTGGCCCAAACCATCTCACACATGATGGACAATAAATTACCCCCATATGGCATCCCATCCATCCCTTGGCCTTCCTCATTAAGAAACAAATATGTTGTTGTAGAGGCCATGTCCCTTCCCATGCTCCCATTAGAGCATGCAATGCAGAAAGTGTGGGGATGCTCCTCCCCATAGAACACACCCAACCAAGGTGTCCCTCCTCCAACCATGCTCCCCATTAAGGTAAGCAGAACATCAGCAAATAGGATCATGGTCAGCATCATAATGAAAGAAATACTGAAGGTTTCGTATGGTGTTGGAAGGTACCAACAGTCCCCCAAATGGTCACAGTGCAGTCTCCCCCACTGCAGCTTTAGACAATAGCATGGCAAGTTGTTTCTTGATAGATGGCTAGTTGTGCAAGTCACCACATCTACTAGAAAGTAGTAAATGGTTGAGTGTATCAACTGAACATACAAGAAGTAACCAAACACTTTACCCAAATCATACAATAGATGGTTGTCTCCATCATAATAACTGGCCAAAAATGGTCCATGGAGCCCAAAGAGAAACTTACCCCTTTGAAGAGCAATGCACTGCAAAGAAATGGTAAGAGCATGCAAATATTGTGTGGTACAATCAATAAATGCAAAAATAGAATTCTTACCATGTAATGGAAACAAGATGGTGACAAGATCCATAAATGAATCCTCCATAGTGGCATGACATACCCATATGAAGAGGAATGAACCACATGCTGCATGAAAATCCTCCCTCTTATGCTTGGAAATCCAAGTCAAGGAGAACATACCACAATAGCCAATGAGTCCATCCACCACTCTACCAATCTCACCTCCTTTATGCCCACCAAGTGCATCAAATATGAAGTGATCCTAGGAACACTCCATCAACAAGCTCATGCTCCCAAGTGACAGTGTTGTTGGCCTATGCAAATAGGCTCCTTCCAACTCATAAATCCATTCTCTGACATGTCCAATGTCAAAGACTCCTCCCATGATGTTGCCATCTCCTCCCATTGCAACATCATGCAAAATGTGAGAGCAACTCTGCCCTTGCTCTCTCTCAATCCTCCAAAGCAAGAAATGTCTTTGCTACCCCATCATACCTCCATCAAACAACTCATGTGGTGAAAACATAATGATTGCATCATCATAATGCATCCACACTCCTTGTTGCCCCGTGATGCAAGTGCCTTGCCAAGTTCTCTTCTCCCTCATACCCTTGGAAAAAGGATATGCCTCATGATGGCCAAACTCTCTCAAGAGTAGCCAATGCAGTTTGGCCTCTTGCTGCCTTGTATCATAAATTTGCAAGTGGCTCACCAGCCTCTTGCTCTTCCCCCACATCCACTCAACACCATGTGGATGCCTCTTGTCATTCTTCACCTTGGCATTCTTCCCATGTGGGCTATCATCCTCCATAATCAGTTCCTCTTCTCTGCATGCCATGAAATGTTGTAATGCATTTCCTTGGAGATCTCTTAGAGAAGATCTCATGTCCATGGCCATCTTGAATCCATCAAGATCCAAAGGTGAAAAAGGTAAAGCCTCTTCCCTGCTATTGTTTGACAGCGCTGTTAGTCCCTCCAATGACATAGTTGCTGCCTCATACTCCCTCTCAAAGTTTATGTCATCCTCCAAAAGATCACACTCCAACATCAAGGGTTGTGTGTAACTCATCAGTGATACATGAGGTTGATGGTTCAAATATCCCTTGAACCCTTCAAGCTTGTACAACGCAGTGCAATCCTGTTGCTCTATCTCAGCAATACTATTTGATCCTGGGCCATATGAAGACATATTTCCACAATATTTAGAAATATTTGTTGCAACAAGTAAAAGTGGAAATCTTCCCATACCTTGGTGAGATGTGGGAACCTCATGTAGTGCTGCAAGGGCTCCTTACTCCCATGTCATGGCTGCTCCAACTGCTGGTGTAGAAGACTGCTCTCTCAAGGCTATGACAGCGCTGGTACTTGCCTCCTTCCATGGTGGTGTGGGTCTACTCTCCTCTGATCTTCCTCCATCAAAGGTTCTGATCAGATCTTGAGTAAAATTAGAAAAATAAGTCACTCTTGTGTGGCTTAAGTGACTGCGCCACCAAGCATTGGCTTCACCCTCCAGGTTCAGCACTGCAACTTCTGCTGCCTCCCTCTCTACCACCAGATGAAGTAGGAAGAATGCCTCAAAATTTCTTGCCCAAGCTATAGCTTTAGTTGACCCATAAAATGTAGACAATAAGAACCTATTGCCTTTAATATCTCCTTTGCTGCAGGGTCTTCTTCCTTCTCTTAGTTGAATAAACTGAGGAAAATCTAGGGTCTCTATGGAAGCCCTAGGTTGGCACTCGTATTCTGCCAAATACCCACTCAGGATTTCATGCTCTAAGTGGTCTCCTTTATCTCCACTTCCCTCATAAGAAAAGGAATTTCATGCATCTCCTTCTACTACTTGAAACCTTCTAGAGGTCTCACTGCAACTCTCTCCTCCTTGAAACCCTCTTGGAGTTTCAATGAATTTCTCTTCTTCTTTCTTCTTAGATCTGAAAATGGATGAGAGTAAGCTCATCCTATCCATAATTTTGTTCTAATATTATCCTTATCTTATGATTCGATCCGAAATCCACAGGTTGAGCCAAGATGGCAGCTCTGATACCACTGTAATATTCCAAAAGGGGAACAGCTACACTATTGGGAATAATCTGAGTTATTACCAATGTGGGGCTTCATCAAATCATGAGCTTGTAAATGTCGAGAAACTCAATAGATGACAAATAAAATCACAACATCAAATGAAAGAACCTCAGCAAGAGATCGGCCTATATTCTCCTTCCCGGATGGGGAAATGCAGCAATACAGGGCATAAATTAGTTGTCTCCAGAAAATAATGCTATACAAGTGAGAAATGGGACTTGGATCCCTTAGAATACATCATGTAAAACTCACATGCATATTTAGAGGTGAAACAAATGAGACTAGCTCATATAAATAGATCTCCCAAATCAGTATGCCTCAAATAAGCCTAAACCCCATAGCCTAGCTCATGCAGAAAGCACTGAAGCAAGAACATCGTTATTTTCATGAGGGTTTATGTAGAAATTAATGAGAGAATACTGATATGGATCTTGTATTCATCAAATAACAGAGAAATGGAGTTTAACCTCCTTTATACAAAAGTAAAGACACATGGCAAGGGTTTCCGGAAAAATGCATGTACAAAAGGTAGCACTGCAAGAATAACGCAGTTTACGGAAACACTATATTAAACATGACTGAATACAACATATAATAGCTGAATAATACATAAAAGGGCCAAACGCCTCTCTAGTAGAGCTCCCGGAGGGAAATGAGCACCTCCTCCTCAAAGACTAGCATAAAATCAAAGGGTGCAACCCTGCTGCTGCTACCCCTACATAAAAGACGCAGTTTACTGAAGGGAACTGCACTGTGGCTGAATGTAGATGAATGGCCCCAAGCCAAATACTGAAATGAAGCTCAAATCCTTCCCTCTTGATCCCTTAAGCAAGTTGTTCCAAAGAGAGGATGGAATTCCCGCACGGGAATTCTTTGCACTAAGCAGTGCAACAATTCCGGCTAAACAGTTGAAGCATGCAATTAGTCACAAGACTAAGATAGCTGAATACATGAATGAATCCCTTTGATGTTATGCCTTCCTTTTATCTTAGGTGAGCCTCCTCACCCCAGACCCCACACAATGTTGAGGTGACTTCTTAGTGAAGCTTCCTCTTTCAAAACTGCGCTGCCCTAGCTAGCTTCCCTCCTCTTTGTAACAGCGTTGTTGACTTGGTAAACTGGAACTAATCCACCTGTAATGCCTCTTTTCACACTAAGGGATCTTCAATCCGGTTCTCATATGTGTGTCTAGGATGATCCTTGTTTACATTGAGCTAGTTTACTTGAGCGTTTCTTCCTCCTCAAGAATGGATGTTGACTTAGTCAAACTTGACTATGTCTCCATCTAATTTGCCCTTGTTCACACTTGGAAGTGTAAAACCAGCTCCTAAAGTGATCTCCTTCCTTACTAAGGTGGAATTTATTCATATTTTATTATTCATCGACCACCTTTCCCATTTATTCCTCTCCTAGGTGAAAGCATCAAAATCTAATATTCCAATTTTCTTGTTTGCAAATTTTGGAATATTACATTGTTAAAACTTGATATTAAATTTGAGTTGCCTATGTATAATGGTGAAGTGAATGTAGAGAATCTTGACAATTGGGTTTGTTAGTTGGAGGTCTACTGCAGGAATCAAAACCTTCAATATGATGACACAAATATTCAACTAGCTTCCTTGAGTTTGGAGGGTGCAACACTAGTATGGTGGGAAGCGAAGACACGAGAAGAGATGAAAACCCATGGTAAGATTTATGTCTCTTGGTCTGATTTTTTTGCTGCAATTAAAAGACAATTTTACCCTCTAGCTTATATACAGAAATCTATTACGGACTGGCAGACTTTTAGACAACTAAAGGGACAAAGTGTTCAAAAGTTATACACAATATTTTAGGAGAAGAGCACTACTTTTGGATGTCAATTTATCTTCTCAAGACACTTTGTTAAAGTATATTGGGGTTTGCACAACTATCTTAGACATATTATTCTCATGTTCAATCCCACAAATTTAGATGAGGTTTGTGTTCAAGCCGCACATATAGAAGTAAGAGGGAAACGTAGTGCAGATGAGAAAAGTGATAGTTCCCTTAAGTATGAAGGAAAAGGAAAGGGTGATTTTAAGGGAAAAGGAAAGAAAAATGGTTCTATTAAATTACAGAAAGAGAAATCCACATGCAAACATTGTTTGAAAAATGGCCTTGATGAGGAACATTGTTGGCAACTTCATCCAGAGTTGAAGCCTAACAAACTTAAAACCAAAGTGAAGGACAAAACAACTGCAATCATTGAACATGACTTAGGTTCAGATTCAGGAGATGAAACCAAGATTAAAAAAATGGGTTTGAAAGGTAAGAACATAGCAAGCACCAGTTCTTCAAGTTGTTCTAATGTAACTCAAGATGATGATACAAAAATTGAACTCTTTCATATTCGAGTTGTTTCAAAGCATACCAAAATAGACACACTATTTGATAGTGGTTCTCAAGCCAATTTGATTTCTGAAGACTTAGTTAAGATGCTAAATCTAGAAACTATTGTACATCCAATACCTTATCCTTTAGGTTGGATATGCAAGAATGCAAACTTGCAGGTAACAAGGAAGTGCATCCTAAGGTTTGCAATCAATTCAAACTTTGTTGATGAAGTTTAACTTGATGTAGTTCCACTTGAGATTTCAGGTATTGTTTTGGGTAGTCCTTATATTTATGATAAGAGGGCAGTATTTCATCACCATGATAATAAGTACCACTTGTTCAAGAATGGAATTTAGTACATAGTTAGAGCACATAAGAAGAAGATGATTTTGTCTCTTATGCATGCAGGAAAAATGAAGAGAATAGTGAATGCAAGCCAAAATTTTGCTTTGTTAATGTTCAAGCATAATGATGTTTTGAATGATACCTTTCAAGAATATGAATCAAACGAACAAGAAGATTTCATTGAAGTTGCTAATGGTTTTAATAAGATGTTTCAGGGCTCTAACATGTTTCTTTTGAAAAGAGGTAAACAAGATGTGAAATATTTGTAGCAGTCCACATCATTATTGAACAGTGATGGGAACAAGATGTCGATGTTGAATGGTGAAAAAATCAAAGAACAAGCGCCAAAGAAAGATGAAAAAGAAGGCATAGGTTCCACAAGTATTTATTTTTGGTTTCAAAATGGTACATGGTAATGGTGAAAACACTTGGTCAAAAATTGACGCAAGTACAATGCAAGACAAGCTAAAAACATCCATGTCGACAGTATTCGAGGTGAGAAAGTTTTCAAGTTATTCAATTTTACTTTGATTGAAAACCAAGGAAGGAACATGTTTGTTTCTTCAAGGACAGTTTTTTGTTTTGCAAATTCTGGGAAATTGCAGCAAGACGGTATCTACAATAGTAAGACAAGGTCTCCAGAATCAAGGAAAAATATCAGATTTCATGAAAATGTCAAATTGTTGAATTTAGGAAAATTCCAGTGGATTGAGACTAGAAGGGTGAGGGGGTTGTACCCTCATCCTCATGTTTAGTAATGAAATGTATTTTAGGGTCCAAAAGCTTCCAGTGGGGAGGTGTGATCAAGTGTTGAAAAAAATGCTCGAAAATGAAAGTTGTTGGAATGGTATGGAACCTGAACGACCACGTAGATCTCGTCGTGCTGAATCTGGTGCAACTCGTTTCACGGAAAACCGACATTGTGTGCTCCTAGAAACACACTTTTTCCTTTTTTCAAACAGGATTTTTCTTTTTAAATGCAAGACATCCCAGTCAACAGTTCGTAAAGCGGATTGGGCATACCCATTGTTGAGGAGGTAAATCCCCTCTGTGGACAGAGGCGATCCCTACTAGCCCAGCAGGGTTCTAGCAACAATCATCAAATGCTACAGCGCAAGTTCCTAATTGCGAATAAATAAGCCAATGATGGAGGCCTACCTGGAGTCCAGTGCTATGATTCGTAGAAGAGACAGCGTTCCCGTTCCTCAGCTTCGGCAGATCACGATCCCCACGATCTCCGTGAATGGACACCTGCACATGCAAGAAACAACACGAATACAAGCATAAAATCCATGTAATACACAACTATATATCGCCCGAAAGGATATAACTCATCATTATCATAAGTGAAAAATAGAGTGGAACCATAACCGTAGTCATTCATTAATAAGCAATCGAAAGAGAGTACAACCAAATGTTCTGAACGTCGATGTCTCCTCCCCAAGTGGCCTCCAAATATTCACATCTCGCAGCTCGCTGTGGGAAGGGACAAGCCCCCAGAGTCTCTAATGAGCAGTCTCCTTGCTTGAGCCGGCCTTAAGGGAAGAATGAGGGCTCTCGGGCAGCTACATGAAGGCCTTGGGAATTGGAGATTCAAAGCTTAGGCACTTCAAGACTAGCTTGCAATGGCAATGAGCAAGCTTTTATAGAAGGAGGAAGGGGAGTTGGGATCCCTATAATTGTGGGATTGGCCCTATCATCAAGGAAGCTTCCATGAGAGGTGGCAAACTACTTCACTTCCATGGAACACCTAGAGCCAAACCTCCCAACTCAAGATAGATAGCAATTTCTGAGTTTGTTGAAACAAAACTTCTGCCTTTCTTATTTAAAAAACACTCCTTAAATTGGCTGGCGTGACTGCGACTCTGGAACAGAGCGCCAGTTGGTGCGGCCTCTTTGTAGGATTTTCCTCATTGGCGCGAGTGATGAACTGGCTAACCGCACCAATGCAAAAAGGGATGTTTTTATGGTTTTTTGCAAGGAGATGTCTTCAGGGCAATTGAAGCTCAAGTTTAGAGGAATGAAATGATAATGGTTTCAAGGCATGACATTGCTCACAGGTCACATAATGGGCCCTCCAATGTGCGGGACGGGGAATGGTAGGGACGGTGACAAATTACTGTGTAACAGATGCCCCCTAAAGCATGAGGCCCGCAGAGAGAGAGAGGGGTGAAATGCTTTACGAGAATGTGTCCAACTGAAGCTCCACCATCGGAAAACCTGCGTGGATAAATACAAATGATATCTCAAGTATATGATATATATGTGGTATGGACGCAGCCATCCAAAACAGAGTATACAATAATCCAGATCCAAGGTATGGTCGCAGCCATCCAGCGAGGATCAATAAATAGACTCAGGTATGGTCACAGCCATCCAATCAGTGAGTCATGTACATAATGAAAATAATCCACAATATCGCAGCCTGGATTACAACAGACACAATCCAGGGTCTTGCGCTCCATCTCGACCCGAACAAAGTACAAGTTCAAGCATGCGAATATGTGAGCTAAAGTCGAACATGCAAGAACATCGTCTGATTACCAGCCAATAATGAGAGCTGTTAACAGACGCGAGAGGAACCACCAATAATGACAATGGCCCTCAAGGTACTATAGGTACAATCTATGGCGTGTGAATCAATGAGCTGGCGTCGAACACCCGTAGAATCACTCGATCGGGGGCCAATTATGAAAACCCCTCGTCGAATGCGACGAACCCTCCATTGAGGCATGTAGGCTCCAAGGTACCATAAGGGAGTCTCTAGATCAGCTTCCTGGATAATGAGCCGAAGTCGACAGGAAGTGACCTCGATCGAAGGTGGGCCATAATGTTTCCCACATCATTGACATGAGACAGAGGAACATGATGTTTTGTTGTGAATCAGGATCATATGAGAATCAGAGGAAGGTTGATATTTGCAGAGGTCAACTTCTCTTGAACATATAACAGCACAAATAGTGGTTTTGGCAGTATTTGACATCAACGGATCAGAGGTCATGGTGACGAGGCAATGAGTAGAGGAGAGGTCAAAAAGGATTACCCAAACCCACGAAAGTAAGTGAAAAAACGAGATGAGATGTCCCCAACCCGACACGAATGCAGACAAGTGCCATGTTCAAGAGTGACATACTGCCAATGACAATGATGACGGTTCCATTTTTCCCCCACCATTTCTGGCGAGTACCCCAATTATTTTTGATAACAAGCTTGAAGGGGATAGCATATGCTTGTAATATAAGTCCACCCTTCGGGCGAATCCATCCTAGTGCATTTAACGAGTCCTAGGAAGGAGAAACTCGGAGAACATCATTTCGACTGGATCCGATGTCATCAGGGTTTAACGAGTCTGACAAAGGGAGAAATCGGCGTCTTTTCATGTTTAGAGAGTTTGAAAAGACAGCAGAAAAGTAAACTCCACAGGTCCCTTTTCGTAAATAGTTCCTCAGATCAGAAAAGGTAGAAAACAATATCCGAGAAAACCTCCTAGTCGCGATAGGCTAGGGTATTCCTTTTTCGTAATCAATCTATCCCAGCCCGAAAAAGGGGTAAACGTATACTGGGTAGATGTCGATTCGTGTCCATTTTAACGAGATTGAAACGACAAGGGCCTCGGCAATATTTTCATGTTTAGAGAGTCAGAAAAGAGCTGAAAGATGACTCCAAAGTGACTTTTTCGTGTATTTACCGAGTCCGAAAAAGTATAAAATACAACTCGTTTTCACCGTTAAAGTCGCGAAAAAACCTGTTGCTGCACATACCAAGCAAGCGTAAAACCCATTTTCGACATAACATATTAAAATATTTGATAAAAATAACTTTTAAAACCTATCCTGTGTCGAAAAAGTTATAAATATGCCAAAATGGTAAAAACAAAATTACATTTACTATTTACCTTGGTGAAAAGCAGCAGTGGTCCATTTGGTGTGCAAAATTCTGACGGTGATTGCGACAGATCCGGTTTACCATTCAGATTCTCGTCTGTGACAGGTAAGAGGCGCTTCCCTGTACTTCATTTCAATCCATTTTTTAATAGTTTTCCCTCATGTATCAGATTCTTGTGGCAACTTTTTGAATTTTTAGGGCTGCGCTCATTGGCGCGGGTATCGGGCACGGACCCGCGCCAATGGGCTTTTCCATGTAAAGGCCTCGCGCCACGTGGCACGACTATTCACAAAACAGCCGCGCCAGCGGCCGAACCCAAATTTCCGCCTAGAAATTCGAAATTTTAATCAATTTAAATGAATTTTGAAGCCTACCAGAGATCTAATTAAGGGTTTGTGACCATGTGGATGCAGGAAATCAATCAAAATGGTGATTGAGTGGAAAGAAAGAGAGCATGGAGAAGAGGATGAACAGGCCATGGAAAATGAGGCTTGCATGAATGCCCTCAGAAACTGTGGGCTAAAGAAGTTCTTCCTAACACCCTGCTTACGAGCTCAGCCCGAGCTCCTCCAGTATCTGATCAGTATTTGGGATGAACAAGAACAAGTGTTCAAGTTGCCAGATCAGGTATTGGAACTGGAGGTCTCCAATGTGTATTTCATAACCGGATTGTCTCACAGAGGTCTGATACCCATCTTGACTGGGAGTAGACCATCCGGCAAGAAGATGGAAGAAGTGATGGCACGAGTGTGCCCAAGAGCATAAATGGGATCAGGGAGCAAAAAGGTGGATATCCACACCATCCCCGATCTGGCATTGAGAGTTGTCCTACATACCATCACGCGGGCTGCAGGGTCGCAGGCACCGCCCGAGGCCACAAAGGCCCAACTCCTGCTAGCCTCAGAGTGCATGACTCCACTTTTGTTTGACTGGGCTACAGCAGTAACAATCAACATGAAGAGGCAGCTCACGAAATGAAAGCAAGCCAAACTGAAACAGTTCGGCTATGGTTCCATCCTGGTATCGTTTATTCTGGAACGATTACCAATCTTCCAAGGCCAAGGGGCCATCATAGCTGAGTTGATTCCACGAGAGCCAAGAATGGCTCGCTGGGCAGCACTAATGCCCAGAGCTGGAGGAGGCCAACAGATGTCGTGGAGGCCAGAGTTTTTTGGGTGGTTACGGTGCCAGTTGATCGTCGTGGAAGACTGGCCATATGCAGGAACCGATTTCACTGGAGACCTAGATCTCCCACTGCCAGAAGGAGATGACTGGGACAAGGAGTTGGGTATGACCTCATCTCTTTTGATTTTTATGTTTTATGATTTTTTTTTTAATACACATTCGTCTTAACACATTTTATATGTATGCAGATGTGGGCCCCGAGAGACCATCCGGTATGTCTCCAATCGCGCGGAGGACTCTTCTCGCCCCTGATCCTCAGGCAGAGGGCACAATAGGGGAGGAGTTGATCCAGAATCTCGAGGGTATTGCTCTAGGGATCCCAGAATATACTCGGTTGGCTGATGTACCGATGGCGTACCAGCGACATACGGTGGGAGTACCTAGTCGGATCCACCGACTTCTGAGACGCTTAGTGCGTGCAGTTACATGTTATCATGAGCACCATGCGGATTAGACTCTTAGGGCTTTTACCACACATATTTTTTGAGAGACATATCGTCTCCGGATGTATTTAAGACGATTATGTATATTTTTGACTTTATGTGACACACTCTATGTAAACACTTCAATATCTATATATATATGCATATCTATTTCTGGATGGATCTTTCACATGTGATGATGTTTTCTATATGTCATGCAAATGTCTAATACAAATGTAATCTAATGTATCAGTTACATAACAAATGACCCAATGCGAAATGTATTCACACAATGTATCTACTCACACATTTCATTTTTATGCAAGCTTAAAAGCAGACATGAACACACACATATGCAAACTATGCTTGAAATGAGGAAGACGGGCATGCCCCCCAGCATGGTGTCTCAATTCGAGGTGCATGCCCCCCAAGCTTCAGTCCATTGAGAATGGAGTGAAGGTTCAAACAAAAAGGCGAATTGAACATGCTCGTGTTTCATTATTTTAACGAGGTTGACACACTTTAAAAGAACTATCCTCAAACAACTTGTTTCATTGTTTTTAGGAGCTCGACACAAGTGGAGGAACTATGCTCCGAGAACCTGGTTTCATTTTTTAAAGAGCTTGACATAGGGAGGAAACCGTGCTCTAACCGACTTACATCAAAATGAACAAGAAGGCGGTGCTTCCAAGAGTTCCACTCCCGATGGAAGGGAAACATCCTGGAAGTCAGGACCTAATGCCCCCAGTACACTATGCACGACGGCATTATCACTGAGTGCGGGTACAGGGTAGGTACACACATAGTTGACCTGCGGTGGAGCAGATACAACGGGTGGATAAAAACCCGGAGGGGGTGATGGTGGACCAGTTGCCACAATAGGACCAAAGAACGAAAGCTAGTCAATGGTCACGATCCGTCCTTCATGCGGAAAACAGGCCACACGAAAAAGGGAGGAGACAAGCGCTCCCATGGCATAGGTGTAATCGCGCCCCAAGAGAAGATTGAAATACAAGGGGCCTAGAATGACCATCACGTCCATATGGACGGTTTTACCTCCCAAAGTAACCGGTAACCTTGGAAGGATCCCCAACGGTTGACTCATCCTTCTGTTAAAAGTCAACAGATTCTGCGTAACAGGCACAAGCGGCGACGAACCGAAAGCTTTCCAGGTAGTTGAGGATAGAATACTAACAGAGGCACCTTCTTCTATAATGGTGCTGGGTACGACCAGACCAAGAGCCTGTACTGTGATCTCGAAAGGCACGTAAGACGGAAGGCGGAATCCTACAAATCGACTCCAATCAAAGGAGGCGACCAGACTACTCGGAGGGGATACCATCGAACCGAGAAGGTCTTCCCCTGGTGTTACAGAAGAAGGAGCATCCTCCATAACCTCCATCTCGAAGGCGGGAGGGATATCCTCCGGAGCCTCCATCATGGGAGGCGGAGGAGCAGCTTCTTGAAGTACAGGGATAGGAGAATCTTTCTCCAAGTCTGAAGAATCTGAAGAAATCAGAAGGACATGGGGGGTGTGAGATCCACTCTCGACAGAAAAGACCTGGTGCACCGTGGATGGGGCCAGTTCAACCGATCCTACGACCAATGGTTGGTCAGGGACGGATTCTTGAATATGAATTTCCGGTGGAGCAGGATTGACCAAGGATAACTCCTGACCAATCGTAGGATCAGCTGGTGGAGGACTCAAAGAAAGTTTTTTATAACTAGCCAGGAGGCGTGGTGTAGAAACAGTCGAGTTTTCCAAAACTCGCTTGGCTTCATCCATATAAGGACAAAGGTGAATGGCATGATGCCCTTCACACAACTTACAGGGATTGGTAATCTTACCCTGCTTCTTAGGAGTCTTACCAGCAGCAGCTGAAGACGTGCCCCCAACCTGACTCCCGGAAGCCAAAGGCAACGGCGGGCAACCGTTGGACCATACTTCGAGTACCTTGGGAATGCCAGGGCAGTCTCGAAGAAGATGGTCTCCTGTGCACAACATGCAAGGGAACTTGACTTTCCGTGGAGGGTTGGAAGGTTTATCAAGAGGAGATATTTCAGAAACAGTGGCTGCACTTTTAGCCTCTCGCTTATCGGACTTCTTCTTCTTTGTCTTCTTCTTCTTCTTCTTAGCCACCTGGTTACTTGAATCCAGACTTTCACCAGGCGAAGTAGAAGAGGAGGACGCAGAAACAAGCGAAGAAGGGGAGAGGTCCACCTTGGAATCAACATGATGTTGTTCAGGTGGAGGAACTGATTGAACAGTAGCGGAGATATTCGGGACCACAGAGGTTGAAAACAACCAAACAGGCAACCCAACAGTTAACCCAGGAAGGGACAACGTTGCCATGTAAGGAGCACCAACATTCCCAAAAGGAGGAAACTGACCAGGATTCCCTTCTGAGGGGATTCCTTGGTTGGTAAACTCCGAAAAAGTTGCCATCAAAACTCAAAACCACACACAGGCTGAAAAAGAGTCAAGACATACGATCAAACGGTCAACAAGCAAAATCTAACAGGGTGTGTAATCATGGGTGATTAATTTTTACCACATCGAAAAATAAGAAACTTTACCGTTTCATGTTTTAAGAGTTGAGAAACGATAAAAAAAATGACTCTATCTCTTTCAGATTTGACACAAGCGTGAAAGGACAAGCGCTTGGCGATATTTTCAAGTTTAGGGAGTCAGAAAAGATCAAATGACTGCTTAGGAATACTAGGCAAAAGGGTGTACCAAATAACCGTGAATTGCAATATACACCTTGGTTTCAATAATGAGAGAGAAATCAACCAAGGACTTTCCGTACGTGCAGGCAATCTCCCCGAATGCTGTGTTCGGTGTATCACGGGTATAGGGTGGCAGAATCGGCTTCTACAGATAAAGGATTGAAAACATAGAGGGGTCTCCCTTTATATACGTGACGGTACGAGGAGCACAAGTCCGTACTAGCGCTGTCTAAAGCCAAAAGGCGAACGATAGCTACTAGGTTTAAAGACGCCGGAACACGTCTCTAGCCTAGACCTCTAAAAATGTTTCGTTAAGTTCCAATGCTGCCTTAGGTTAATTGAATAGATTTTAAAGTTGATCTTTGATTAAGTTTCAATTTTCAGGCCCTATCGTATGTAGTGTCTTAAAAGACTCCTAAATGCAAAGCTACATGCCACAGTCCAACATTTCGTTCGATGAAAACTAGTTACAGAAGAGTTGAGAGCTTTTACACAAGAGGAGTCGGAAAGTGAAACATTTAAAATATATCTCTCTCTTTGTGTGCTCAATAATAATAAAAAATGCCATTAATGAGTGAAAACTTTTCATTCAAATCACTAATTACTAGTAAAATCGAAAAGATTACAATTTGCACTAATCAACCAAAAGCAAAAGATATTTTTTTTTTTTTAAATTTTCAATGTTTGATAGCTAGATGCACTAAACAAACCGAAAACAAATGGAACAACTTGAGAAACGATATTAAGAGAGAGAAACAAACAAATTTCACTCAATGACACAAAAAATCAGATCTCAAATCGACCAAAGTCTCTCAAAACCGAGAAAAAGACTTGAAGGCTCCAATGGACCGTGTGATCTAGGCCCAAAGCAAGACCAAAACGAAATTTGAATGAAGAAAAGAGAAATCACCCAAAAATCGCAACGAAACGGCGAACAACTATTAAGAGAATGTGGAGGAACAATCAGAGGATTGACCGGACTAACAAGACACCAAAACTCCTAAGGAGGGCTCGATGCACAAAGCCACTAAATGCCCTAGGGCTCAAAACGTGGAATCGATGGAGAAAAGAAAACAACCAAAGGACGAAGGCAAATTCCCAGTCAAACAGGACTCCAACACGCTCAGGTAGCCAAAAAACCAAGAAGAAAAACACTGACCAGACCCAGAGAGCTCAAAACCGAGAAAACCCTAATGCCTCACAGGAGTGGCACGACTGTGAGATTGAAACTGGCGCCAGAAAGCAATTGGCACGGGAAATACAAAAGCAACATGCGCCAATTGGCGCAACTATCGAGCTAAAAAGCGCGCCAGCCGAGTTTCTCAGCCAAAAATAAAAAAGAACTGCTCCAGAAGCAGATCGATGATAACTAAGCAAACCAAGAAGAAAAAAAAAGCAAAAGAACCCAGCCCAGAAGGCTAATCAAGCAAGGAAAACCACGAAACAATCAAACAAGACAATCAAAACGAGACAATGAAAACTAGACGCTCCCCAGCGGAGTCGCCAAATTGTTGAGGAGGTAAATCCCCTCTGCGGACAGAGGCGATCCCTACTAGCCCAGTAGGGGTCTAGCAACAATCATCAAATGCTACAACGCAAGTTCCTAATTGCGAATAAATAAGCCAACGATGGAGGCCTACCTGGAGTCCGGTGCTATGATTCGTAGAAGAGACAGCGTTCCCGTTCCTCAGCCTCGGCAGATCACGATCCCCACGATCTCCGTGAATGGACACCTGCGCATGCAAGAAACAACATGAATAAAAGCATAAAATCCAGAATACGCAACTATATATCAGTCAGAAAGGATATAACTCATCATTATCATAAGTGAAAAACAGAGTGGAACCATAACCAGTAGTCATTCATTAATAAGCAATCGAAAAAGAGTACAACCAATGTTCTGACGCTGAGGTCTCCTTCGGAAGGGTCTCCAGTCGTTCACGTCTCGCAAAGCTCGCCACGGAAGGGACAAGCCTCTCTAGAGTCTCTCGACGATAGTCTCCTTGCTTGAGTCAGCCTTAAGGGAAGAATGAGGGCTCTTGCAGCATGAAGGCTCTTGGGAATTTGGAGATTCAAAGCTTAGGCACTTCAAGACTAGCTTGCAATGGCAATGAGCAAGCTTTTATAGAAGGAGGAAGGGGAGTTGGGATCCCTATAATTGTGGGATTGGCCCTATCATCAAGGAAGCTTCCATGAGAGGTGGCAAACCACTTCCCTTCCATGGAACTCCCGGAGCCAAACCTCCCAACTCAAGATAGATAGTAGTTTCTGAGTTTTTTGAAACAAAACTTCCGCCTTTCTTATTTAAAAAACACTCCTTAAATTGGCTGGCGCGACTGCGACTCTGGGACAGAGCGCCAGTTGGCGCGGCCTCTTTATAGGATTTCCTCATTGGCACGAGTGATGAACTGGCTAACCGCGCCAATGCAAAAAGGGATGTTTTTATGGTTTTTTTCAAGGAGATGTCTTCAGGGCAATTGAAGCTCAAGTTTAGAGGAATGCAATGATAATGGTTTCAAGGCATGACATTGCTCACAGGTCACATAATGGGACCTCCAATGTGCGGGACGGGGAATGGTAGGGACGGTGACAAATTACTATGTAACAGCATGGGAGCAAATGAGGCTCTATATTAGTGAAAAAGAAAGTTAACTCAAGGGTTGGACATTTGGAGGGGTTGGGCAGCCCCTAGAGGTCCTGTAGCACCCAAGGGACGTTAGTAAAGTCTTAATTTTTTGACTCCATTTCCTTAAGGTCATATAGGAGGTTGAGTATCATCATAGGGACTCCAAACTTAGGTATACCCCAATAAAACCAGTGAAAATGGGTAAATGTGGGAGGAGGTGAGTTATAGGGTGGTATCAATGCCAAGTTCAACATTTGGACTAGATGGGAAAAATGTTATTTCTATGCATGCATGTCAGTCAAATGCATGTGTGATGTTGGCTATGGTTGTCATGTATATAGTTGGTGTCATAGTTTATGTTATCATGTATGATGTTGATGTGTTGGATGATATAGAGGAGGAGATGCAAATCATCGGAGTGAGGTTGCAATACTAGACTTCAGAGTAAGAGTAGATCGTCATCTAAGTTCGGTATGTAGGTATGTTGGTTAATGATTTTAATAAGTATTATGGTTACAACATTCCTGTCATTCTATTTTTGTTATGGTTATAGGCATGATAGATTCTAGTTGTTCATTGTGTTCTTATGCACATGCATTGGATAGTCATATATGGTAGTAACTTTTCTTATATGCATTATTGTCGTACACACAATGAATAAGGTCATTGAATTTAATATCTTGATGTTATAAGTATCATGTTGATCTCGATCGGTCTATCCATGTGGTTATGGTTATGACATTCATGTATGAGTCAATATTGTTTTGATATTGCGTCATACTAATCTGGATTGACTTGTGCAAATTTGATAGCCTCCCATGAGATAAATTGAGGTATGAGTTTGAAAATTTCATCTATTTATCTAACATGGTGTGTTTACAAGTTGTTTGAATTTTTGATTAATTGCATGAAGGAATGATCTTTTTTTAAGAGTATTGTACTAACACATATGCACTGAGACAAACGATATGTAATTTTGTGTAAGTGGGTGCGAGTTGTAGTATTATGATTAATGATTGTGATTTGATTATGACATGGTTTCTATTCTTGGTAAAGGTTGATTTTAAATTAATATATATGATGTCTTGATCTTGGAACGTGTAGATGACATGTGTGAGCAGTTGCAGGGAAACATGATTGGTATTAGGATGACAAGGTAATGGTTGATTTGTTTATATAACTAACAATTGGGTGATCTGATAGTGCATACAAGGCTTAATTGCAAAGGGAAATTGTAAAAGAATGGAATTGGGTGAGAATTCCTTTGGTTAGGTTTGGAAACCACAATTCCAAATGAATGAGTGATTTGAATACATGAAGTATTATTAACCTTGTTTTTGTTTGACATTATGTGGATATGTGTTATATTCATGAACATGTATTTGATAGGTATAACAGTTGGCTTCCAGTTTAGCTAGATTCGTCAAGGAATTGGAGTCCCTTCAGAGATGGCATGTATGTGTTCAGTTATAAGGAAAAGTGCTTGGCACATCAAGTTAAGGTAACTGGTAAATTTTATATTTTTTTATACACTGAAAATTGTGTGGTTATGGCAATATGATGCAGGGAGTTGCATGGAAAAAGAGACTGCAATTAATTCTTGAAGAAGGCTTAGGTTGAGCTTTCCCTTGGAAGCATTGGGAACCCATGGGAATTGAGAGGCAAGGCGTTTGTTACTAGTTTTGTGCTTTGATTGCTTTGTGATTTTTTTACACTTGATTTACAATTTTGTTTATGTCTAGTGCATGAACATGCCGCTTTGTTTATGGTGTCGTCTTTCTATTAGTTTTCGTGGTTTTCTATTTGTTTTCTTATTTTTATTTCCTTTTATGTTTTGAGGGTCTTGGTAATTGGTTGGGAAGGGAAAGTTAATGGAGATTGGAGAGCTTAATGAAACTCAATAGGTAATGTAAGACCCAGATGAAGCATGGTGCATGAGTAAATGGAAGTTGAAGGCATGAGTATGAAAACCAATTGGATTCGTTGGGTCCATTGGGATAAATGGACGGTGGCAGGAAAATCATGAGAAAGGTAACATGAAAGGTAATGTAAATTGATTTGAGGTGTCAAATTCCTTGGCTATTTTGGGAACTATTGTTCTCAATGTTTGTCATGTGTTGCACGAATAAAGGGAGTTATCTTAACCTAGATGTTATCATGATATCTCGTAATTATGTTGTGACCATGATTATGTTGATGTTTATATATGTATACATGTATGTCTATATGTCGTTATAGGATAGGGTTGTTAGAGACCATGGATATTTCATGAAAATGTGTATATATGTATGTATGCAATTTTTCTCAAACGGTCATCATGGATCATGATTTTTTTATGATGATGATTATATATGTATGCCTGTATGTATGTTGTTTTATGGTAGGGTCACCACGGACCATTATTGTGGAAGAATCATTGTTTATGTAAGTAAATGGCATGAAGGGGTTCCTGGTTTATGAGGAATCAAGTGGGAAGAGTATCCTCACAAATTTAGGAGGTTAGTATCGCGTGGGTATGAATTGTTATTATGTGTTTATATTATGCCTATGCTTATGCTATGAGAGGTAATGTTGAGGGATACATCAGCGGAATGGAAGAAATGTGATCTACGACATGCTGGGACAAGCATGGATAGTGGAAAGACACTAGAATCAAGGTTTCCTAGTAGAGATAGTGTGGTCTCTGAATGTGCATGACTATTGTTGTGTATATGTGGTACATGTTGTATATGCAGTGTTGTGTATGTACGATGTGGTGTACATGTTGTACATGTGGTGTCGTGTGCATGTGGTGTTGTGTACATGTGGTACACATGGTGTTGTGTGCATGTGGTGTTATGTACATGTTATGCAGGTGATTTTGTGTACATGTTGTATTGCGTACATGTCGTGCAGTTGGTGATGTGTACATATGATGTTGTGTACACGTTGCATAGGTGGTGCTATGTAGATGTGGTGTTGTGTGCACGTTATGCATGCAGTGATATGTACATTTGGTACAATGTTATGGGTATTGTGTAGTCGTTGTATCGTGACATGTGTATTCATGTTATTGTACAATGTGTATGTATATGTGTTGTGTTTTACAACGGGTACAGGTGTATGTGTTTTTTTGTACACCGAGTGCAAGTGTATGTGTTGTACATCGAGTGTTCATATATGTGTTTGTGTTTTACACTTGGTGTAGGTGTATGTGTTGTAGATTGTGATGGGACAAACATGCATGTGATTGTCTGGGCCCTTCTTTTGCTATTGGGGGTTGAGGTAGTTTAGTATCGGGATACCCTTATTGATATTGAGGGTTGAGGTGGTTTAGTCTTTGGATTCCCTTGTTGTTTCTATTGAGGGTTGACACAGTTTAGTCTCTAGATTCCCTTGTTAATTATATTGAGGGTTGAGTCGGTTTAGTCTCTGGATTCTATTTTTTCTTAAAGAGAAGAGAAGGCACTCGGTTCTTGCTGGGTTTGGCAACTGATTCATTGTGTGTACAAAAAGGATATAGAACATAGGCAGAAGCAAAGAACCATTTAAAAGATCTGTTTAACTATTTTATTTCAGTTTTTTACTATGCATGTGATCTATGATTATGATTTATGATGATTACATGTGATATATGATTTTTATTTATGATGGTTGTGTTTTGAGCTAACAAGATGTGATATGTGTATACATTATTATTTGATCAAGAGCTAATTTGATTTGCAAGTGACAGGAAGTGGGAAAAAATGAAAGTGTACTGTATTAATGGGCCACCGATGAAGTATGATGTGAATTTATTTCAATTTATTTTGAATCTAATGGAAATTATGTACTTGGTATAGGAAATCACGAAAATACTTGTTTTGGGGTGGTTGAAATCGGCTGCAAGAAATTAGCATCAACAACAACAAAAGGAATTGGAACAAGCAATAGTGTGTTGGTAAAGGACTTCAGGAATAGGGCCATTGTGGGACACTGGTACCCAATAATGTCCATTGATTTCCATGAGCATGCGATGACCAATACGATGGTTTTGAGGTAGGGATATTCCTTGGTTTTTGGACCTTCTGATGTGAGGAAACATTGCCAAGGGATGGATCGCCCGGGATAGGGGACGTTGGGGAACTTGGAAAGTGAGTGACTACATGGAAGCGGGTGAATGGATTTCTAAAGGGACTGTGTAGAGGATAAGGGAAGGTTGGGGAATGTATTTTTTTTCTCAGTAGAATTTCTAGATGGAATCAGATGCACATTGGGAGTGTGCCCTGGAAAAATGAGCCGATAACTGTTCACTGAAAGGAAAAATGGCACATGATTGTAGCGTTGGGCATTGGATGCAAGTCTGAATTTAGTAGTGGATTCTAGAATTCATGGGAAGGAGGTGAATCCTGGTACTACTTTTAGGGTGGAGGTATGAGCCTCTAGATTCCCTTGTTGTTGATACGAGCATCATATCATTTTATTTGTCGGTTAAGAAAAAGTGCATATGTGTATGTGTTTTTTATTGTAAATATTGTATCAATATGGATTTATAAATCTCCATAAAAAATGTGATTATTTGTTCGTTAAAGAAAATGTGCATAAGTATATGTGGTTGTTATTGTAAATGTTGTAATGAGTTGTGTTATAAAGCTTCGATACATGATATGATTGTCATGTTTTCAGCAAGTTGTTCATTGTAAATACTACAACGAGCTAAGTTATAAAGTTTCATGGGAAGTATGTTTTTGTTTTTGGTAGTATTGTTGGTTGTAGGTGTCATAGACCATCGAGGACGGTGTTACCAAAGGGGAGGGGTATGTAACAACCCCGAGTTCAAAGTTCATGTAATAAAGTTGAATAAAGGAAAAATAAGACTAAGGTCATGGGACATGTATTCCAAGTTGAAAGTTTCGCAAAGCATCCTAGTGGGTGTTCATTTGGTATATTATGGCTAAAGGAAATTGGAAAAGGCATTGGGAAAGGGGAAAAGGCATTATTGGCATTTTATTTATGAAAATAAATAAAATTAGGAGAAAATGGAGGTGAAAGGTCACACGCTTCATGTGAGGAGCAAATTGAAGGAAAATAAAGAGAATTGAAGAAAATAGAGGCATCAATGATAAAAAGGATTTTGAGAATCAGTTCATAGCCTTTTTTTCAGTTGATTTTTGGAATTGGTTACAGAGAGGATAAGAGCACAAAGAGGATAAAGAAAACAAGGAAAGAAAATGGAGGACAAGGAAAGAAAAGGAAGGACAAGGAAGGCAATGGAAAGAAAGGATCAATCAAGGAAAGGTTGGATCAAGCGTCTTCATCAAGAATACTTGTAGGTAACATTTTACATGTATGATTTCCTTGTTGATTTTTGCATGCATGGTATGTGCATGTGGATATCTAGTTATTTTGTTGTCACCGACGTGGGTTTTTTCAGGTTTTGACAATGGATTTTAGCCTTTCCTTGTCATTTCCAGATAACCATGGTGTGATGGGATTCATTATTGGTTTAGCTTTGGATTGTTGGAAAGTTTTGGATTCATTTGATGTCGTCTTAGGAAAATCCCAAGGGTTGGGGGTGGAGATGATTTTCTCTAGGAAGGCCTCAACAAGTGGGTGGAGATAGGAAAATTCCTCATGGGAAGGTGAAGGAATTCTGAGTCATCCAAGCTCGGTTTGGTTTCATGATCTCAGAGCTGGTTTATGTGAGATAATGGTATGGTAAGATTGGAGGTGGTTTAACCTCTAGATCCCCTTAGTTGTTTATGGATTGGTTTATCCCATGAGATCGTACATTCATGCTTGGAATATGGCACGAGGGTGATTGACTGAAAGAAAGATTTAATTCATCTCAATCTATGGTCAGGTGATACGTGGAAGTCCCTCACTTGGTTGGATTTTTCATATGGTTAATAAGAGCTAAGTTTCTCTTGTCATTGATGGGTAATTTTACTTGTTATTATTTGGCTTTAATGGTTGTTTTATCATTGTTATCTGTCTGGTTATATGCTGGTTATAAACATGGTTTTATGATAGATCCTAATCATGGCTCTCATCATGTTTTGATTAGTAAATTAATTGATAATAAATGCATGACCTAATTGGTGTCATGATAAATATTGTGAGAGGATATTAGTCCTTGTTAAAACTCAAAAAAGTTTCAAATTCCTATGTTCAACTATGCATTCATGACTTGTAGGTTGAATGTTCTTTATGTGTTTGATGGAATGCAACTCCTGGTTGGGAAGGGTATGGGCAAGTTTTGGTTCAAATTATTGTTTGGAAGCTTTGTTTCTATGTTATTCATCATTTATGGAAGTATCATTAAGTTCTGGGCAGGTTCGTGAGTTCTAGCCCAAAAAAAGTGGCTCGAATTCAAGGTCGTAGGCATATAAATGACTGGAAAAGTCCACAGTCGCTGGGAATCATGATTTGAGTGCAACTAGAGGGTTACAGTCGCATGGAGGCCTTGGTAAGGGAGCGACTGAGGCTATATATTAGTGAAAAATAAAGTTAACTCAAGGTTTTCAGGTCCTGTAGCACCCAAGAGAGGTCAGTAAAGTCCTAATTTTTTTACTCCATTTCCTTAAGTTCATATAGGAGGTTGAGTCTTATCATAGTGAACCCCAACTCATGTTTACGCTGGGAAAATCGGTGAAAATGGGTAAATGTGGGAGGAGGCAGGTTACACTAATCATGGTTGGCCATTGAGCTCATAGAGCATGTAATATTCTAGGTTGACTATCGTTAACCAAAGATGACCATGCTTGATCATTACTGACTATGGTAGATCATGTTGGACCATGGTTGACCATTGTTGATAATGGTTGATCATATTCAACCACAGAGACTTGATCATGGTTGGCCATGGTTGATCATGGTTGACCATATTCAACCATAGTTGAAAACGATTGAACATATTCATCCATGGTTGAAAATGGTTGACCATGGCTAACAAAGCACTTAATAGAGGGCTCAATGCTTTCTCTACATAATAAAGTTCATATTACCACTTTGTCGTCGATGGCTCAGGAACACACGGATAAGGGATATAATGGAAATGGAAAACTAATGATAAGCTTCCTTGGCATGCGTACATTCTTATGCATTCAAGCCCAATTCAGTTGACATTGATATTGTGTTGCACATGATGCACTCTTAGAGGGGAGGAACATTGATTTTTTGGTCCTCTCCCTCTCCCAAATTTCATTTTTAATTCAAACAATTCCATAGTTAAGGGATGGGAGAAATTGAGGGGTGGCCATTGTGAACAAGGACCCCTTGTACCTATTTTAGACCTTCATTTGCAAGACAACTTGCTTCAACATTATGGAATATTACGACATGATAAAAGATGATCTTGTGAAAGGATAGTTTGACAACTTGGATCCTTTTTATGGTACCTCTTAACTTGCACTCTATTGGTAATGTTCCAAACAAAAGTTGTTGGATAACTACCAAGGAATCCCCCATTACCACCAAAAGAGTAGTGGGAAGAGTAATCTTTGCTTCTCTCGCCAACATTACACCTTGTAGAAACCCATATGCTTCAATGTGGTTATTTGCTAATTGGCCAATGCCCCAAGAATAGTCTATTTTTTGTTTCCTTCGAGGTTATGGATAACCCCTCCCCCTCGTGCCACCCATAAATTTGAAGTCTATTCAATATAATTTGACTTTAAAGTTTATTTATTATCTTAGCTTGGAGTTTCCTAATATTTACAAGAAATAAGAAAAACACATAGCACAATGATGCATTGAATATATGAAAATATTACAATATGTCTGCAACATCATCATTATGATTGATGATGGTTAGTTTTTGTAAGCCATCATTAATCATGGTTAACGATAATCAATCATAATCAATTATGCTTTTCCCTCATCAACCATCATCAATCATGGTCTAACCTCAACAACCATGATTAATCTCATCAATCATAGTCAAACATGGTCTCATAACCTCTAGTCAGCTATTAACTAGCACAATTACATTAACAAAAAAATTGATATAAATCATTTTCACTTTTCTTAAATTATGTTTAATTTTAGAAAGTGGTTAAAAATAACACATATATATGTATGACTTTATATATATTATTGTACTAGTTAATACTTTAAATTTAGCTTTATAAATATTTAAAATGAAAAACAAATCAAAGATGATGCATTTAACACATCAATGGATGAAAACTACTTTAAATTTCAGTTTATAAATATTTCAAATAAAAAATAAAACAGAGATGATGCGTTTAACACACCAATGGATGACAACGTGTGGTAGGGACTAACAATTTGGAGCTAGGAATTTTGTCATATGAGTTTGGTTTAAAGTAGTGTCATTTGAGTGTGACTACTTTCAATGTTGTCGTTAAAACCATATTTAATACAATGAAAAATTGTTCGACATAAAAGTTATATTTAATAATTCGACGTAGACTTCGAGAAAGGTTTTAAAAAACACAGAGACAACTCAAGTCACCACAAAACGACATGATGTCTCCGTTAGGCACGGCTCCACACACACACACACACATATATATATATAAAATTGTCAATTTTATCTGCTATTCGAGTTAGATTTAGTACATTGTAAATTTATTATATACTAGCACTTGATCACTTTAACAAATGACCCGTCGGAACGCCGAAGGCGGGCGGCGTGACACCAGCACGGTTGCGAACGACCTGACGCGCGCGGGAAGGAGATGACAGCAGGAGGGTGCAGCAACCGCCAAGTGTCTAATTTTGAGAGGGTGGAAGGGCAATAGGTGGAGCACACAGATTGGGTGGGAGCATTGTTCATCCCAGCAAAGGATTCACACAGCTGAAAATATAAAAGATAAACGGATATCTCACACCCATGTCCTATAATTTATCAAAATCCCTTGTAAATATAAAATATTTACAAAAGTAATTGACAAATGCGAACTGAATCTAACCTTAACAGATTAAAAACACAACATTCATTGATGATAAGTAGATAAACACAAAAAAATACTCCAAATATCGGCGATAAACGCAAAACATACGACACATATGGGCGAAATGGGGAAGAAAAACTGGATCCCACAATAACACTTGGAAACATCAAACACTACTAGTGCCTTCTTTATATTTGTTGAAAATGAAGAACACAGATTTGATTAGAGAAGATGTTGCTGTGGCATTAATCTTTCAAGATCCATATCAAAATAACACCATCCGGCAAAGCAACGCAGTACAGCTAAACACTCCTACTAGTTTGGATTCCCACATCAAACCTCGAAAATGGCATGCTGCCCTATGTTACTAGAAAGCCATAACAACATCTACCTCTTTCAAACAACTTCAAAAAAATTAACCCTGCAAAATGGCATCCTGCCGTATGTCTTTCACATTGAATATTATCAGATCATGCCAATGTTAGTTTTAATGTTACTAGAACATATGGCAGTTTGAATAATGAAAGACAAGTTCATTGAAAACATGTTCACTATGTCTGCCAAATACTCAGATGCATGCCTCCCTTGCTTTTTTTGATACATTTCTTGCAATAGATGCTTGATTTTCATCCATCATCGAACGCTTAGCTTCTTTAAAATGCTTGGCTATCATGATCAGAGTTCGAATGTCTGCCGGAACAGTGCTCTGAATGGTTTCCATGATTTCCTTTTCAGAAGGATCGCAGTTCTCCAACGTTGTGGAGAAGAACACGTTCGACTGCATTCCTGAAAAATAGGCAGACACAAAAGAAGCACGAACCCACTTCTTTTCTTCTTCCCTTTTCAACCCGAGCGAACTCCTAATAATCTCTTCCACCTTTACAAAAATCTTTGCAAATTTTGCACATGCTGGAAGACTTTTGTCGAACGTATGCAATTGAAGAGACCTTACATCATTGATTTCCTCAATTGGTTTGCCATGCAATTTTCGGAATTCTCTGGTTATGTGGCCCAGGAGTGGCGTCAGATATAGCTCCAATTCGCACTTCCCACTTCCAGACGGGTTGAATTTGGCAAACAGGAATGGTTAATGAAAGACAACAACAACCAGAGACCTCTAAAATATTTATGGCCTGCGCGGCAGAGTCTCACTTCGTGAGCTCTAGAGAATGAGTTTCGACTTATCACATGCCGGATATGATGAACGTCCACGTCAAAATTTTCTTTCTCCTTTCCAAGGGAAATTTCGTCGTCTGGTGTAAACAGATCAATAGCCGAAGCATATAAGGTGTCTGGAGGGGAAGAAACGTCTAAACTATAAAGCTGCCAAAGAAATATTTGGGATTTTCTGGCAGCGCAGACGACAGCAGTGACAAGTTCTTCTTGAGAGACCGTAAGACAGTTGCACCGCTGGTTCATGTTCAAGAACATAGGCAAAGCACTCCGCGCATCCTCATAAACAACTGCGACAACGTTGCTTACTAGAAAAATCTGCCCGGTCGCAATTTCTTGTGTTGCGTAAAGTCCTCGCCCTCGGCCGTCTTTGGTCATGTGGATCTCCACAGGGCCGACGAAATTGGCGACCTCCGGAGGAAAAGAGCACCTTCCAAGTAGGTAAGCGGAGATGTCATACTCACCATCCTGGTTCTGGGCATACAAAGTCCTCACTTGACATAAAATATCTTCTATTTGCCTGCTCTCGGGGCTTACTTTCTCTAGAAATTCACATGCTCCTGCATAGTGCCTCAAGCCGACCAGAGCACGGCCTTTCCTATAAAGCGATTTCATATGGTTGGGATCGATCCCAATGGCCTGATCAGAATCCTCAAGGGCCCGCTTGAATTCCTTCAGCTGCAGACACATCTCTGCGCAGTTGGAATACGCATGTAGAATACCGGTACTGGTATTCTTATTATCATTCAACACCCTCTCCTTGAGATGAAGGAGAGCGGCGTCGATGCAATTTGTATAGTTCTCAGCCGCTGCAGACCAATTTTTTTCTCTGAAGCACAAGTTGCCCATCTTCCTCACCTCCTCCACGTTCATACGCAATAGCATCTCCTCAGTCACTAGCTTGTGTAGGTTTGCGGGGTTGTCCACGAGAATAACAATGTTACTGGCAGCGGTGCGAATAAAGTATGGTTCCTTGACGGTAACCTTGGCTCCCTTGGGATAAAGCTTATTTATGTCGGCAATCTGGGAGGGAGCCGCATCGTGGATTACCAGCCTGATCGCAAGATCATCATCGTCCTCAAGTAAGGTTACGATCATGCCATTTGTAAACGCTTCCATGCACAACGTTCCATACACCACTCATTCATGGTGGATTTCTCCAACCTGCAACTCGGTGAAGGAAATAGGATTGAATTGTTGGAGAGGAATAGAAGAAGCTGAGCTCCCGCTTCTGTTGGGGTCTATGAAATTGGAGCGTATTAATGTGCCTCCCGCTTCTTCGACCTCTAGCAGGCTGATGGAATGGTCAATATCGTGGAGTCGGACGAGCGCTTGCTTATCAAATCTCTCAGAAGCTGATCTCGCAAGCGAGGTCAGAAGGTAGCCTCTCGCAAGCGAGGCCATCAAGCCACCCAGCAATTTCTCCATCATCACGCTCTTGAGCAGCATGTTGATCACCAAATTTAGTGAAATAATAATGAACAATATAATAATTTAAAACATTTAAAATAAGTGAATTTAATAAAATACTAATTTAAAAAAAATGTTTTATATTTTTTATTTTTTCAAACTTGAGTTTTGTGTGAATTTTTTTTAATGGACTTTTGGGGGTTAAGTATCAGAGTTCATCTTTGGGAGATTTATGGAAGAATTATAGATTAATTTAGGTAATCAAATTTGTTATCATAAAATTTGGTGAAACAATGTTATCAATTTAAAATGATTCTTTTTGTTTAAATTTTAAATGAAAAATGATGATCTCTCTACTTCTTATTTTAAGTGATTCGAAAAAAGAACGATTCTTATAATTTTATACTACTTATTTAAAATATAGAATAAATTAGAACATTAAAAGTCAACTACAAATTAAATATGGAAATTTGTAAAGCAACTCACCTTTATAAGTGAGTAACAATAACAAAATTAGTGAATCTTAATTAAAAAAGAACATATGTTTATTTTACTTTTAAAAACTATAAAAAGTTGACTATTAATTTAAATATTATTATTATTGATCATTGAAAAATTGTGTAACTCAAAGTTTATTGATTATTGATTTTGTGGCTCATAAATGAGGTGAAAGCTCTTAATTGTACATCATGGAGCTCAGGGTTCCATTTTATTTGAGCACTCAAGAAAAAGTCACGTTGATACCATTAATACAACAAATGTGAATATTGTATAATTTATGAAGTCTATTTAGTTCTTATTAGGTTTAAATCTTATGAAGAGGAGTCGAAGTCTATTTAGTTTTTAGGGTAAGAGCTAATTATGGGACTACATAATAAAGTTACATTATTTTAAAGTGTGTTTAGGTTTCACTAAATCTTACACAATTCATATGAGAGCATTTAACTATTAAATTGGTTTTATATAACATGTAAAAACCTAAATAACAATTTAATACTAAAAAGAATTAACATATACCAACTTAAAAAGAATAAACATATACAAATTTGATATTGTTAAAAAATACATAAATTTAATTTATATAATTTCTTAAATTTATATATAGAAATAATATATCAAATTTATATATAAAAAACATATTAAATTTAAATATAAAGTATAGCTAAATAAAAATAAAAATTTGTTGAATTGTCCTTGTTTTTATCAAATATATATTTAAAAAACATTTCAAATTCCAACTCCATCTGGATACCCTTCAGGCAGGCTGTATCCATATAACGTTGGCTCGATGATGGAGTTGCATTTGAAAATTGTGGGCCGTTGATCATCCTCTTAGCTGCAAGGCGGTCACCACCATAAAATCACCAGCCCTATAAAAGACCTATACTGATCCCGCAAACAACTCGACATCCATCATTAGGATAGATCCATATGCCATCAAAATGGCTAGCTTTTGGAGAATGAAGAGCAAAAATGACCACGGCGTCGACTTCTAGAATGCCTCGAAGTGTTCAGGATGGTTGATGAAGCAGGGTGAGTACATAAAAACATGGAGGCACAGGTGGTTTGTTCTGAAGCAGGGAAAGCTCTTCTGGTTAAAAGAAAATTACATCACAAGGGATTCTAATCCTTGTGGTGTCGTTCCGGTTAGCCCCTGCTTGACTGTCAAGGGAGCTGAAGACGTCCTCAACAAGCCATTCGCCTTCGAGCTCTCGACGAGCAGAGAGACCATGTACTTCATCGCAGACAGCGATAAGGAGAAGGAGGAGTGGATCAATTCCATTGGCCGCTCCATCGTACAACATTCCAATGGGACAACGCGACACAAGCACGGTCGCGAACGACCTGACGCGCGCGGGAAGGAGATGACAATAGGAGGGTGCAGCAACCGCCAAGTGTCGAATTTTGAGAGGATGGAAGGGCGATAGGTGGAGCACAGAGATTGGCTGGGAGCACTGTTCATCCCAACAAAGCTCATAGTAGGAACACCTTCGGCGTAATTATATATAGATTTTAGTTTAAATAAATGTCTGAAGAAGATTGATTTATTCAATATAATTATAATCAAAATTATTTTGTACTAACACAATCATATAAATAAATGTGAATGACACACAAAATGCATCATTACCATTTATATGAAATAATACTGAGAAACATGATTATTATTTCTAAAAATTATATATTAAACTTGTATGAAATACATTGATATAAATAAATAAAACAACTACCATAATTTCAACTTTATCATTTTAATATATAAAATTTAAATGGACGGATGGGTGAATGGATCAGTTCCAATGAAAACAGAGGGAAGTGAAGCTAGCATGTTTCTCCTCCATATCCTTCTGCCACATTTTTCAAGAGCTGAATCTTTTGGTAGATCAACTTTCCAAGCGTAGTGTGTCTATTCCACCTAGACTTACTCATTATGAATGCTTGGTAAAGGGCATTGCCACCAGCTTTGGCACTTCGTATTTCAATGGAGGAGTTTTTTTTGCTACTCTGTTTCTTCTAGTTAGTATCCCATGTTTTTTGTTTTTTCTTTGTTAGTGGATCTAAGTTTTCTCTACTTTTAGCGGCTGGATTTTTCTATCGATTTCTCCATTGTTTGTTCTTCATTTTGACATGTTTTGGGCATTTTTGTTTGTTTGTTTGTTTGTTGCTATATGGAAGGGAGGGACCATATGAATCATGATTGATATTAAAATATATAATGAGAGAAATAGCATAAATTGATGTTTTTTATAAAGATGTTAGTGATATAATTGTTTATATAAATTTATTTAGAATAATATGTTATTTAAGTATTAAAAGATTTTTGGCAATATATTGTATTAGATATTATTGGTTAATCACAAAAATAATATAAAATTATGAAATTAAAAAAAAAAATTGAATACTAAAATCATAAAATTATGGTAAAAATTCAAAAAATGAGTGAAAAAATAAAACAGGGAGGAATGAAAGAGATAGAGTGTAGTTTATATTTTTGAAATTGTGAATTAAATATTTGAACTTTCAACTTGTCATCTTAACTTTTGAGATATGAGTACTATTAAGAAGAATATGATATCATGCTCCAATAAGCTCACATGTATACCTGATGATAGAAATTGCTAAAATCACACAATTACAGAAACACAATCATATATTATGCACAAATGGTGTATGTGTAAACACACTCACACACACTGATTACATTCAAATTACTCTATTAAATAGAGTTTCTGAGATCCAACTTATTCCTAATTTAGAGAGAGAGGTTGAGAGAATTTCTCAACCATCACAAACCAATTTCTCAAATATGGAATGTAAGCATTAACTCCAACATCCCCCTTAATGATTACATTACATGAATTTATTGAATTCACTCATAAATAACAAAATAATCAAGCTTATCAGTAGATGCTCCATCAAGTTGCCTCATAACCCTCGGAAAGGTGTAATTAGCAAGTTGGATTCCCGAGTTTGCTTCCTCAACTCCTGAATCAAGGACCTCCCGAAGTCAATTACTGAACAACATCCCAATCTGTCGCATAACCTCATTAGGAGACCACTTCCACGTCTACCACTAACGAGGGATCCTTCCCTAGATCCGCAACTGCCATGCTATCTGGACAACCATCCATATTGAGCTTTACTGCCACTTGATCTCTTAAAAAAACAATTGATTACATTTTGCAATTGTTGAACTCCTAGTCATTCTATGGACGAGCTCCCATCCACCGAGGTACATGGGTGCCAACCGCTGTACTCGCCAATTATCTAGAAAATCTGTCTAAATACAGAGTGTATCTAGAATCAGTGTTACAAATGACCCTTTTATCTAGTTTGAGATTCATCACTTAATTTACAAATAATTTATAATAATACATAAATCAACACCGACTTTACCCTTGGCTTCCTTAGATATACAATGGTAAAATGGTAAAAGGTGCTTCAATATTATGCCTTAGAACAGTTCCAACAAATGAAATAATAGTTGTTGGACTCACAACCTGATTTGAAATTGCAGTTAAGGAATCTGGCATGTTGCACTCATTTAAGAGTACACCACCGATGCCATTCAACATATTACTTGCGGATCCTAGAATTCTTGGATAGCAACGGCCTCAGAAATTTTCATCAGATATTCAAGTATCGAAAGTGACATGACAGAGATTCGAAATTATTGATGAATGGATCTAGATAAAATAAAAAATCAGTGAGGCAAAGATCCTGTAGCATTATTCAATATTAGGTACGACGTTCAACATTAAAATCAACATGTGCGTCAACGCATTCTTCAGATCTGCGAACTTCAAACCATGCAATAGAACATATCAACCTTCTAAAGGTCGCAGTAAGGCATCCAAGAGCGTCACCCCTGTACACAAAAGGGCTGCTTGTGAAAGCGGGCGGCGATAATGGACTGTTGCTTTGATATTTCGATTAGATTGCGCGTACTTGTTTCCAGATTATACTAGATTTCCTCCTTATGAATCAATTCTGCTGCCATGACATTTCCTGGTCATCATGAAAGTATCACAATCTCTCTGCCCATCAACAACATCGAAGTCTCTACTGTGTTCACAACGTGTTCGGTAATGGCATTAACACAATGGTGTGAGGTTGAACCCTCCTTCTGGTCAATGTGCACGGATTACTCTTTTCAAAGACTCCCCTTTCAATGAAAAACACAGATGCAAGAATGGCAAAAAAAACTCATCGTTCGACAACTACAAGTTGTGACTGCACAGGCATACAAAAACAGATCAATCAACATAGGAAAGCAATTTGCACTTTTATTATCCAAGGACTTAGACTCACAACACATAGGCCTCTGATCCTGTGCTCTGATACCATGATAGAAATTGCTAAAATCACACAATTACAGAAACACAATCATATATCATGCACAAATGGTGTATGTGTAAACACACTCACACACACTGATTACATTCAGATTACTCTATTAAATAGAGTTTCTGAGATCCAACTTATTCTTAATTTAGAGAGAGAGGCTGAGAGAATTTCTCAACCATCACAAACCAACTTCTCAAATATGGAATGTAAGCATTAACTCCAACACCTGATTCTTTTATTAAAAAAACAATAATTGACCCGTTAAAGACCGAAATGCGCGAATTACAAAATACTGCATGCATACTAAATTTATTAGGCTTATTGCTTAGATATCAAATTAGTTTATTCTTATATCATAAAATAAAATGAGTTCACATGTATGCCTAATCTTTCTTATTTAAAAAAAAAAAGAAAAGAAAAGAAAAGAGTAAACTGAACCATTCCAGTATAGGGACGCGCATGTGCAAATTATAACATACTGCATACATAATAAATTTATTTGGTTAGTCTCTTAGCTATCAGATTAACACACTGTAAATCATAAAATAAGTTCACATGTATACCTAATCCTCTTTACTAAAAAAACAAAAATTGACCCATTCCAATACATGCGCGAATTACAAATATTGCATGCATAATATTTTTATTGGGCTAGTGTCTTAGCTATCCAATTAAATTATTATGTATCCTAAAATAAGGTCACATACATACCTAAACCTGTTTAACAGAAATTGACGGAGCATATATGCGAATTATAAAATACTGCATGTATAATCATTTTTGTAGGTCAGTCTCTTAGCTATCAAATTAATTTATTATGTATCATAAAATCAATGTTTACAAAATATGAAGCCCCCACATGGCCCTAAAGCACTTAACTATTAGGCCAGCAAAGGCACTTAACTTTTAGGTCGACACCGAAAAGTATTGTCATGGCCAGCACATTTTTCAAATATTGAATTTGAGTCAGATAGCGATTATGCTCGCACATGGAAAGATTGTAGCATGGTTGACCAGAGTAGGAGAAGCAAGACAAGGTATTCAAGGCCAAGTCTGATTTCAAAATTGTTTTCGTCAAAATTTAATTTTCATGTAAATTATTTTAAGTTTTTGATGTCAACTATTTTAAGTTTGCTGCATATGATTTAATTTTCATGTTAATTATTTTAAGTTTTTGATGTCAACTATTTCCAGTTTTATGCATATGATTTAATTTTCATGTTAATTATTTTAAGTTTTATAGATATGTTTGATTATCAAATATTTTAAGTTTTGTATGCAAGTTATCTACGTTCAAGTTTGAATTTGAATTTCCATTATGGTAAAAATTCTTATAAAAGAATCTCAATTCCATAGAAATTCTATAGTATATAAATTAAAGATTTAGATATATATATTTTCTTTCTTCTAATAAGGTTTTTGTTTTGCTATTTTTTTTCTTATTCATTTAAAATTATTTTTAATAACTAGACATAGTCTTTTAGATATATTTTATCAAAAAAATATACAAATTTTCTTCTTTTTAAAATCTCTTTTGTTTCCCAAAATTTACATCTAATATGACTCTTTAATTTCAAAACTAATTTGTTCAAAATTAGTACTTAATAGATAAATATATATTTTGAAAATAGTGATAATTGACTTTTTACTAATTCACTATTTTTCTGTTTTCATGGTTTTAATAGAAAAATGAAATTGAAATATGAGATTTTCCTTTTAATTTCACTATTTTTTTCCCTTTTTTCTCCAAAATATTTTGTTTTTCCAAAATTAAAATCTAATTTGATTTCTTAATTTTAAAACTAATTTATTCAAAAATCTTATCTAATAAACTATATTTAGAAATTGATAATTTACTTTCAGCTTTCCCTTTTTAATTTCAGCTTTATAAGAATAAAATTGAAAAATGATTTTTCCCTTTTTAATTTCAACTTTATAAGAATAAAATTGAAAAACGATTTTTTCTTTTTTAATTTCAGTCTAACAAGAGAAGAATAAAATTACTTTACTATTTTTTTAACAATAAAAACTCAATCAATTAAATTAACCCTGAAAACTTTTTTAATTTCACTATTATTTTTATTTCTTTTAATTTCTATATATTTAAAATAATGATATTACCATTCTATGTTCCTCCATAAACAAATCCTCGAATGAACCAAATCAAATTTCATCAAACCATCTATGTTTCTCCATAAACAAATCCTTGGACGAACCAAATCAAATTTCATCAAACCATTTGCTATTAGAATCAAATTGATACATTTTCAAACTTTTTTGTCCTAACTGTTAGCAAATTTGATAACAATGATTTAACACAACACATAATTGTGATTAAGTGAATACCTTTCATTGAATTTCATAACAACTATATCACATAATTGTTATTAAGTGAATGCCTTTCTTTTTATTGGGGAATTTACTGTAGTTTTGATCTTAAAAATTTTCAAAGTTGTATTATTTTCACAATATTAATAAATTCTATAAAAATGTAGTTTTAAAGTTTTAAAAACTCACAAAATAATTGAGAAATTTTAGTAAGATTAAGAAAAATTTAGGTAAATTTTTTGGAAATTTTGGGTTAATTTTAGTATTTTAGGTGTTCTAAAAGTTTTTAATAGTTCTGTATCCTTTTCCACTATCAAAAATACAATTCAAACACTCTAACAATCTAATTTTTTGAATTTATTTTTTATCAAATTTAAGCAAAAAAATTACCCTCTGAGCTATTCCATTTTAATCTTCTAAATTTCCATACTAAAATTTTAACACTACAACCATATTAAAAAAACTATATAAAAATTAAGCATATAAAAGGAATTAAATCTAGTTCAAATTAGTAAATGAGAGATTTACATAGATAAATAAAAGAGCCTTGTTATAATATCTAAGAAAATTGCTTATAGTAATCTGGGATTACTGATGGAAAAACTTGAGTACAGAATCTGCTAATGACATGGTAAGTCATTCCCAAGGGAGCACTCTTTGTGATAAGGAGAAAAAATACTTTGCTTAGTTGAGAAAAAGATTGCTTTAATTGAAATCAACCCAATCTAATGTAAATATGCATATTTACAACCAGCCATTTTCACAGTTAACTTAAGTGTGTCCATGCCACATTTATAGTTATCGTATTTTTTACCGCTCATGTTGAAGTTTTAAATATTTTTATTATAGATCAAAATATATTTTAAAAAAATCTGGAATATCAAATTTCACTGGAGTCATTGTGTATTAAGATTTTATTGAAGTCATTGTGTATTAAGATTTTATTGAGTTGTTAAATATTAAGTTTTTATAGAGTTGTTAAATTTATGTTGATTGCAAATTTTGGAAATATTCGGAAATCTAAAATCTGATGATATAAAAAAAGGTAAGTCAATTATTTGACCCTCTACTAACCAGCCATTTCTACCATATTTCTGGACTGTGCATTAACTATGGAGCAACGCATGGACAACTAAGACCAGAAAAGACGAGGCGAGCGCCACCAAGTTTCGGCCGACTAAAACAGAGTCCTGACCACAAGAGAGTGCACTCTTGTGTTATCCAATCATGAATGAAGGGTTAGGGAGATCCTATTTTATATTTCTTGAGGACTGGTTTTGTCGTGGCCACGAAATTCTCTTCTCCCAGCTGCATGAATATCCAGGTTCGTCTCAAAAAAGAATAGCGGTGATTCTATCAGAGTATGCTTCATTCAGCCAGTGTGGAATCTCATCAAATTGATGATTTTAATGCTAGTTTTGACAGAGACATTAAGTATTTCATTCATTTTGCAGCAAATCCTGAAGTTGGTCATGAGACGATGAATATTTTGAAGTGTTTAAATTTTACAAGAATTGGGGCACGGACTCTATCGAATGAATTGAGAAGAGAAAATGGTGTTGAAAATTTATGGAAGGAGAAGAAGCACAAACGTATCAAAGAAGATTCTTCGGGGCGGTCAGGTCGTCCTCCTCATAAGCTGATTCTCGAACAGCTGGAGGAACCTGTTCCGGAGGAAACTGAAAAAGCCATCGAATCAGCTGAAAGACTGAGGTAACCTCAAGTTCTGTTGTCCATTTTTAAAGTCTGGTGTGATTGATTTAGGTATTTATTTTATCAAAATTGCGTTTTTGGATTTACTGGCAACAGAGATGGAATTTGATAGGTAATTTGTGTTATAATTAATGGAGAAAATTAGACTTGGTTGTTTGTTGGCAACAGAGATGGAATTTGATAGGTAATTTGTGTTATAATTAATGGAGAAAATTAGACGTAGTTGTTTGTTGTGATAAACATAGGATTGACATTTTAAGATTAGGTGTGAGATTCTATTATCTAAAGAGTGATTCAAACCACCATATTAGTGTGCAAGACTATATGAATGAGGTTTTTTTTTAATTAAAAACTCAGTACATTGTGTGAAGTGTTTGGGCACTCTCTAGCTATCTCACTTGGAAATCTTTAAATTTAACATATATTTCAGATTTGAAATCCCTATTTAATAAGAAAAACCTCATCTCTTCACATACCATCAAGTAAGATATCCAAAACAAAGCAATGGTATTCTATCAAAATTCATTTGTTTTGTTTATTTAAATTGAATCATACCTTACTAATATGTTTTTTTTTTTTAATCAATATTTTTCTATTATATGCTCATAAAAAAATATTAAGAAATGTGTCTCTACTACCACAGTCTCATTCCAATCAGACGTGTTGGCACCAAGAGCCAGAATATGCCAAAAATAAACCCATACAAACATAACTGTAGAGGCACTGAAGCAAATGTTGCGCTGTCTTTTCAGCGGAATATGAACATATAGTTGCAGGCTGAATAGGAAATGCAGATCTACTCAAAACTGAAGCTCAGATGATGCCAAGATTCAAGATTTGGCCAATGTGATGGATTCCTAAGATAACACAGAAAGGATTTTCCAACTTTGGAAAATCACCTCCCTAGGATTGGATCCTTGATCTGCTGGGAAATACAGATCTGAAGCTAGATCTGACAAATAGATGGCTGAAATATGATATCAGATCAGATCTATGCTTGAAGGGTTGATCCCTTCTTCAAATCTATGAGCTAGAAGCTCTAAATCTAGCTTCTCAATCCTCCAATGATGATTGCAGCTGCTGCAACACAACTGCCTCTAGAAACTGCGCTGTGAGGGAAAGAGAGGCCTTCTGCTTGCTAAAAAATGTTGCAATAACCCTTAGGCTAATGGAAATACTGATGGTAATGTGAGGGAATGATCCCTCACAGGATTGCTAGCTGAAATACTAGCAACTTCCTTCCTCCCTTCAGATTTGCAAGATAGAAAACGTACTTCCTGAAGGAAGTACTGCTGCTGGGAGGTCAATAACTTTTGGCCTGATGCCAAATCTGCAATGAAGCTCTGGGAAGCTGATCTTTAAGCCCAAGGTTATAGGAATAACCCTTCACTAGTTCTCCAGCTGAAGTACTGAAGACAACTTCCTCCTTCCAAAACTGATCTTCAGAAATCTGCAATTTATGTATATGGTTGTCCTGCAGAAAGTAGGAAAAGAGATGTGGCACTTAAAGCCTGATGTATAATGAAGTACAAAACTTTTTCTATAGCTACTCTAAGAAAGAGGTGGAATTCCCGACCAGGAACACCCTATGCTAAACAACACCTACAATCTCTGCTAAACAACCCAAGAAAGTAGTGGAATGTCACATGACAATTCCAAATCTGAAAATATCTTTACATCAAGAATAATCAGTATGCCCTCATCCTTGCCTTCATCTTCTTTATATAACATTTGAGCCTTCTCAAGCCTTGGCCCTCATCTATGACTTTATCATTTGAAATAAAATTCTATGATTAATTATAAATTTTGATGGCTAGAAAGGATCTGATTTTGGCTACAGAAAACATTCTTATCACTTTACTGTTCATTGCGCAGGACGAACATTAAGCGCCTTCCAGAGAATTGGAGGCATAAGTTAGTCGATAGTTTACAGCAGAAGTAAGTAATTTGTGGGCTTGCATTTTAGGTATTTAAGTTTATTATAGGATAGCAAGAGTTATTGATGTGTAAAGAAAAATTAACCTCAACATTGTACATTATATTAAATATTAAACATTATGCAAATTTTAAATGCTATATTTGTATTTTAATTATTTATGATGGAGTTTAAAAAAAATAAGAGTTATCAGCTTACTGCATGCATGGTATTTTATTAAAAATGACACATTTCATTTAGGGTTGCTGCAACCGTGATTGCAGACACGTTTCAACAATGTGGATGATAGCTGGTTACAATTATATTGATTGTGCTGCTGATTTGCTGCCTAGCGTGGAAAGGAAGCCTCCCCTTACCGTAAAAGGGAAGCCTCCATTTTTGGAAAGGAAGCCTCCCGTTTGGAAAGGGAAGATCCACCGTATTTTTGGTAAGGAAGCTTTTCACATGGAGTATTCACTTTGGTTTGAAATACAATATTTCATTTGTAAGGTGATTTAGTAAATATTAAGCATTATGTATTAAGTTAATGAAAGAAAAGGAGAAAGAAAAAAAGTATTTTTAATGTCTAAGAAGTTAAAAATAGCCTATGGGACAGATTTCTATTTCTGTCTTGTACGTCTTTTTTTTATGAAATTTTATAATAATTGATCCCAACTTCTTGACAAACTCTTAGCTAAATAGATTATCCCAAGAGCTAGCCACCAGAATACTTGCATAATTTTATGTGCTGTCTTTGAAGGCCTAGCATTCTAAAATGAAATGTTTTTCTATTTCCAATTTTATGGAAGAACAAAAATATATACTCTTTCCTCCCACATTTCTTATCGCCTTGTTTCACAACCTAGTTTATGACAGTTAGTCCTTAAACAACCGAGTTGATGAGAATTAGTCCTTAATTAATCAATAAGAATTTTAGATATCCAAGAAATATTGGCCCCTATGTACTTGCTGATGATTATAAGTGGGGTTAAACTCTTCAATGTAGTACTTCTTCTTTCTCCCTAGCTCTTTCTCCCAAGTAAATTTGTGGAACTTTTCCATAACAAAAGTTTTTACCTCTTTATTGTTTGTAGGACACATGCTCAAGCAAATAACCCATTTACTAAACCATTTTTTATTTTGTCTCATCCAAGTCTTCTTTCCTTTGCACTATTTGTCATTAAACACAACCTTAGGTCATCTACCCTCTTCCATTTGCTCATTACCCTCTTCCATTTGCTCATTTTTTTTCAAATACCTTATGACTCACACCATAACAATTGCTTCAATAGGAGCAGCCCATGTTTCACTTAACAAGATAACATAAGGAATTGCACTTTTAATTTTGAATTTGTTTGTAATCAAACGCTTTTGAATTTCCTCAATTTGTTTCGAGTGCATCTGTTGTGTTGTTGGCCCATAGTTCACAACCATAGAGAATCGCTTGAATCACTAGAAGCCCAAAAAGAGTTAGAGTGGTTTTCCAGTCCCACAACTCTGCCTCTCTACACCTGTTTTGAATGCTTTCCAAGCCCCCAAAGTTATTTTCTTTGTACAACCATCCCAAATTAAATTTCTGTTAAAGTCAATTAGTCTGAAACTTCTTTCAGAATGTTGCCTTCAAAGTAGAACTTATGTTGGTTATGCTTTCTTTTGTTAGAGAAAACCACTACTTTCGTTTTTCTAATATTGCCTTGCATCCCAACCCTTATGCAAAAATGCTCGAGGGAACCTAAGTGCTGTTGCAAACCAAGAGCCGATTTAGCAGTTCATATAAGGTCATTTGCGTGCAAAAGAAGCCTTATAACAAACCTGCCCAAATGGATACCATCACCCCCTTGCGAATTTAGCCACTCTTCATGCTTGTCAATATATAAACCAAAAAGAGTAGGAGACAATGAGCAACTTTACATGACCCTCAGCTTCTATCAGCTTCTAAAACTTTTAAAAATGCCTACTGAAGTTCTAATTTTTTTTTTTTTGTAAGTTAGGTAGTGCCTTTCTATTTTCTATTTATAAATGCAGGACAGGCTACATTAAAATATTTATACTTGGCCTCAACCTGCCCGTGGGAAACCAGGTCTGTTGGCCGTCTAAGTGCTTTGTACGCTTGCCAAAATTGAAATTGTCTCTTTATCCTATACAACGCATTCACTAGCTGTCCTACTACGTCACCATGTTCAAGCAGATAACATAAAATAAGTTCAGGCATATAACATAACATAAGTTGCCATACTTCCAAAAAGACAAGATCCTATGAAAACTATGAAAACTATCCATCAGAAGATGAAATTGGGGCTGGATCCCTGGCATGCGATCCAGGCATGTCCACCTGTTGCATCTGTTGGAGCAGCTTCTCCATACGTTCCATCCTATCGTCCATTCTCTGAATGCGATCAGTTACTTGATATTGGGTAATTTTGATGTGCTGCAGGTGGCTTTCAATCTTCTCCAACAAATCTTTAAGGAAAGATTCTGTCTTTGGTTGCACTTTAAACTCTGGAGGATGTGCACTTTGGATTGCTTTAGCAAGAAGGCATTTCACTAACCAGTATGTATGAATGGTTTGGTTGAATAAACTGAGGCGGCCTCGGGTGTTACCAGGGTCGTGAATGAAATCTAGAATGTCAGCTTCAGCCTCAGTGTCTTCCATGTCTGTCTGTAGGTCTCTTTCCCAGCCACGATTTTGCATTCGGGTTGGAGAGGAATTGCCCAAAATGTAGTTTACTACGAGATTTTCCAAATGCTCCTGATTTGTTTTCCTTCCTTGTTTCTTTGGCTCCAGTTCCTGCTGCACCTGCTTCCCCTTGGTTGTTTCTGAGCGCAGACCATGTTTCCCCATGGTGCCTTGGTCCCTATTCAGGGGAACATACATGCAAATAATAACCAGAATAATAACTAGAGTACAGTTGGCCCCTCTGTTTTCATTAATTCCAGTTTTAAAGTGCAGCTGCAAGCAATTCGTAGAGCAAATCCACCATAAAACGTTGCATACAGAGCATGAACAGTAGAGAAATATACAAACCCAGACAATGGAGCGCAGAACCTTAAGGATGATGGTAAACCTGAGTGTAGGCGTAGGGGTTGCATGAAAACATGAATGGGCGCAACAGACCAGAAGGCTGGAGAGAAAGGAGAATGCAGAGGGCGCGGACTTACAACCCATGAAAACCCAATAAAACCCAGGATGTAGCAGACCCTTTTTGAGTTGAAGAACTATAGAAGTTTGAAGGCCCAACAACCACCAAGTAATGTCGTTTGCATGTCTGTTAAAAGGAAAGAAATGAACAGGAGAGTCCCAAAGACCGGGGTAAAACAAACCCTGAATAGCTTGAGGCCGCTTCGCCCAGCTAATGTGGATGCTGAAACCCAAACAGAGGCCCCAAAGACACAGAAGGGGCAGACCTATACAAACAATATAACGCTTCTGAAAGAGAGATTTTAAGAATCTGTGACCGGAATTAGATAATGCAATACTGAAATAGAGACAAGAAAATGAGGGAGGGTCCCGAAAACAGGGACGCACTGGGGTTTTTGGAGGAGTAAGAACCGTTAACACCCTCACAAGAATCCGAACAATCCAACAGTAACCCGGCCAGATTTTACTATGAATTATAAGCTCCATGGAAATGAGGATGGAGGTTAATACATACCAGACTGCGGTTGCGAAATTGATAGGGTGGTCACGCCTCCTATTCGCCTTCCAAGCTCTTGCATGCAGCAAGCTTTGCATGAGCGTTTTGGACGAAGGAGGGCGAAAACATACCTTAATCAAACCTTCCGATCCGGGCGCTGACAGACTATTATGACAGGATCTCTGCATCATTAAACCCGCACAAGTGATCACCTTAACTATTGATGGAGCTTGGCGGTGGATCATCATGGTTATTAACTATCGGGATGGTGGCGTGCCGTCAACCTGCCACGAACTGTCCTGCTTGCCAACTGTTCACCCCGATCGGGGGGTTGGAGGTCTTTGTTGACAATCAGTTGTAGTGAGTGTAGCTCCACATCCCAGATTTCTTGGTTCGGACGAGCGTCAATGGAACGCTCTATATTTTGACATCCCCAGTTAGCCAAGAAATCTGCTGCAGCATTGCCTTTTCTTTTGATGTGGCTGGGGATTAGATACTGAACCTGCCTCAGCAATTGAATTACCTCTTCAATAAGAGTTGCTGTCCTCCAGCTTTGGGTGATTTTCTCCCAAGGGGTGCCTTGTTGTAGCTTCTGAATAACTCCAGTTACCATGGCTGAATCTCCTTCGACAATAATTCTGTGATAGTTTTCTCTGATAGCTATAAGGATGCCCTGCTTTACCGCCATAAGCTCTGCTTCATTGTTTGTGGCATGGCCCAAATCAACTGCATAGAATCGGCAAATTGTTCCTTGGGAATTGCGGAAGATCCCACCTGCTCCAACTTGACCTGGGTTACCTTTAGATGCTCCATCATAATTGAGTTTAATAAAACCTGGTTGTGGAGGTGACCAGTGTTCCTCAATAGTATGTTCAGGGGGTTTATATTTCCATAATCCTTTATAAAGCATCTGAGGTTTTAGATTGAGTTGTTGTAAAATACAGGCTTCTATTCCCACCGCTTGCCAATCCTCATCTGACCAGCTTTCTACAAGGATTGTTTCACGGATGTTTTTAATAGTACGATGCCAAATGTGCTGCAGAGGTTGGGCTGTATCTTGGAAGATACGCTGGTTCATTTATTTCGAGATGTTCCAGAGGAGGAAGCCTAATGAAAGTGTCCATGCTCTATTAATGACTTGACAGTGATATCGTCCTTTCCTCCAGTTGCTGATCGTGTCAACAATGCTAGCATTATTTTTGTCCGTTTGGCGAAACAGAAGCTCCAAGTCTCTCCAGATCGGTTGTACCAACGGACAAGTATTGAGTAGATGTTCAGTAGTTTCATTATCTGCATGGCAGAGCGCACAATAAGACAGTCCTATCATACCCCTTTTCTGAAGGTTCTCCCAAGTGAGGATCCTACGATGGCTTAAGAGCCACAGGAAATATTCTACTTTAGGCTAGTGTTTTAGTGCCCAAATCTTTTTCCACAGCGGCTGAGCAATTTGGTGAAGTTGTTGGGAGTGGATGTAGTATCCCTCTTTAATTGTAAACTGTCCTTTTGTTGTGTATCCCCATCTCAATATATCTGGCCCTGCAACTCGTCTGAGTTTCCTTGTTTTCAGTTCTTTGGTGAAATTGTCCCATTGTTGTGTAGGTGGGGCTGCCTCCCATCCACTTTTATCTTTCCACTTCCTCCAGACATCATTATTATTTGGACACCAGTAATGCTGTACTAAACGATGAGTTGGTGTGTTTGTGTATAAGAAGATTTCCCCCAAATCTAAGCGAGTGAACAGTTTTTCTCTCTGTTGCCATGAATCCTCCCAGAAAAGGGCTGTACTTCCTTCTCTTATCTCCCAAAAGCTGTGCAGTCTGATTAAATGCCTATTTGTAGTAGCCAAATTCCAAATTAAAGAGCCTTTTGGGACTATGTCTATCTTCAATCTGCCAGAGACTGTGCGTGGCATAGCATATTTTGTTTGCCAGATGTTCTTCCATAGATCCGACCCTCCCATTAGCCATCGCCACCATTTTGACTTTCACCTCTTAAGTTTTTTATTTTATTTATTAAATATCATTTTTATTTTCATATAATTTATATTATCATTTAATAAACAAAATAAAAATATTAAGCGAATCAATAACTTAATACATAGTGCTTAATATCTGCAAGTATTAATACCTAAATACTAAATAAAAATAAAACCTAGCTAGAATCTAATCATAACATTCTCTCATATGGTTCAGGGAATTGGCCGTCTTCTCGTATGGGCTATATTTTTGGGAATGGCGATTTTAAAATGGTAATTGCAGTGTACATTCGTCTCTGGGGCTTTATGCATAAAGATGTTCTTTGCATATGAATTTTGTTGTACCTGTGGTAAAAAGAACCTAACTGGTTTATATGCCGCAGAGATTTTCCCGTGATAACAATGGCCTCGTTTACGGCGAAATTGTTGGAGGCCTCGTTTACGGCGAAATTGTTGGAGGTATGGTTAAATTTATAGTTAAATACAAATCGTTTTATTTATTTAGTTTGGGCTAGTATGGTTTAGTTTTCTAATGGACTTTTAGCCATGTAAAAAACAAGGAACCACCCATATGTATTCATGTTAAATGTCTTCATGTTTTTTCATCAGTATTAGATTCTCACGTACTTTTTATTTTTATCAAACATGGTTATTTGTTCACACATTTTCCTTTTCAACGGCATCTCTCCCACATTTCCTTAACCTAGCACGTCCATAACTTTGGAATTTTTGCAATGCATTGGCCTTCCTCTTAATTACCTATTGGGCCCTGCATAATATAAGTTCTCAGAATTTCCGTTGCATCTCCTCAATATTGTATTGATTTCCCTGTGCATATTAGTATCTTACATATTGTATTGATTGTCCTATCCATATTAGTATCTTACCTTGCAACTATATAACTTTACAGGTTTTATAATGCTTTTCCCCCTCTTTGATGTGTATTGCTCTTCAAAATTAGATTATTTAAAAAAAATAATAATAATAATTTTTTTTTCTACTAAAAAAAATTGCTAAATTCATTTCATTTAATTTTTCTTTTCTAATGTTTTTTAAAGTCGGATTATTTTAAAAACAATATTTATTGTTATTTTTTTCTACCAAGAAATTGCTAAATCCATTTCATCTAATTTTTTTTCCAATAATCTTTTGGTAGTTGGGTCCTCTCTTTTCCCATTTTATAGTAATGCATTTTTTAAAACACGAAATTGTTATACTTATTATTATTATTTTTTTTAAACACCAAATTATTATCCTTATTTTTTTATATAATGAAAATTTATATTATATTATATTTTATATAATTTAAATTTATCTAATTTTTAAAATTTCTTTCTAATATAAATTATCGCTTTTTCTATTGATAAACATTGGACATAATTGATAATATTAAAAGCTTTCAAATTAATCCCAAAGCCCTATTTAAAGATATTATCCATACAACATTGCAAATATTCATGATGATCCATGATCTTTAAACTTGAACCATAAGAAATATATGAGAAATGCTCACACTTTATTTATCAAAATACCTTTAAGACAAATCAATATAGTGTAATGATTCTTTTATGAAAGGAATCTACTCGGGTTCACTTGTCTCATGAGATACAATGACCTTTTAAGGAACCAAGCAAAATAGAAAAAGTAGTTTTCCTTTTCGGTCCATGAAATAGCTATGATACTATTCATAGTGAACCTCAATAGATAAACAATAAATTATAAACTTTGAAATTGATAATAAGAAATGCAACGAGAAAGAATGACGAGTCATGGTAGAACTTTCGCTATGACTTTTATTTTCGGATCCTTTGGACTGTGGAATTGTGAGATGATTGAAGTGACATCTAAAAGTATATTCATTCGGTAAAACTTCCATATTTTGGTTTTCTATAATTTTATAGATACATTTTATGGAAATTAAGGTTTGTGAATTTTTCTTAAATCAGTTTTAAATAAATGATTTTAATATTTTCTTTATTACTGTGTTTTTTAGAAATATTGAGACCTTGAAATTTTGAGTTGATTAGGAAAGACTTATAGAAGTCAGGGTTTGTGAATGCTCCTAAACTTAGTTTCAAATGAGTGATTTTGACATTTTTGCTATAACTTATTTTTTGGGATACTTCAAAATATGAAATTATAAAATATAAATTTTAGAGTCTAGTTCACTATATTTTTGAAGATATTCCTTATAAAAATTAGAGTTTGTGTTAGTCATGAAATTAGTTTTAAAGGAGTGATCTTGGAATGTTTCCTGTAACTTTTTCTTTTTCTGATAGAAGTTTTAAAATATGAAATTTTCATGGATGTGAGAAGACATGTTGAGGTATTATAAATAAAAATTTCATAATCATATTTAAAAAATTTGACATATGACACACTATATAAGTTTTATCTTGGGAAGAGGTAAAAAATGAACAACTTTTGGGAAAATTACCACAACTTTCACTTGGTACATCAAATTTTGGGTAGACCCATGGAATTGCAAAGAAGACATACCATATTACTACAACTAAAATATTTAGATTCATAAGGGATGAAATTTCAAATATAAAATAGGAAAAAGGTCAACCATCGAGATAATCTTCAAATTAGGTTTTTAAAAGGTACATAACTTACAATTGACATAACTTTTTATTTGAATATATATTTTTGGTGATTTAAAATTTGAGATATAGAGGAAAGTTAGGAGAATTATTATTTAGTCACATGGCTTCTAAGAATTCTTCAAATGTTACTTCACCACCTAAAACTCCAAAAATCGCATCCATGACTCATAAAAAATAAAGGATGTCTAGTACCAAGTATCCAAGTTGGAAGTTTAGTTTTAATAGGTGCAAGGATTAGTAAAAGACATGGAACAAAATATGGGGGAAAATAAGGAAGAAATATAAAATTCCATTAAGGAAGAAATACAAAAATTTGTCCATGAAGAAAAATCCATGAATTCCATGTAAAAGATTCTCTTTGAGAGGCTTCCTAAATGGGATATTGAGATCCAAGGACATCATGGAAATATGGAGAACAATTCTGTTGGAAATTAATCACATATGTGGAGTATTTTATCACAATTATAGAGCACATACATTGGGCCACATAACCATAATCATGAATTTTTCCTCCAAGGTATGCATCATCAAGGATTCAAGTCAATACCAAGGAACTACCTCATTTTGAAAATCAAAATAATGAAATTTGATGGTAATGATCCTATAATATGGATATTCTAGATGGAGAAATTCTCTTATATACAATAAGTGATAGCCTTACAGAAGGTAAATATTGCATCCATTCTTTTATAACAAGATCAATTTGTATGGTATCAATGGCTTTCTGATAGAAAAAAATTCTATTGTACATATACTCTCATTTCTTTAGAGAGGAATTTATACTACATGATGTGGATATTAAGAGAAATTAATTCTTTAATCAATTGGTAAAACTTTGACAAAAAGGTCTAGTTACATAACACATTCAACAATTCCAAAAGTTGAGACTTAGGGTAAAGAACATTTCAGAGGATAATTTGTGAGACTTATTTATGGGATCTATAAAGGAAATAATCCAATATGAGGTACATATATTTGATCTTAAATCCCTAGAGCATGCTTTTAGTTTGGTAAAGAAAGTTGAAAGTAAAATTATTGTTATTAGAAGAGTGGTCACTAATATCTACGAAGAATATCATGCTCCTTCTCCTAACCTCACTCAAGAAACAAGGTTGGCATCTCAAGAAATGGGGGAAAGAAGATAAAAGGGAATATTTTTTAATTTTGAAAACAAGGACAATAAGGGGCATACATGTCATCATAAGAAATTATTCTACATAGAATGTGAACAGGAAGAAGATCAAGAATCGGAACTATCACACGATCTAGAGCTAGAAGAGACTACTCCAATAATATCTTCTAATACATTGGTTGGTATCAATACTCCACAAGAATTCAATATAGAAGGATGTATCAAAAGGATAAAGGTAACCATGTTTAGTGATTCACGTAGTACCCATAACTTCATCAATTACAAATCAACAAAACTTCTTAATCACTTTGTATATCGAACACTAGAATTTCAAGTAATGATTGAATATGGAGGTTACATAAACTGTTTAGGTAAGTTCCATAGCATTAAGTTAAATATGGGGGAGTATTTATTGGATAGGTCCATGATTTCAATCCAAAATCCAAATGGGTGGTGCTAATGTTGTATTAGGGTTCTAATGGTTACAATCATTGGAAACAATGTCCCTTAATTTTTAAGATATTTTCATGAAATTTTCCTTAAAATGAAAGGAAATTAAGCTTATATGTATCCAAGGGAATTAACACTTATAAAGTGTTAAAATCTGATTGCATGACAATATTACTAAAAAAGGGACACCGTGGTTTAATTGCATGATTTTGTTCATTAAATGTTCAAACATCTATATCATCTTCTCTTAGTGAATCTCTAAAATCTTATCAATAATCATTCCAAGGTATTGAGAGAGATGCCTAAGGTCCTTCCACCTACTTGAGATCATGACCATCGTATTCATTTGTAACTTGGAAATTTACCACCTAACATTAGGCCTTACAAGTATAAATATGAACAAAAGAGTGAGATTGGGCATATGGCATAAGAAATTTAGAGGCTGGTATCATTCAACATAGTTAGATTTCCTTTTCTTCACTAATGGTGATGGTTATAAAAATGGATGGTTCATGGTGTATGTGTCCATATTACAAATATGCCAACAAAATGACAATCAAAGATATGTTTCCCATTATTGTCATTGAGGAATTATTATATGAATCTCATGGAGCAATATGAAGGCACTTTGAAGTAAAAAAAATAACGATAGTTTGAAGTAACAAAAATGGGTTACAAATATGTTAGGTTATGACTTGGAAATTATCAATTAAAAGGGAAAATAAACTATCGTGGAAGTTGCACTCTCAAGGAAAGAGGAAGATGTAGAGAGTTTACTATGTGTTATCTCCATTTCACAATCTAACTAGGTGGAAGAAGCATGGATATAATGTAATCAAGATGAGAAAGTGTGCAAGATTATTAAAAAACTATAGGTCTCTGATGCAATGGAAAAATGTATCTCGAAGAATGATTTGTTGTGTGTTGAATTCCAACAAGAAATTGCAGCACCTACACTAGTGTGGGACCAATAGATCCTAGCATCACCTACACTAGTGTGTGCTAAATTTGGTGCAATGTCTATTTTAATTTCCCCTTAATTAAAGTGGACAATAAAATGTAATCTTATCTCATAATCACTTGTAATAGTTAACTGAGTGTGATAAACTCATTTAACTCATGAATTTCTAGTTGAGAGTGGTTGGTGAGGCATGCAGAGTAATTCTACTATTTATGGAGCTCGAATTGCAGTTGGTGATTTAGTTTAATGCATGTGTAATTAGCTAACTCAGTTAGGTGAGTTAGAGTCAGTTGAACAATTTTGTCTAGGACAGTGTGAGGCAGTTATTAGAGTGCAGGAGACTCTTGTGAGAAGAGTGAATTGTAATTGTTTCATGATTCCACGGTTAATATAAAATAGAAGATAGAGGGGTTTTGAGCAGAAAGATTTCCCGAGGAAATTATTTGTGTTGTGGTTCGATTCGATTCTTTATTTTCTTCATGTGATTAGCGGTTGTGTTTAATTTCAAAAATTTATTTGTAGAAGCGATTCGGTATCTAGCTTTAGTACATTGTTAGATCGGATTGAATCCATTGATATACATATGTTTGTATAATTTATACATGGTATCGGGGCATAGAAAATCACTATAGTGGAGGAGAAGCGAGTTTGTGACTGAATATAATTCGAATTTGCAAAAGACATTCTTGGTGCTACAGGTGATTCAGGATCAAAATGGATTTCAATGGCTTGAGATTGGAGTATCCACTCGAGGGAAAATCTAACTATATTGCTTGGAAAGATAGGATGGAGGTAGTACTAGAGGACAATGCGTTTAAATAATTCATTAACAATGATGTTCCCAAACCCACTATAACATATGTTGTAAATCTTGATGCTTGGCAAAAGAAGGTTGCAAAGGCGAGGAGGATATTATCGGAGGGAGTATGAGACCACATTGTCTCAAGTCTCCATGGTAAAGAGACACCATATGAAATGTGGAAAGCTTTGATAGATTTGTTTCAGAGTAGCAGTGATCATAGGAAATTGGCACTGAAGGATAAACTCGGGAAGATCAAAATGGAGAAAGGAAAAACCATGTCGAAATATTTAGCAAAGTTTGTCCAATGTCGAGATGAGCTTGGGAGCGTCGGAATTACTGTTGCTGATGATGATTTGGTGAGCCTATCTCTTATATGACTTCCCAAGAGTTCGCATAATTATCAGGACTCTGTCAATGGAAGGGAAAACTTGCTAGATTGGGAACAAATTTGGTGCAAGAAGAATGCAGGCGGAATACTAGAGATGGATCTTCATCTAAGAATTAAGATGAATAATATTTTTCTTTGGTTTCCAATGAGAAGAAAGGGAAAGGAAAGAAATTTCATTCTGAATCTGAGTCCTGTAAAGATGGCAAGAAGCACAACATGTCCAGAGTGAAGTGTTTTCATTGTCACGAGCATGGACATTATGCCACTAATTGTCCACAAAAGAAGAATATAACAAGAAGGCTTCATGATCTGTAGCTGGTAAGGCTTTGGCCTCGCAATTTTAGTTCTACCACTCACTCATTGCATACATGGTGTCAAGTGCAATGGGATAGGTGTGGTACTTGGCTAGTGGTGCATAGTTTCACATGATAGGAGACAAATAGCTTTTCAATAGCTTGGACGAGAAGGACCTCTAGATGCATATCGAAATGGGTGATGAAGGGCGGTACAGTGCTACTGGGATTGGTACCATTACCTTCTAGAGACATTCAGGTAAACCCTTTCAATTAAAATATGTAATTCATGTACCAGTCTTGAAGAAAAATTTAGTCTCAGTTGCAATGTTGGAGGATAGAGGCTATGATGTTGTTTTTGGTGAAGGAAAATCTTTCCTGCGACACAAAACAACAAAAAAAGCCAAGAAGATTGGGATTCGAGTTAAGAATCTCTGTAAACTTGATGTATATGGTTCGCAACATTGATAGGTAAGGCAGGAAAAGTAGTGATATGGGATGCAGATGATTTATGGCACAAAAAATTGGGCCATCTTCACCACGGAGCCTTGAAGGTCATGCAACAGATTTATATGGGTCTTCCCAAGGGTACACTTGTGTAGTCAGACATATGCAAGGGATGTATTATGGGGAAGTATGTAAAGGCCACTTTTCATGAGAAGGGGAATTGAGCCTTGGAGATCCTTGAGAGATTTCACTCAGACATGTGTGGACCATTCTCTATTTCTTCGACAACAAAGCATAAGTACTACATGATATTTTTTGATGAATTTTCTCGAAATTGCTAGATCTACTTCATCCAGAAGAAATATCATACATTCTCAAAGTTTGTTGAGTTCAAAGCACTGGTGGAGAAATACACGAGGAAGCATGTGAAGGCTCCTAGGAGCGAAAATGGTGTTGAGTACATCTCCAATGAATTAAAGAAATTATGTGGCAAAGAAGGAATTCAGAGCGAGTTGATTGCGCCTCATAACCCACAATAAAATGGGGTCGCAGAAAGAAAGAACATAACAATTGTGGGTGCAACACGAATGATGTTGCATGATCAAGGCTTACCGTTGCATCTGTGGGCATATGCATGCAACACAATGATATTTGTGCAAAACTATTGTCCTAATCGAATACTTAGTATGAGTACACTAGAAGAGGCCTTTACTGGTAAGAAACCTGATGTTTCACATTTTAAGATTTTTGGCTCATCTGTTTATGTGCATGTGACCAAAGATTCCAGGAAGAAGCTGGAACCAACAACTAAGATTGGGATATTTGTGGGGTACACTGAAACTCCCCACAACTATCGGGTGTATTTTCCAAACAACAGAATGATTGTTGTGCGACGGGATATAAAATTTGATGAGGAGGAAGCCATGTGATTGTCACTGGAGAGGGAGTTGGATTTGCATGCAGAGGAGGAACTCTTGGTTCCAAAGAATGAATCTCAAGATGTGGATCAGCCACATGCAGGGATCATGGAGTGGAAGAAAACACTCATGCAGAGCCATCCACTAGAAATGGCAGAAGGCGCACCAGAGAAGCTAATATTTTGAGACTTGATGTAGTAGAGAATGTAGGAGCCCCTACTTCACTGCAGAGACAAAGACAGCCTCCAAACAGGCTTAATAGATACATGGCTCTTATGAGAAAGTGTATTGTGAGAGAAACATATTCCTTTTAGGAAGCAGTGCAGTAAACAATTTGGGTTGATGCTATGGTAGAGGAGTATGACTCCATCGTCAAGAACAACACATGGGAGATTGTCCCAAGACTAGTCGGAAAATCAGTGGTTGGATCTAGATGGATCTATAAGGTGAAGCAATTTGTTGATGGGATTGTAGAAAAGTACAAGGCCAGATTTGTGGCCCGTGGATTCTCACAAGTTGAGGGGATCGACTATGATGAGACTTTCGCATGAGTCGCGAGGTAATACTCCATTAGATATATCCTTGCACTCTCAGTGGAGATGGGGTGGCGCATTCATCATATGAATGTGAACACTATGATTCTCAATGATTTATTGAGGACGAATTGTACATAGAGCATCCGGAAAGTTTCGATATCTTTGACAGTGAGTCGCATGTGTGTTGATTTAAGAGAGCATTGTATGGGCTGAAGAAAGAACCTCGTGCTTGGTACACTTATATTGATAGCTATTTCACCGGTTTGGGCTTCACCAAAAGTGAAGTAGATGCAAACCTGTATGAGATTATGATTCATGGTAAGCTCTTGATTATCATTCTTTATGTTGACGATCTAATTTTGAGAGGTGATGAGCATCTGATAAACTCATGCAAGGAGGATCTTGCAAGGGAGTTTGAAATGAAGGAGATGGGACTCCTTCACTATTTCCTTGGTTTGGAAATATGGCAGTGGGATGGTGAAATTTTTGTTTCTCAAGGAAAGTATGCCAAAGAGATATTGGGTAGGTTTCACATTGAGAGCTATAAACCCATGGACACTCCTCTTCTAGGAAATTGGAGGAAAGAGGATGCTACTTCTAGAGAAGTAGTGGATGTTATTGTCTACAGGCAGCTAGTAGGTTCATTGATGTACTTGGTAAACACCAGACCATACATTTGATACACAGTTAACCAGCTGAGTCAAGTTATGGTTAATCTGACCAAGCTCTTTTGGAAGGCAGGGAAGCATGTATTGAGATATCTTAGGGGCACTACAAAGTATGGATTATGGTACAGATGAAAAGAGGGAGTTAAGCTTCAAGGCTTCACGTATGAATATTGGACATTAGGATGGATCTTCAGCATAGGATCGACAACAATATATTGGTACAGCAGGAAGAAAATATTTGTGGCACTCAGTTCAGCAGAGGTAGAGTACATGGCATCAAGTCAAGTTGAATGTGAGGCCATCTAGATGAGAAAGATCCTGGTTGGTTTGTTTAGTTCTCAGATGGATCCAACAGTGGTACATTGTGATATCCAGAGTTGCATTAAACTCTTGGTTAATCCAGTGTTTCATGATAGGTCCAAGCACATAGAAATATGGTACCACCATCTCAGATATTGTGTTTAGAGGCACATTATGTTACTTCAGTACATTCCCACGGAAGATCAAGATGTCGATATTTTGCTGAAGGCACTCACCAAGAGAAAATTCGAATACCATAGAGTCAAGATCGGGGTGGCAGATAATCCCTTTGTTGTTGAGAGGGACTGTTTAAGTCCAACAAGAAATTACAACTCCTACACTAGTGTGACCAATAGGTCCTCGCAGCACCTACACCAATGTGTGCTAAATTTGGTGCAGTGTCTATTTTAATTTTCCCTTACTTAAAGTGGACAATAAAATGTAATCTTATCTCATAATCACTTGTAATAGTTAATTGAGTGTGATAAACTCAGTTAGATCATGAATTTCAAGTTGAGAGTGGTTGGTGAGGAATGCAGAGTAATTCTACTAGTTATGGAGCTCTAATTGTAGTTGGTGCATTAGTTTTTATGCATGTGTAATCAGTTAACTCAGTTAGGTAAGTTAGAGTCAGTTGAACTAGTTGTAACTGTTTGTTGCACTAGTGAGAGATCGAGTGAATTAAATATTATTTAATTCACAATTAGTGATTTTCCATGCAACTGATGATTTACTATTAGTAGTGCATGCATGTCAGTTGCAGTGGAGACCTAGTTGTGACAAAGGTGAAAGGGAGGTTAACTATCAGTTATGTGATTAGTAGCTTTCTTGCATGCAACCAGACATCCATTGGAGTGCCCATGATCCTTGTGTAGTTTAGGAAGGCCAAAATTCCTAAATAATAGGGATTGCATTCATCAGGAATTGCGCAAGAAAGGCAGGCTGTTTAGAGGTTGAGAATTGGCTAAGTGTTGGTCAGATTTGTCCAGGACAGTGTGAGACAATTAGCAGAGTGCAGGAGACTCTTGTGAGAAGAGTGAATTATAATTTTTTCATGATTCCATGGTTAATATACAATAGAAGATAGAGGGGTTTTGAGCAGCAAGCTTTCCCCAGGAAATTATTTGGGTTGTGGTTTTATTTGATTCTTTCTTTGCTTCATGTGATTGGTGATTGTGTTTAATTTCCGCAATTGATTTGTAGAAGTGATTCAATATCTATCTTTAGTACATTGTTAGATCGGATTGAATCCATTGATATACATATGTTTGTATAATTTCTACATTGTGGTATCAATATCACTTACACTTATGTAAAAATTCTTAACTTAGATAGAAGGTCCTTTTGGAATTACACATTTCTCCTATAGAAGGTCATTGAGGGTTATTTAAAACATACCATCGGATTTACATATATTTTGTTGGAAAGGTATTAAAGTAGATGCATAAAATTTTATGGCTGAATGTGTGGTATTCAAAAAATAATAAGGGATAGATAATCAAGGCCCCAAGGCCTTTACAACCATTTACCATATGGATCAAGTGTTGGGAAGAATTTTCAATGGATTTGTTGCATATTTATCAAAATTTGAATGAAATAATGTTATTATAGTAGTGGTTCATAAACTACCAAAGTATGCCCATTTTTACTCTCTTTCTCATCCTTTTAAAGCAATTATAGTGGGATAAGCATTCATGGAAACAAACCCAAAGCTACATGGAATCCTAAAAATTATTGTAAGTGATAAAGATCCAATTTTTACAGGAATTTTTTGGACTAAATTATTTTCTTGTTTGGATACTCAATTGGCTCATAATTCATCTCAACATCCTCAATATGATGGGAAAATAAGGTCATGAACAAATTTTTATAATGCATGTGATAAATATAAACGATGGGTCAAGTGGTTTCCCTTGGAAGAAATGTGGTACAACACATATTTCCATACTTCATAAAAAATATCCCCATTTTTGGCACTTTATGGAAATCATCCTCCATTCCTCATATCTCCCTTGAAAGGGACTATAAAGGCTCAAACAGTGGAAAATAACATAGGGAACAATCAAGAGTTCTCAACTATTGAAGGAAAACTTTGTTATAGCACAACATATGATGATACAAGGAGATCAGCATTACATTAAAAGGAAATTTACCATGTTGGATTGGGTATTTGTGAGACTATGAACATATATATGTCCCTAAAGCAACAAAAGGAAGACAATAAATTAGCACCAAGGTATTATGGCCTCTATAAAGCATTGTAGATGAATATAAGTATGACTTACGATTTTTAGTTTCCTCCACCTTCATGTGTACATCATGTATGCCATGTTTCTTGACTAAAAATGGTAATCAATGACAATATCCTAGTCCAAACTATTAAAAAATATATTAATGAAGAATGGAAAATCATATTAGACCCATAAGAAATCCCAGAAGCAAGGATTTAACACTTGTGAAATAAATAAATTAGAAATTACCTCATCAACTTAAATAAACTATTAGTCGAAGTAGTGGCATGGGAAGATAAATTGTTCACGCAAAAACACCTGCATTTAGTAAAGTGTTGCGGAAAAATATTGTTTGAAGGGGAGGGGTGTGTTACCCCCCAAAAAAACCCATTGTTAACCATAAAACCATTTATTAAGCCCTAGATATTGACTTATTACATTTCTATTGTTATATTTTTATATCTGCTAGAAAATTTCATCATATCATTTCCTTATAATTGTACCCTTTGTCTCCTTTCCACACACAAACACATTCAGGAGACCTAGTCATATGATCATGAAATGTTGTCTTATACAGTGTATTCATTGTAATAGGAGGTATCCTCCTTGAATTGGATTGCAAGTAAGGCCTTCTTATTATTTTTAAGGCACATGGTTCATAGCAATTCTCATCTCTATGGAAAAATAATAGTTGTTTTTCTTGCTTTTAGGTTGCACCCAATTGGAAAAATAGTCTATTTCTATATTTCCTATTCTATGAATTTCTTACATTTGAGTTTACATGAAGAAAGTTAGTAATTGGGAGATTTTTCCAAGAGGTGATGTCATCGTTGATTTGAGTAAGAGAAATTTTCACCATTTTTTTAAATTTTACTCTTCATTTTTTAAATTATTAACAGATAAACTTATTCAACTATTGAAATTCGAATGCTTAGAGACTTTTTTGTAGCCACAACGTTTTCCTAGTTATTGATAGATTGTGCACTACTAAGATAAAAAAAAATTCATTTAAGTACCCTATATAACAATGAATAATAACTCTGATCCTTTCTTTGCTTAAATTTCCTTTTGAGACCCTATCAAAATTCAATTTAATAAACGAGTGTTTGGGAGGTTTCCATTGAATTTGATGAGTAATTATAGATTTTGATTGCCATGTGTAGGTAATTGGTGAGCTAGTTGGTGATACTACCAAGTCATAGAGAATTAGTGATTTATTTTTTTGGTATTGCAACAAATTACAATGATCAACCAACACCCAGTGACTTCTCACATGATAGGACATGATATGTTTTAGGATAGATCCATGATAGTATTATTGATCCGCAATGCCATCCTTCTTCATAGCAACTACATAGTAGATAGTATGCATTGTATTTTGAGGAAGGGGGGTTCTTCCCATTGGGTTTTCCCTCTGTGCCTCACATTTTTCATATTATGTTTTACGTAGTTTTTATTGTAGATGAGTACTTAACATGGTTGCAAATTTTTGGGAATCATATCATTATTTTGCATAGAGGCTTCTATATTTGTACCTAACATGGTTAAAAATTATTAGGACTCATTCATTATGCATGCTCGTTGTTTATGCTTTATGGAGGCTATTGGAATACATGTATATTATGAAAATTTTTAAAAACTTCTCATCTCTTATTAGAAATCTCCTACCCTATAGGGTTACTTTTGTTTTTTAGAATTTTCTATTTTTACTTTTTATTTTCAGTAGGGGATGCAATGTAGGATGAAATGTGGAAATGGTTGGGAATCGAATGGATAGTGACATGGCTAAATCTTGTATATGTGTGCATACTACCTCATATATAACCTCATTATCCATATGTGTCCAAGTCCTATCCTATTTTAGGAAATTTCCTTATCTACTCATGTCTTCCTTTGACTTTTAGTCCCATTTTTGGAGTGTTCTCACTAGTTTTGAGTTGGGTGTTGCATGAGGGAGTTATTAATTTAATTTTTAATTATTTTTCACTAATTTATATTTAGTCAACCCTATTATGTACTCCTACTATATTTTAGGCTCCATAACTCAATTTTTGGTCTAGTTTACTAAAAAAGATAATGTCATTTTCTACTTTTAGTGTGCATGCAAAATGGAGCCCCAACCTAGTGCACATTGGTCTTCTCCAATAGAGTATTATAAATATGTACTCAAATGGAGAAATGTAAGTCAAAATTTTATGAAGTAATGCAAATTGGTTGTTTGAGCTACCTAGTCTAATTGAGTTTAATCTCATTTTCTCTTCTCTAATGTCTTGAAATTTCTAATGTAGTATTTTTTATAGAACTAGATATTTTTCTTGTTGTTAAATTCCTATGAGGAAAAAATTTATTGGGCTAGCTTTGAAATACCAATACTTTGCTCCAAGTCAACCAAAAAAAATAAAAATTGCATAATTCACTCTAATCTTTAAAAAATTTCCATTGTTTTCTCTTCTACTACTACCTTATTTACATTTTATCTTCTTTAATTTTCAAAATAAACTAATTCCTACATCTTATTTGTATATAAAATAAAAAATTGTAAAATATTGGGATTTATTACCATGATTTTCACAATTCTCAACTGTTATGAACCTTGGGCCTTAAAATTGAAAATAAACCAATAATTATAGTCCTCTTTGAGGGGGGAACCTTTATTTATAATGAATACAATGTACACGACAACATTGTATGGTTCTAAGACTAGGTATCCTTAGTGTTTGTGCACGCGTGTGTGTATAGTAGGAAAAGGGTACAATTATAATAAAATGGGACCATGAGAACTCAATATCTAGGGCTTAATAAAGGGTTTTAGAGCTAGCATGTAGATTATAAAGGGCTTGAATTGAACTTCCCATTCGAACAAGTGTTTTACTCAACACTTGACTATATGTGGATGTTTCTTTATGAATAACTCATTTTCCCATGTCACTTCTTCCACTAGTATATTCTTCCATTTGATGGGGTACTTAGTACTTGCTTGATTTCTCAGTTGGTTAGTACTTGTTTCCAAGATTATTTTTAGTTCTAGTATTTTTTGACATCCTTGGTTAATGTTTTCCCTTATGTAAATAAATTATAATTAATTAAAGGTTGGGAGAAGGGAGACGAACTCTAGTTTCTTGAGGAATGGGTTGTTTTAAATAATAGTATTGGTTGTATAAGTGGTTTTAAATGGGATAACTGTGAAATAAATTTAACTAAAAAGAAGAGGATAGGTCTGAGTTTCCTTTAAGTCCTAACAAAAAGAAAGAAGAGAACAAAAATCATTGAAGGTAGCATAATATGCATTGTCCAAGGCAATTTTGACTTGGTGGAGCATTAGAAAAAAGGGGATGGGTGGTCTGTGGGAAACCATGAAAACACGTCTGTGAAAGGGGAGAAGAGAGGAATCATGACTTTGTAGTGGAGGTAAATCACTCTCACCCATATGTATAATTAGTAGTGGAAAGATTGAAACTAATTGACCTATGGAGGAAATGAACTAGTTGAGGAATGCTCACAGAGGTTTGCTAGGTGAGAAACATTACATAGAGAAGTGTCTTTATTGAAGGCTAAAGAACCACTATAATATTGTGTATTGATGAATCACTGGCTAAGAGATAAACACCTAGGTACTTGTGGAGTTGATGAACCACCAAGCATGTACAATGTTGGTGCATGCTCTCACAAGTGAATTATATGGTCAAAATAGCTTCTATGCTCCTACAATAACTTATCACTAAATACTCTTCCTTGATGTGGGCCCTCTTCTCCTGAATGCAAGCTAAAATTTCTCGGCATTATGATTTCCTAGTATGGATTTTAATTACGTCTGAAAGGACATTGTGAAAGCTCCGGAAGCTAGTGGATGAAGGTAGTGTGGCCTTGTGGAATCTTGTTTCAACTGTTATATTGGTTGAAATTCTCTCATGAAGCACTCCAGCTCAAGAATTTGAATCTGGCTCAGGGTTGATGGCTACGAGTAACTGTGGCTATACCTTGTCTAAGATTGGGTGGAGAGTTAGAGTCCTAGTCTTAGTTGTTAGATCTCTTATAAGATATGTTCACTCGTATGTTTTATTCTTGTTCTTGTTATTGTGCTCTTCTTTATTAAACTGAAATAATTTTATGCTAATGTTGAGGAGTGTTGTTTATGAGGAATCTAAATGACTGTGTAAATATCCCATGAAATGGTTCATTGATTATGAATGTATTGATATTGAAATAACTTAAGGTTTCTAGAGCATGAAGAGATAGAAAACTCTGATAATGAAAAATTACTTTCACCAACCTATTGGTATATCGGGTCACTCAGTTAATGATTTGGTAAATGTTAACATTGAGGAATGTGGATTTCCCATGTGTATGTGGAAATGCTGATTCATGTGTTTGTTGAGGAGTGACCAATTAATTTGTTAAGTATAAGTTTAAAATATATCAATTTCCTTGAGTAAAGGAGATGGGTACATCTCTGTTATGATTGAAATTCCTGTGTAATAATGAAATGTTGTCTTGCTTGCATGGAACTACAAAATGTTATAAGTTTCCCAATGTTGTTTTGAATATAAAAAATCATGTTAATGGATATAACATACTTGATGCATAAACCTGTTAATGTGTCCATGTAATACCTTGTATGTATTATTTGAATAATCTGAGTTGTTTTGTGAAAAGAAGCATGTGATTATGTTGCAATTGGGAAACTGGAATGATTTCCCTGAGGCCCTAAGAAGTTTAATTAGATGCACATTTTCTATGTAATTTTTCAAGTAAGGTAATGGCTGAAGTTTATGCTTGTTTTAGATGACTGAGAGTAAAAATTCGATGTATTTCAATGAAGGATAGCTAATGTATTCGAGCATGTTGATTCATGGCATCCATGGCCATGGTGCACTAAAAGAGATGAAATATCATGGGTACTCATCCTCGAACTCGTGAAGTTATAGTTAATCAGGTGGTCAATTCATAAAGGCCTCATGCTGCGACAATTTCTTAAGGGTATCAAAAAAAATATTCTAAGTATAACAGTTCTCAAGATACGCCAAAACTCACCTATAGAGCCCTCCAAGTCAGGGTCAAGCGACTCACCCAAAAGGAAGAAATTGGGCAAGTTCACATTTGACCAAGTCTTGTGCTAAAGTAAGGTCAGGATGACCTCCAGGTTGGATGTTGGGAGGTTAGGCTAGTCAGGTTGGGGTGATGTGTAGTGGTTTGTAGTTGGTGTGGAAGGGTTGACCTTTGACCACAAAGGTCGATGCTATTTTCCACATGGACTCACCAGGTGACATAGTGACTAAGTAGGAACCATGTGGGGTGCCACATGGTAGGTAAGATGTCATGGTAATGCCTAATACGAAAATTTTTAATCAACCATATATTTTAATATGGGAGTCGAATTAAAGCATATTTTAAACGTTGGAAAAGTATTGACGAGACACATGTAACAATGTCATCAATTTTAAGTTTTAAGGAAGTTGAAGAAGATAAAAAAATTTAGACCACGTTTCCATAATGAGACCTTGGAGGTTGGGTCAATATGTAACTACCTCCTTCTAACCTCAATTAGCGTTGGGGATTGTAGGGGGTGTGTCACATATTTTTTTCTCTTCTTCATTAAAATCTAGTAGAATAATTTGGATTAAGATCTTATTGTTTTCTTCGAGAAAGAGATATGGAAGACTAGATGTACATGTGAATATGGAGGCAACTTCAATTTGTAAGGCGTACTTCCAATCCTTTACAATACCTTATGGGGGCCAAAATACTTCAGTTCTAATTTATTTTCATTCTTTTGTTGTTAGAGGGACATCTATTTATATGATTTTAGTCTCACATATGTTCAATCCCCCACTTCAAATCAGGGAAAATTTTAGGGGCTAATATTCGCAGGTGGGCTAATTTTTCATGTTTTTTCTAAAAAAAATATTCGCCAATTTCCATTTTTACAAAGAATGATTCGCCTAAATTTTATAGTATAAAATTATTTTACCTTAAAAATTGCAAAACCTTTATAGAGGATATATGAAATTATTATAAATTTGAATATTTTTACAAACATATCGCCAAACATTTTATAGTTTTCATATTAGGGACTACTAAGATTCGCCAAGGTTACTAAACCTTAAAATAATTTTCCACCCTTAAAATTTTCCCTGCTTCAAATTCCCTTTCACCACGATATTGATTTCTTGTTGTTTCATCCTATGTTTTTCCACAACCAAGTTGTCCTTAAATAGTTGAAAAACCTTTTATTGGTGTCGTATGTAGTCTACTATTACTTGAGCCTTTATACAGGTGATGTGATGGATGGAGGATGATATCCATAAAGTTCCACAATATGGTGACATTTTTTATGAGGTACAAGAAGATGTGTTGTACCACCATTATTCCAAGGGAAACCATTTGACCCATCTTCTTTGTTTAACAAATGAAAATAAATGTAGATATCCTTCTAAACATTTATTCATGATATCATTTTTCGCACCAAATTGAGTATGGTAAGATGAGTTGTGAAACAATTGAGTACCCAAACAAAAAAATAATTTAGTCCAAACATTTCTAATGAAAATTGGATCTTTGTTGGTTACAATAATCTTTGGTACTCAATGTAGATTTTGGACTATTTCCATGAATATGCCTACTATTGTACTTGCTTTAAAACGATGAGAAAGAGAGAGAAAAATGGCCTTGCTTTGTAATTTGATCTACCACTACCAAAATGAAACTCTTTCCTTCATATTTAAATAAATATATAAAAAATATATATTGAAACTTCTTCCAATGCTGGATTGCTATGACTAATGGTTGAAGGAGCGTCAGGGTCTTGATTGTCTCTCCTTGATTTTGAGTAATAACACACATTATACCAAAAAATGTTTCACATATGCTATAATGTATTGCAAGAAAAAAACCTTCTTGATCCTATGGTAAAATTTCAAGAACTTTGATTGTCCTCCTACAAAGGAATTTTGTAATTCTTAAAATGCCTTTTGTTTGAGATGAAAATTCTTACATAATTATAACTGATCTAGATACCTTAAAAAAAAAAATTTCCACATAATTGTTTTTTACTACATGGAGGTCGCCTTCCAGTTGTTGAATTATATTTCATATCTCATATTTTTCCCATTCTATACTTGCTTCTTCGACCCAATACATTTGTGGAATGTAAATAAAACATAGTAAACCATTTATGTGTTCATCTTTTCTTGATAGTGAATTCTCCACAATATTTCTTTTTCCATTTTCATAGTGGTCCAAGAGGATCGTATAGGTCCAAGTACAAGTGGCTTAAGTACAGAGGCTCAAAAATAAAAGTGTCAAAAATATGTCAAACTCGGTGTCAAGTTGAAGATCTCGTCATCCTGATCACAACAGTGTGAACAATTCATCAAACTGAGTTCATATGCAAAAGTTAGAGGGAATGAAATTTTATGGGTTGACTTGGTGATGTGGCAACTTAGGGAGGCAAAAAATTTGCAGAAATCCGGCCACTGGATTTCAACCAACTCTAGCCAAATTCCGGACGAATTTCTGGGACAGTTAGTTTGACTCCTTCGGTCAAATTCCAGAAATTTTAAAATGGCCAGTTGGTTTATGTTAAAAAAATATATATATAAAAAAGGGGGTGTGGGCCACCAACCCCGCCACCCCATCACTACGTTGTAATAATATATATATTATGGTTGGGGGATGGGTTGTCAACCCCTCCACCATGAACTAATCCGCGCAAGGGGAAGGAAACAGATTATGGTTGGGTCAGGTTGTGTGGGGGCGGACCTGCCCACTACTTCCAAAAACCTCCATATATATACATGTGAACAGATAAGGGGTCGGGTCGGGCCGCGTGGAGCGGACCCCCCCACCCATATTTTTGTAAAGTTATAAACACATAACTGTTGGTTGTTTAAATAAAAACAATGCACCATTTTTGGATTAAATAAAAACAATGCGCCATTTTTGGAGGGGCTGGGGTTTGACCACCCAACCCCCTCCCCACCATTTGGGGTTTTTTCCAACTGTGCCAACAGAGGTACCTTGTGCACTCCACCGGCCCATGAATTTAAGAACATTATTTTTCACAGTGCGAGGGGGAAGGCCAGGAGCGGCACAGAACATGAGGCAGGTGGAACCTTGAGCACTTTGTAGGAGGGGGGTGGAACCATGAACTGAGCTCATTTCCATAGGGCCCAGATTTGTCTGGCGTAAGAATCAGGAAAATTTTAAATGAATTCTACACCTCTCGGTGACACACGTTCAATGGTGCCATCTGTTTCTTCATCAGAGTTCTCCAATTTTTGGCCACTTTCAGCTATGGAGGTATAAGGGTCTAATTTTTCATTGATTATTGTACTTTCATTTTATTTGCCACTTAATGAAAGAGGGCCTCCCCACTGATTGAGCAGGGCCCGGAGACATAGTCCCTCTTGGACGAACTCAGTTATCAAGTTCTTGTCTTCTTTGCATGATTTTATGTGCTTCTCTTTTCTTATGTTCATGCCTTTTAAGTTTCATGGTTAAGATGCAAATTTTACATGTAATTATTCAATCCATCTCAAAGAAAAATATTTTGGGTCACATAGATAATTTCAAAGTGATAAGCCAACATATGTGTGACCCACTTTTATTTCTCTTATGAAGATTGTCTTTGCTTCAAGAAGTTCTTTAGACTATCATGATCTATTTTTAATTTGAAGTGTTTTATCATTAATCATGGATTCCATTTCATAATTTCAAGTATTATGTCCAAAATTGCTTTCATATATGGCTCTAAGTAAGTTCTTTCCTTTATTTTATCTACTTCCAAAGGGAACATGCCTTCCTTCTTGCATCAAAACTACACCAATACCATGGCCCAAGGCATCACATTCCATAATGAATTTTTTGTGAAGTCAGCTGTCACCAACATGGGAGTTGTGCACATAGCCTCTTTAAGTTATTATAAAGATTTATTTGCTTATTTAGTCCAAGAAAATGCTTCCTTCTTCAAAAATTTTGTTATATGTGCTTCCACTTGACCATAATTCTTAACAAACTTGTGGTGATATCCAATTAAATCCTGAAATTCCTCTGAGTTTCTTCAAGGTATTGGGAATCATCCATTCCCTCATAGATTTAATTTTGTTGGGATCCACCATATTAACCCTCATGTGATACAATATGATTCAAATATTTAACTTCTTAAACCCCAAAGGAACACTTGGAATGATTTGCATGTAGTTGTTTCTCTTCGAATAGAGTTAATATCATGTCAACATGTTGTATGATATTTATAAGGTTTGTTGTAGATTACTATGTCATCACAAAATACTAACATGAATTTTCTAAGGAAGGTTTTAAAAATATATCATCAAGATTTGATATGTTGAAGCACATTCGTAAGTCCAAATGGAATAACAAAAAACTCAAATTGACCTTCATGCATTCTAAAACCTATTTTGAGAATGTATTCTTGCCTCATTTTGATTTAATGATATATACAATGAATATCCAACTTAGTAATTAAGTTTTTTATGAAATTCATCTAATAACTCATCAATGGTAGGAATATGAAACTTTTTTGTGATTGTTATTTTGTTGAGTTGTCTGTAATCCAGAAACATATATCATGTACCATCATTTCTTATAATCATCACTGGTGAATAAAAATAACTTTTTCTAGGTTTAATGATGCCCACCTCTAAAATTTCTTGAACCATATGCTTAAATACACTCTTTTTTGAATGTGGATACCTGTAAGGCCTAATGTTAGGTGGTACACTTCCAAGATGCTAATGAATAGTGTGGTCATGATCTTGGGTAGGTGGAAGAACCTTAGGAATCTCTCCAAATACGTTTTGATTGTTGATAAATTTTTTGAGATCCACTAGAGTAGAGGACATAGATGTTTGAACATGTACTAAACATGATTGTGTAGTTACACTTTGGTGTCCCTTTTCATGCAATTTTTTCATGCTATTAGAGCTTATCACTTTACTAGGTTTCCCTTAGATAATTACCTTTCCTTATGAGAAAAATATTATGAAAATATCTTGAAAATTAAGGGCCATTTTTCCCAATGATTGTAACCATTTGACCCCTAATATAGCATCAACACTACCCATTCAGATAGCAATCATGGGTCTAACCAAAAAATACTCCCCCATATTCAACTTAAAATTATGGAACTTCCATGAAATTTTTATGGTACCTCTATCTATAATAATTACTTGAATTTTAGGTTCTTCACATACAAATAAATTAAGAAGTTTTTCCGATTTCTAGTTGATGAAGTTATGGGTACAACGTGAATGAATCAATATTGTTACTTTTCTCTTTTTGATATATCTTTCTATCTTGAAGGTTTGTGGAGTACTGATGACGACCAATGGATGAAAATAAATTGTTCTAGTCTCTTCTAGCTCTAGATATTATGAAGCTCCCACTTATTTATCTTCCTTATCTCCATAGACTATGTCAAATAATTTCTTCTCATTGCATTTATGACACTTACTATACTTGTTGTCACAATTGAAATGTAGTCCCTTTTCTCTTATTTCATCTATTTGTTGAGGAGTCAACCTTGTCAGTCTGGGAGAGGGAGAATTATTTTATTTACAATTATTAGTGACCAATTTTATAGTTGGCATATTTTTACTTTCAACTTTTCTTGCTAGGTTGAAAGCATACACTAGATGTCTCAGTTGAAAGGGATGTACTTGTAAGTTGCACACCTTGATTTGGAAAATATATAAATTCCTACATATTTCCTTTATATATATATATATATATATAAAACATTTGAGTCCTTCTAGATCTAAAATCTTGATTTGTAATACCCTCACAAGTATTTTCTATTATTCTGCAAGTGTGAGTAGAATGCCATATGCGAAGTGGAATTTATGCTAACTTTCCCAAAACTTGTTGATATTTGGACTCTTCCCATGATAAAACCTGTATCGCATGCCATATTTTCAACTATTGAAATATATTTTTTAAATTTTTACTTGAGGTACTTATGTATGTTTCCTGAAATCCTCGAAGATTTCATTGTTTGAAAAGTACTAGAAAAGAAATAACAAAAATACTAAGACGACCTATTTAAAATTTATTTCAGGAATGTTCACGAACTCTAACATCCACATGGTATAAATTCAAAAGTATAGGAAGTCAAATTGTAAAAAATAAACTGGGTGTACCACTATATTCCTCCTTAATATGGTCCTAAGGAAAAAGTTATTGTGAAAATTCCAAAGTGACTTGTTTGAAACTTTTTTTGGTAGCATTTAGGAGATTGAAATTCCTTAGAGACTATATCTGAAATTCTAGAGAAACAAGATCCAAAATTTGCATGAGAAATGGTTCACCAAGATATACCCTCAATATGATCCAAGTTCCATGGTTTGAAACTTCCTAGAAAAAATGTTATAGAAATAAATTTGAACTAACCTATTTGAGATCGATTTCAGGAGAATTAAATGACCCCAAGTTCCTTGTTGCATATATCCAAAAATATCACACAATAAAATATTCAATTTGAACTAGATATTACCTAACATGTGTCTTGAATATTTTCCAAGTTTCACCATCTGAAACCTCCTAGGAAAAACGTCATAGTGAAAATTCCACGATGGCTTATTTGAAGCAGCAAAACCCTGTGATCATTAGTTATTATACAAAATGTTATGAGCCTTTGCCTTAAAAATAATAATAAAAAAATAATTAACTTCCTCTTTTAGGGGGAAACCTCATTTTATAATGAATACAATGTACAAGATTATATTTTACGACTTTAAGACTAGGTCTTTTTAGTGTGTGTGTGTGTTTGTGTGTGTCTATATATATGAGACAAAGAGTATAATTATAATAATATGGGAGCATGAGAGGTTATATCCTATAGAATAATATAACAATAAAAATGTATTAAATAAATATCTAGGTTTTAATAAGAGGTTTTAGGGTTAACATGCGGCTTATATAGGGCTTAAAATCAACCCACTACAATCTATGATTCTCAATGTTTCAAGAATATGTGATTTTCCTAGTATTTTCTCAATTGTGACATCACTTGTGTAAGCATAGATAAAAGGTACTTCAAAACATAAAAATTAGTGGGTAGGATTGTAAAATAAAAGTATTTAAGATTTAGACATTGTAGGTATTGGATTGAAAATAGATATTTTGAAACATTTTCCAAGTTACCTTCATGTACATCTTCATTTCTATCTTCACCTCCATAAGTTGTACTTAATAACGTAATTTATTACAAATTTTAAAAATATAGATTGAATTTATTTCATGATATATTTACAACTATGTCTTTCATACAACTCCTTAACTAAAAACTTGTTCATTGAAGGAGGATTAAAGTCTTCAAGTTGTGGACAATGGAAAGGGATGTTATCAACTGCTTATATTTTTCCTTTTTCTTCTTGAGGAACAATGTATTGTGGTAGTGAAAAGGGTATATGTTGAATATGGGAAACACTGTACTTAGAATTTCTCTATAAGTTTGATTTTTAGATCAAACACATAAAAGGAAAATTGAACAAATTTGTAGATAAATTCATAAAAAATATGGATGTAGCAACTATTTACATATGCAAATTAGATTTCAAGAAAAGTGTTATTGAGTCCCTTACAAAATATGAATATTATATCTAGGTGAAAGACACATCATAGCAAGGTGAAGAAAGAAAGTTATGGAGGCTATTAACTCAATAATAGTCTTCTTATTTACAAAAATAGAATGTGAATTCACAAATCCTTAGAGATAAGAAGAATTATCATTTATTAAATATATAAGAGCATATATTTGATCCATGTAGGCTATTAAAAAATGAATTCCACAAAAAGGAAACAATACTTTTCACCTGGGATGAAAAAGTGAGCTTATGACTACATAGATGGAGCCATTAGGTGTCAACAAGTCAACGAAAAGGACCAATAAGTGGGATTATTGCAACCTTTTCCACTTCACAGAAGGTATTTGGGAGGAGTGACATGGTATTTTAACACAAGGTTGAAGACAACAATGAGGAAACATGATTCTATCATTTTTGTGAATAATAACTAATAAAGGAAACTCATTTTAGTCTTGGTCAATGCATGCCTTGTTGACATAGAAAATATTATCATGGGATAAATTTTCAAACTCAATTGGGTATCCAAGGAAATAATTTTAGACATGGATATAAAGTTTACATTAAATTTTAATAAGTATTTTTTTTAAGAGTTAGCTACCCGAATGAATTTCAGTACTAGCTACCATGCAAAAATAGATGGGCATATTGAAATGATCAATAAGTGATTTAAGACATGATTTGCATGAATGTGATGAATAAACCCTCAAAGTGGAAAGTTTATTTAGATTTGTTGGATTTTATACAAATGATGTAGGAGCATTGGACACTAGCCAACAATGTAGGAGGTTTTGTCCACATGTTGTGGCTAGGAGGGTTCGAAATCATCAAAATTGTAACAGCTAGGTGTCAATACCTCAGCTGACTGTTTCATTTCAGAGTAGTTAGAGTTGTAGGGGTCGAATAGTCTAGCTAGTCCAATTTTCATACATCCGTTACACTAAATTATTGTAATTAGAATGTTGGTTTTCTAAACGGTCCTCACTAAAGAACGTAAGAGTCACTCTGTATGTATATAATTGTATCCTTCGGATGTATAGAAGGGGGAAGAAGAAGAATAGAATAGAGCTTCCGTAATAAAACTTTGTGCATTGTCGATTGCTTCCAATTGAATGAATTTCAGTCCTGTTGGTTGTCTAATTGTCTTGAAATGTTAATTGTGTGGAGATTTGTTTGATTACGAGGCAATTGTGTATTAGGAATTCTGTTCCCTGTCTTGAATTCCTGTGAATCGTTCGATAACCCTGTGAAATTATCCCACCACAGGCAAGGCCTGTGTAGTGAAATAATGATTGTGGAATCCGTTTAATGTTGGTGAGATTCCCGTATAAAGAAAAATTTCATTTGCTGTGTTAATTGAATTCCCCAATCGGAGATTTAACCCGGGGTTAATAAACGAGGAAACACATAGGAGAGCACAACCCTGACTTACCCTTGGTAAATCACTATAGCGAAACCACAGGTGGATTTCCAAGAGTGGATTGCCCATTCTGCACCACCTTTCGACCAAAAGCGGTATTTCCTGAATTGGAGCGATTCCATAGGGGAGTTGACGCGTGGCAAGGTGTACCTCCGCAAAACCACCCATTAATCTGTTCCTTTGCGCATTAAAGATCGACGTTGGACGCCGAGAGAAATGCATATGGGTTGTTGATCTGGAAAAGGGCTATCCAACGGTGGTCGCACGCGGGATTTGCCCAAAGTTTAATGAAAGAGCCCAAACCATATCGACAACGATCCGATAGTGTAGATTCATTGTGGGAGGGACGAACCGAGATTTTTCGTCGTACTCCGGGAACCCCCGCAGTGACGTCAGGGGGCGTTCGAACATAGTGGTGGGGCTAGTGCAGGAGGTACGAGCCGAGGTTTGTCACCGTACCCCTCGAACCCTCGTAGTGATGTCAGGGGCGTTCGATTGTAGAGGCGGGGCCCAGAGCCAATGGATTATTATAAGACGTTTGTTTAAAAGATGGAGTATTAATATAAGGGTTCGGATATATATATATATTTATATATGTATGTATACAACTCGGGGGCATAATTTGATAAATATAATTGTTAAGAATAAAAGAGCCATGTGGGGTGCCTTTCGGTTTTGTTGCGTCAATTTGTGGTATCAGAGCTGTTGTCTAAAGTTGTTTGTTGACATGGCAGTTCGAGTTGGAAGAGGTGCTGGCAGAAGAAGACATGTTGCCAACGCTGAGGTGTTGGGGATGTTGCAGAGGGTCGAGGCCAGAATAGATGCCATGGAGCGAAGACAGCCCAGAGATCCTGAAGACATCAGCGAGCCTGAGACAGAAGAAGCTGAAGAAAATGTGGAAATTCCTCCTGACATGAGGCTCCTTAGGACTGTTATGGGGTTTGTAGTTAAGCCCAGAATTGAAGTGTCGAGTTATGCAGGGGGACCGAATCCAGAAGAACTAGTAGACTGGATAAACGAATTAAACAAGTGCTTCGATTATGAAGAGATAAGCGAAGATAAGAAGGTCAAGTTTGCAGTGAAAAAGCTGAAAGGACATGCTGCACTTTGGTGGGATGGAGTGTAGGAAGAAAGGAGAAGAGTTGGCAAGCAACCTATCAAGAGCTGGACCAGAATGATGGCTAAATTAAAAGGTAAATTCTTGCCTAGTGATTACTAGTTGACATTGTATAAACAAATGCAGAACCTGAGACAGAGGTTGCTGACAGTAAAGGAATACACAGAGGAATTCTACAGAGTGAGCATAAGAGCTGGGCAATTTAAAGATACACCAGAGAAGACTGCCAGATATGTGAATGGTCTCAATCTGGAGATCCAAGATGAGATTGGTCTTCTGTCTCCTAATATGGTGGAAGAGGCCTATCAGATGGCCTTGAAAGCAAAGGAGAAGCTCCTGAGAAAATAGTCTGCCAAGAAGAGAGGTACTTTCCGTGGGAAGGGAAGTCAGGGTGGTAGAGGAAAGTATACACCCAGGAATGGAGCTGACAGTAGCTCACCTCAGAATGCATCTACAGAGGATGATGCAAAGGGCAGAAGGGGTTCTTACAGAGGAAGGGGAAGAGGAGACAGAGGCAGAGGTCGAGAATTGAGGTGTTATAGATGTCAGCAGGTGGGACACGAGCACTATGAATGTCTAGAGAATGTGGGTGCTGGTCCAAGAAATGTTGTTGTTTCCCAGGCCGGAGAAGAGGCAGAAATTGAAGAAGAAATTCTTCCAGAAAGGGGAGAATCCTTGGTGGTAAATAAGGTCCTGTTGAAGCAAGCTAAAGAATTCGCTGAGCCTGCACAAAGGAAGACTTTGTTTAGGAGCATCTGCAAAGTCGAAGGGAAATGCTGCCAGCTAGTCATTGATAGTGGCAGCACAGACAATCTGGTTTCCACTGAGGTAATAGAAAAATTGAAGTTGAAGACAAGGGAGCATCCAACTCCCTACAGGGTGTCCTGGCTGCATAAAGGGAACCAGCTGGTTGTGAAAGAACAGTTTGAGATAGAGCTGCAAATGGGCAAATACAAGGACAAAGTTTTGTGTGATTTAATGCCCATGGATGTGTGTCATATACTGCTAGGTAGACCTTGGCAGTTTGACAGAGCAACAGTACATGATGGCAAGAAGAACACTTACAAGTTCTTCAAAGATAGGGTACATCATACATTGATACCCATGGAAGAAGGAGAGCCATCCAGCAGAGTGATTGATCCAAATACCTTGTTGCTGAGCGGGAAGGAATATCTGCAGCAGATAGAAGAAGAAGGGGTAAGATTTGCTTTAGTTTGTAAGCCTAAAGTAGTTCTTACTTCTACAAATATTTCTGATTTACCAGTAGAGATACAAGAGATGTTAGATGATTACTGTGACATTGTTGTGGATGATTTACCTGATGAGCTACCATCTGTGAGGAAGATCAGCCATCAGATAGATTTTATCCATGGTTCAAATCTGCCAAATAAGGCAGCCTATAGAATGACTCCCAAGGAAAATGAGGAAATTAGGAGACAAGTGCAGGAGTTGGTGGACAAAGGACTAATCAGAGAAAGTCTGAGTCCATGTGCAGTACCAGCAGTTTTGAGCCCAAAGAAAGATGGAGGCTGGAGGATGTGTACTGATTCCAGAGCAATTAATAAGATCACAATCAGGTACAGATTCCCTTTGCCCAGAATTGAGGACTTAATGGACTGTTTGAGTGGTGCTAAGTATTTCTTAAAGATAGATTTGAAGAGTGGATATCATCAAATCAGAATAAGAGAGGGTGATGAGTGGAAAACTGCCTTTAAAACAAATGAAGGACTGTATGAATGGATAGTAATGCCTTTTGGGTTGTCAAATGCACCAAGCACTTTTATGAGACTTATGAATGAAGTATTGAAAGAATTTATTGGGAAATTTGTGATAGTATATTTAGATGATATACTAGTTTTCAGCAGAACTAAAGAAGAACATTTAAGGCATCTTAATCATGTCTTGAAGAAGCTGCACCAGGAGAAACTGCTAATAAATTTGAAGAAATGCTCATTCATGAAAAAAGATTTGGTGTATTTGGGTTTTTTTGTTTCTGCAGAAGGATTGAAGATGGACCCAGAAAAGGTTAAGGCAATTGTGGAGTGGCCTTCACCCAGGAATATTTTTGAGGTAAGAAGTTTCCATGGACTTGCTAGTTTTTATAGAAAGTTTATAAGAAACTTCAGTAAGATTAATGCACCCATAATTGAGACCATAAAGAAGAGAAAACAACCATTTAAGTGGACTGTTGAAGCAGAAAGAAATTTTAAGGTATTGAAGCAAAAGATAACAGAGAAGCCTGTTTTGATTCTGCCTGATTTTACTAAACCATTTCAAGTAAAATGTGATGCCAGTGGGGAAGCCATTGGAGCTGTGTTGAGTCAGGATGATAGGCCTATAGCCTATTTCAGTGAAAAGTTGAATGATACCAGAAGAAATTATTCCTCTTATGAGAAGGAATTTTATGCAATTGTTCAGGCACTGAAGAAGTGGAGGACATTACTTGATGTCCAGGGAATTTGTGTTATATTCTGACAATCATGCTTTGCAGTATATTGTACATCAACCCAAGTTGAAACATAAGCATGCTAAATGTGTTGAGTATCTCCAAGGTTTTGATTTTGTTTTGAAACACATAAGTGGCCAAGCTAATAAAGTAGCTGATGCTTTGAGTAGGAGACACTTGCTTGTTCAAGAAAATAATTTTGAGGTTGTAGTATTTGATTTTCTCAAAGAATTGTATAAAACAGATCCTGATTTTAAAGAAGCATTTGAGGCATGTAGTAACCCTGTCTTAACAGATAGAAGCCAGTGGCTAGATTATTTTCTGCAGGAAGACTTGTTATTCAGAAAGAACCAACTGTGTGTACCAAAATGTTCCATGAGAGAAAAATTGATCAAAGAAAAGCATAGTGGTGGACTTGCTGGACACTTTGGTACTGATAAGACTTATGAGCAGCTGAGTCATTTCTATTACTGGCCCAAGATGAGAGCAAAATTGGACAATTTTGTGAAGAATTGCAAAATCTGTCAGTATGCTAAAGGAAGGAGCCAGAATGCAGGATTTTATACTCCCTTGCCTATTCCAGATAGGCCTTGGGACATGGTAAGTATGGATTTCGTTCTAGGATTTCCCAAGACTCAGAGAGGGAATGATGCAGTCTTTTTTGTGGTGGAAAGATTCTCCAAAATGGCACATTTTATTCCATGTTATAAAACTAGTGATGCCACCCATGTTGCTAACTTATTTTTCAAAGAAGTTGTTAGATTGCATGGGTTACCCAGGAGCATTGTTTCAGACAGAGACACCAGATTTGTGGGGCACTTTTGGAGGACAATGTGGAAGAAACTTGGCACCAAATTGAGTTTCAGCTCAGCTTATCATCCCCAGACTGATGGACAGACTGAGGTAGTGAATAGAAGTCTGGGAAATTTATTGAGAAGTCTTGCAGGAGAGCATCCCAAGCAATGGGATCATATTTTGCCCCAGGCAGAATATACATATAATGATTCACCAAACAGAAGCACAAGGCAGAGTCCATTTCATATTGTTTATGGAATGCACCCCAGAAGAATATCTGAGTTAAGGAATTTGGGAATAGCAGAGCTAAGGAGTGCAGATGGTGAAGAATTTGCTTCAGAGATCCAGGCCATACATGAACAAGTGAAACAGCAATTACAAGGCAACAACATCAAATATAAAACCAGAGCAGACTTGAGCAGAAAAGAAGTTCATTTTGAAGTAGGAGATCAGGTTTTGGCACACTTGAGAAAGGAGAGGTTCCCAAATAAGCAGTACAAAAAATTGAAATTCAAAAAGATTGGGCCATGCAAGATACTTAGAAAGTTTTCTGCAAATGCTTATGAGATTGAATTGCCACCTGATGTTGGAATATCTCCCATTTTTAATGTTGCAGATTTGTACAAGTATGAAGATGATGGTGCAGAAGAAGGATCAGTAGACAAGGAACAGATTGAGTGGAAAGAGCAGCTACCTCTAGCACAACCATTGCAACCAGAGAAGATATTGTACAAGAGAGTGTTCCGAAGAACCAGAGGATGAGAGTACTTTCAGTACTTGATCAAATGGAGGGACAAGCCAGAGGAGGATGCCACTTGGATGACTGAAGAAATATTGCAGAAGATAGGCAGATCAGTGGACGAGCTCATGGACAGGAGCCATGAAGAAGATTTCCCTTGGGAGTCTGATGCAAGAGCATTGGACACTAGCCAGCAATGTAGGAGGTTTTTTCCACATGTTGTGGCTAGGAGGGTTCAAAATCATCAAAATTGTTACAGCTAGGTGTCAATACCTCAGCTGACTGTTTCATTTTAGAGTAGTTAGAGTTGTAGGGGTCGAATAGTCTAGCTAGTCCGATTTTCATACATCCGTTACACTGAATTATTGTAATTAGACGGTTGGTTTTCTAAACGGTCCTCACTAAAGAACCGAAGAGTCACTCTGTAATGTATATAATTGTATCCTTCGGATGTATAGAAGGGGGGAGAAGAAGAATAGAATAGAGCTTCTGCAATAAAACTTTGTGCATTGTCGATTGCTTCCAATTGAATGAATTTCAGTCCTGTTGGTTGTCTAATTTTCTTGAAATGTTAATTGTGTGGAGATTCGTTTGATTACGAGGCAATTGTGTATTAGGAATTCCATTCCCCGTCTTGAATTCCTGTGAATCGTTGGATAACCCTGTGAAATTATCCCACCGCAGGCGAGGCTTGTGTAGTGAAATAGTGATTGTGGAATCCATTTAATATTGGTGAGATTCTCGTATAAAGAAAAATTTCATCTGCTGTGTTAATTGAATTCCCCAACCAGAGATTTAACCCGGGGTTAATAAACGAGGAAACACATAGGAGAGCACAACCCCGACTTACCCTTGGTAAATCACTGTAGCGAAACCACAGGTGGATTTCCAAGAGCGGATTGCCCATTCTGCACCACCTTTTGACCAAAAGCGGTATTTCCTGAATTGGAGCGATTCCATAGGGGAGTCGACGCGTGGCAAGGTGTACCTCCACAAAACCACCCGTTAATCTATTCCTTCTTACGTTAAAGATCGACGTTGGATGCTGAGCGAAATGCATACGGGTCGTTGATCTAGAAAAGGGCTATCCAATGGTGGTCGCACGTGGGATTTGCTCGAAGTTTAATGAAAGAGCCCGAACCATATCGACAACGATCCGACGGTGTAGATTCACTGCGGGAGGGAAGCACTGAGATTTGTCGCTGTACTCCGGGAACCCCCGCAGTGACGTCAGGGGGCGTTCAAACATAGTGGTGGGGCCAGTGCGGGAGGTACGAGCCGAGTTTTGTCGCCGTACCCCTCGAACCCCCGCAGTGACGTCAGGGGCGTTCGATCGTAGAGGCGGGGCCCAGATCCAATGGCTTATTATAAGACGTTTGTTTAAAAGATGGAGTATTAATATAAGGGTTCGAATATATCTATATATATATATATATATATAGATTTATATATGTATGTATACAACTTGGGGGCATAATTTGATAAATATAATTGTTAAGAATAAAAGAGCCACGTGGGGTGCCTTTCAGTTTTGTTGCGTCAACAAACAATGGACATAATGCATCATTGGGAATGATTCCATTCCAAGATTTTTATGGTAAAATATGCATTTGTTTGATGATTTAGGTAATCTCACTAATAAAGTTAAAAGTAGTTAGAAATAAGCAAGGAGAATTGTGAGGATATGGAAAAAGAGGTTGTTATAATTTGTTATATTTTGAAGCTATGTGAATATTGGTAGATAATTTGTGTAGATAAGAATAGAGTGTGTAGATAATTCAAAGTTAGGGATCATATCTTCCTGAGAGGGAATATAAGGAAGAGCTCATTTAAACTTAGAAGTTGTTTCAAGTTGGAAATTGGATATTGTAAGCCATTAGTAGTCCTCCATAGGTGAGGGCCAATTGCATGGACACTTAAATATCCTGCTAACATTAGATTCCAAAAGGTTTTCCATGTTTTCTTGTTCTAGAAATATGTACATGATCCTAACCATGTAATTGATAAGGTTATATTCTAGGCGGAACTACATGGAGAGTTCTAAATATAACCACTACACATCCTTGATAAGAAAATAGCATTGATCCAAAACCTAAACATCAGGCATGTAAAGGTGTAATATAAGCACCATGGTTTTGGCGAGGCTATATGGGAGATAGAATATTCCATGAAGGAGTGATACCACTTTTTTTTTAATCATGGGTTTTATTGAGGCTAGTGCTAACCCAAGGGGGAGGTGAATGCGACATGTCAGTTTTTCCCTTGGGATGTATATGCATAAATTGTAAAAATGTGGTTATAAAGTTGAGAATCTTGATTCATTTGAGAAAAAATACATAATCCCATGTGTAAAGGATGTAAATATGCTTGTATTGCTGCTAGTGCAAAGTTATATTCAAAGTCCAAACTTGTGAATGGTTGGGAATTTAATTACACTAAAGATACTATGAATTTTTGGGTAGGACTCTTTCATGGTACACTTAAATATATGGTAATGCCATTTTTGGAATACACTATTATATATAATGTTTGTAGTGATTTCCAGTGGGATATGAGTCCATAAGAGAGGAAGTTGAGTAATTGTTTATGAGAATGAAATCATCTGTTTCCAATTATCAATTTATGAACTAACATTTTCCATAATGTAAAATAAATAAAGGTTACCCAAAATCTTTGAATTATGAAATGTGAAGTGTTTGGTAAGGAATGTCTACTTCCTATAGTTATGGAGGCTCGGGGATTGAGTAAAAGTAGGCTGGGAAATTGGAAATGTTCTGTCATACTTCTAAATAATGTAAAATTTTCTCTCATTATCAAGTTCAACATTCTCTCATGTGAACACTACATAATTTCTACATGTTTTGTTCCTCCTAGTGGAATTGATATCCAAAAACTAATAAACAACAATTTAGTGATGCAAGGAGTAATAAAAAGACCTAGAATGAGAAATGGATGGTTGAATAGGAGAATATATGTTAGAATATTTATGAAGCCTTACTATTCCCTATTATTACTTCCCATTGAATGTCTTAGACCCAAATAATTATTTGGAAAAATATCTCCCCAAATCCTAAACCAACGTAATGGATTATTTTTACTTACATTGAAGAGCATTGGAAATGAAGGAGATTCCTAAGGGGCTATACAATATGGAAGGGAATGATTTTCATTATGCCATGTAGGGTAGTGAATGGAAATGTCTTGACTAATTGAAGGTTTGATAAGTTACCTAAAGTGAATTTTAATAGAAGATTTTTTGATCCCAAGAAAATTTGTGTTGTATTTAGTGAACTAAAAGTTTATAACTTGATCTTTATGCCTTGATGATGTCATAGCCTACAATAAAGTAGCAGCTACATAAGATAGTTATAGTTTGGTAGAATTTTTTTCATTAGCAAATGATCCAGGTGGATATCGGTGGCCACCCACCTATTCCATTTGGACCTGCACCATCAATTCTTGCAACTTTTCACTTTCAACACAACATACTGTTTTTAGCATGTTTTTGGGTCCTACACTTCAGGAGCCGTTTTGGTGCCCTAATGATCCAGGTGGATATTGGTGGCCACTCACCTATTCCATTTGAAACTCCACCCTCAGTTCTTTCAGTTTTTCAATTTAAGCACAACTTACTTTTTTTAGCAGTTTTTCGGGTCCTGAACTTCCAGAGTCATTTTGAGGCCCTAAACGAAATTTTTTTGGGAAACCAGGAGAAACATGGGTCCATGGACCGATGTTTCTCACACTAAAAGTTGTACTCCTTGGATAGATCTTTCTAACGAGTTATGGTGTGTGTCAAATGAAGATCGTATGCCAAAGTTACGTCCTCGAGAAGTTGAAACACCAATTTACCCAAACGGGGCCCATAGTTTTGGCGCTTCATCTCCTAGGGTTAATTTTTGGACGTTTAGATTTTTCCATTGTTTCTCAATAATAAATAGGCCCTTGAGCCTCATTCTAACACAGTTTAGAGGCATGTAGCCGCCACATCTCTTCTCAGAGATAAGCTACCTATGCCCTATCTATTTTATTTCCTTTATGTCTGTAAGCATATTTTTGTTATTTGATATTAATGAAATGAAGAATTATTTCCACTGCATCTTTGTGTTTATGTATATTTTTTTATTTTATTGCGTTCTTGCATAAATCCGTATCAGTGGTATCATAATAGTCTGCTCTTTCTCTATTTTTCTTTGCATGTACCCAACGCGATCAGGGTATAAGGAGTTAGGGCTCAATCTAGTTGAACCCTTGCAACATCAACCTCGAAAACCCTGACGAACTCCCATGGCAGAAGAAAAGAAATATGAGGGAGCAAGAGATCCTATCAAAATATTGCTCGAGGAGGACCTCGAGAAAAAAAGGAACGCGATGATGGATAAATTTTCTCAGATCCTTCAAAGGCTACTCACCTACGACACATCTACATCCAAAAGCCACTGTGGAGGTGCCACTCCCTTCAAGGTACAGGTAAAGTTTAAAATTCCTATATTTGAAGGCCAGATAGATGCAAACACCATCGATAGATGGTTGAATTTTCTAGAAGGGTATTTCTCAGTCGATGATTTCTCCGACCGAGAAAAGATTAATTTTTCACTCCTCAAAGCTGCCCCCCATGTCAAGGACTGGTGGGAAACATACTATGAGAAAAGGGATGAGGGTGAACCCTCTCTATTCTCGGTCGCACCCAATTTGAATTCATTCTGAGGTGACATCAAGGAATAATATTACCCTGTTGGGAGCTATGAGGACAAGTACATCCAATGGATCATGCTACGGCAACAAAGGGATCAAGATGTGCACGAACTAATGAATTTGTTCCATATCCTACGCACAAAGTTGGGTATTAAAGATTTAGAGAGAAATTTGGTGCTCAAGTACCACTACTGTCTGCACATACACATTCAGGAGGAAATGGAGTTCCTCGACATTACATCGCTTGGCACGACATATCGCTATGCCACCAAGATCGAGCATAAATTTGAGCAGAAGAAGCAAGACTTTGGATCCGCGAATCTGAAGCCAGGGAAAGGTGACCCTGAACCACATAAAAAGGAGCAAGACGAAAGTAGGGCGACTAAGAACAAGACCAAAAATCCAAAGAAGGACACGAGGAAGTGGTGTGAATTTCATAACAGCCCCACTAACAACACAAATGAGTGTTGGGCCAAACTTTCATTGGTGGCCGAACTAAAGACACCCGAATCAGATGCATGTTTTGATCCTGAGTCAGAACCAAATAAAGGAAATGAAAAAGGGAAGAATATCATTGATGTGGATCCCAGTGCCATTTTTTCCACCACTAAGATCTAGAGGGAGGATCCCGAGGATCGAGAGGAGGGGGAGTGCCTCTTCCATTCCCAAATGTGGGTGAAGGGATCTCCACTACAATTCCTTATCGATGTCGGAAGCCAAAAGAACCTCATTTTAGCAGAGGTCGTGAAGCAGCTTGGCCTACCAACCATAGCACACCCGCAACCATATACAATTGGGTGGCTTCACCGAGGGAGAGATCTTCACGTCTGCCAGCAATTCTGCCTTTCGTACGATATCAAGCCATTCACGGATGAGGTATTATGTGATTTTTCTCCTCTTGATGCAGCTGATGTATTATTGGACCAACCATACATGTGGAGGCGACACGCTGTGTATGATTTTAGGCCTCGTGTTGTTATTATTACTTTGGGAAATAACTTGTATAGGATACCGGAGGTAGTACCGCCTCCTGTCATCTCTTTGACTACTACAAAACAATGCAGTAAGATTATTTCCCAAACCAAGAAATTTATTTTCCTTACAACTCATTCACAGGGAAAGAAGAATATTGTGGCCACAACCTCGAAACAAGGCTCCCTTGCACTGCTGCTGCAGATGGAAAAAGTCATGAAGGAATACGAGGACTTTTTCTCCTCACTCACAGAGGTTCGTCTACACTGTCAGGACAAGCACTCCATTGATATGACCCTCGATGCACCACCGCCTGATGTTTCCATACCTAATGTGACTACTTAGAAAAAATCCACAAATGTACTGTCTGAGGCTGATAAAGAAACCAAATTTACTAAACACATCCAACATGTTCGCTTGCAGGTCCATGACATCTTCGACAAATCTAATACCTAGTTCAACAGAATTTGCCTCATCTCATGGAGGATATCAACGCAATGGGGACCATTGCTTCCTAAGGAGGGAGGAATGATCTAGGTGGATATCGATGACCACCCACCTATTCCATTTGGACCCGCACCATCAATTCTTGCAGCTTCTCACTTTCATCACAACTTACTATTTTTAGCAGGTTTTCGGGTCTTGCACTCCCGGAGCCGTTTTGGGGCCATAAGGATCCAAGTGGATATTGGTGGCTGCCCACCTATTCCATTTGAAATGTCACCATCAATTCTTTCAATTTTTTAGTTTTAGCACAACTTACAATTTTTAGCAGTTTTTTGGGCCCTGAATTTTCGGAGCCGTTTTGAGGCCCTAAATGACATTTTTTGGGAAACCTGGGAGCAACATGGGGCCATGAAACAATTTGTCTCACACCAAAAGTTTTACTCCTTGGATAGATATTTCTAACGAGGTATGGTGCACATCAAACGAAGATCGTATGCCAAAGTTACATCCTTGGGAATTTGAAACACCAATTTACCCAAACGAGGCCCATAGTTTTGGCGCTTCATATCCTAGGGTTAGGTTTTTGGACGTTTAGAGTTTTCCATTTTTTCTCAATAATAAATAGGCCCTTGAGCCTCATTGTAACATAGTTCAGAGGCATGTAGCCGCCACATCTCTTCTTAGAGATAAGCTACCAGCGCCCTAGCTATTTTATTTCCATTATTTCTGTAAGCCTATTTCTATTATTTGATATTAATGAAATGAAACATTATTTCCGCTGCATCTCTGTGTTTATGTCTATTTCTGTATTTTATTGTGTTCCTAAATAAATCCAGATCATTGGTATCAGAGCGGTCTGTTCTTTCTCTATTTTTCTTTGCATGTCCCCAACGCAGTCAGGGTATAAGGAGTTAGGGATCGATCTGGTTAAACCCTTGCAAGACCAACCTCACAAACCCCGACGACTTCCCATGGCGGAAGAAAATAAAGATGAGGCAGAAAGATATCCTACCAAAATATTGCTCAAGGAGGTCCTCGAGAAACAAAGGAACACAATGATGGATAAATTTTCTTAGATCCTTCGACGGCTGCCCACCTACGACACATCTGTATCCAATAGCGCCACTCCCTTCAACGTACATGTAAACTTTGACATTCCTATATTTTAAGGCCAGATTGATGCAGACGTCGTCGATATATGGTTGAATTTTCTAGAAGGTTATTTTTCAGTCCATGATTTCTTCGACCAATAAAATATTATTTTTTCACTCCTCAAAGCCACCCCCCATGTCAAGGATTGATGGGAAACATACTGTGAGACAAAGGACGAGGGGGAACCCTCTTTGTTCTCGGCTGCACCCACTTGGAATTCGTTCCAATACGGCATCAAGGAACAATATTAGCCCATGGGGAGCTATGAGGACAACTACATCCAATGGACCACGCTGCGGCAGAGAAGGGATCAAGATGTGCATGAACATACGAATTTGTTCCATACCCTGCGCACAAAGTTGAGTATTAAAGATTCAGAGAGAAATTTGGTGCTTAAGTACCACAATTGTCTACACAGATACATTCAAGAGGAAATGGAGTTCCTTGACATTACATCAGTTGGCACGACATATCGCTATGCCACCAAGATCGAGCAGAAGTTTAAGTAGAAGAAACGAGACTTTGGATCCGCGAATCCGAAGCCAGGGAAAGGCGCCCCCGAACCGTAGAACAAGGGGCAAGGCCAAAGCGGGGAGACTGAGAACAAAAACACAAATCCAAAGAAGGACACGAGGAAGTGGTGTGAATTTTATAACAACCCCATTCACAGCACAAACGAGTGTCGTGCAAAACAGTCGTTGGTGGCCAAACTAAAGGCACCCGAATCAGATGCATTTTTTGATCCTGAGTCAGAACTAGACAAAGGCAATGATAAAGGGAAGCAGATCATTGATGCAGATCATAGTGCCATTGTTGCCACCATCGAGTTCCAGAAGGAGGATCCAGAGGATCCAGAGGAGGGGGAGCGCCTCTTCCATTTGCAGATGCGAGTGAAGGTATCTTCACTGCAATTCCTTGTCGATAGCGGAAGCTAAAAGGACCTCATTTCAGCAAATATCATGAAGCGGCTCGGCCTACTGACCATAGCACACCCACAATCATATACAATCAGGTGGCTTCACTTAGGGAGAGATCTCCGCGTCCACCAACAGTGCCACCTTTCGTAAAGTATCAAGCCATTCATGGATGAGGTATTATGTGACGTTGCTCCTCTTGATGTAGCTGATGTATTATTGGGCCAACCATAATTGTGGAGGCGACATGATGTGTATGAGTCTAGGCCTCATGTTGTTATTATTACTTTGGGAAATAACTTGTATAGAATACTAGAGGTAGTACCATCTCCTGTCATTTTGACTACTGAAAAACAATGCAATAAGATTGTTTCCCAAACCAGGAAATTTATTTTCCTTACAACTCGCTCACAGGGAAAGAATAATATTGTGGCCATAACCTCAAAATAGGGCTTCGTTGCACGGCTGTAGTAGATGGAAAAATTCACGGAGGAATACATGGACATTTTCTCCACACTCACAGAGGTTCCTCTACAATGTTAGGACAAGCAATCCATTGATCTAACCCCCGATGCACCACTGCCTGATGTTTCCATACCTAACGTGACTACACAGACATAATCCACACATGTACTCTCTGAGGTTGATAAAGAAATCAAATTTACTAAACACATCCAGCATGTCCACCCGCAGGTCCATGAAATCTTCGACAAATCTAATACCCAGTTCAACAGAATTTGCCTCATCTCATGAAGGATCTCAACGTAATGGGGACCATTGCTTCCTAAGGAGGGAGGAATGATCTAGGTGGATATCGGTGGCCACCCACCTATTCCATTTGGACCTGCACCATCAATTCTTGCATCTTTTCACTTTCAAAACAACTTACTATTTTTAGTAGGTTTTCAGGTCCTGCACTTTCGGATCCGTTTTGGGGCCCTAATGATCCATGTGGATATTGGTGGCTGCCCAGCTATTCCATTTGAAACGCCACTGTCAGTTCTTTCAGTTTTTTAGTTTCAGCACAACTTACTATTTTTAGCAGTTTTTTGGGTCCTCAACTTCAAGAGCCGTTTTGAGGCCCTAAACAACATTTTTTGGGAAAATCGGGAGCAACATGGATTCATCAACCAATGTTGTTCACACCAAAAGCTTTACTCCTCGGATAGATATTTCTAACGAGGTATGGTGCGCGTCAAATAGAGATCGTATGCCAAAGTTACGTCCCTGGGAAGTTGAAACACCAATTTACCCAAACGGGGCCCATAGTTTTGGCGCTTCATCTCCTAGGGTTAGGTTTTTGGACGTTTAGAGTTTTCCATTGTTTCTCAATAATGAATAGGCCCTCGAGCCTCATTGTAACACAGTTCAGAGGCATGTAGCCTCCACATCTCTTCTCAGAGATAAGCTACCAGTGCCCTAGGTATTTTATTTCCATTATGACTGTAAGCATATTTTTGCTATTTGATATTAATGAAATGAAGCATTATTTCCGCTGCATCTCTATGTTTATGTCTATTTCTGTATTATATTGCGTTCCTGCATAAATCCAAATCAACAACATATTTTCTAGCATAGTATTGTTTAAAAAATAAATATTCCATCTTTGTTTATAAATTGTATTTTTATTTTATTTTATATTTTTTTGGTGTGGGTGGGGGGGGGGGGGGGGGTGTGTGTGGGGTTTGGAGTAAAATTACAAATCTTGTAAATTTAAATATGATTATAAATGAAATGGGCATGGGGTTCTTCCGGATGCGGATGCTGGAGTGGCTTGATGGGACAGGAGTCCCTGCGCAGCTCCCAACGGAGCTCGCATGGGAAGCCCATATGGCTCCCTGTACCAACATTTATGAGCTCATTTACTTACCAAATTGGGTAGGCGATCATTCTCTTAATTGTCTCACCATGCCAATTCTCATGGCGGTTCTTCTGGTCTTGGCATTCAATATGGATAGCGCGCATGATAGTGTTTGCTGTGGCAGATCTCCGACTCCCCTCCGTGGCGATTGCTCTCCTGGCTTTGCAGACTCCAGTGAGAGAACCCATACTGGCCTTCGGTGCAACCTTCTTGCTTGTTTTGAGACTCTCCCTAGGTATCATTACTCTCATTACCCCCTCTGCAGTGTTAATCCTCTGCCCAGTACTTCGGCAGATCATCCTGGCGGTCTGGACCCTCCTGTTAGTGCTCAGTTGGAAATCTGCTGCGGTATTCATTCATCTCTCAGGGCTCTGGTGTTTTCTGGCTGTTCTTTCTGCTCGAGTCCCCCTAGTCTCGTCCCCATCTCCATGCCTCGTCTCCGCCAGAGGATGCGATGCAGGCAGGGGATTAGTCGTGGCCTTACCTCTCTTCATCGCCCTGCTCTCTGCTTCGCCTCGGATTCCTCCTCCGCTGATGAGGAACATGTTCATATTCAAGCTCCGAGTTGCGGTAGAGGCAGAGGACGTGGGCGCCCTCCGGATTCTGTTCGTGCTGCTTCGTCAACTCTTCCTGGGCTTCTGTTCCTTCCAGCAGTGCTCTCCCCCCTGTCTCCCCTGCGCCTGCTAGGACCTTCATTCGGCAATCCACCCAGAATGTTGAGCTTCGTTTTGACTGCTCCTCAAATAGGTCCATTATTTCTGCCTTTATAACTGTTACTCTACGAGAAGAGATTCCTTACCCCGTTCCTGCCCGCTCAGCCTCTCCCCTGCCCCCTCAGGTCCCAAGCTCCCCCGGCGAAGAGGTCCTTCCTGCAGCTTCCAATCTCCCTCCACAGAGTGCGCTGGGCAAGGAGGATGAACACACAGTCATGAAGGACGTGCGCCAAGCTGGAATGGACGATAGTAGTAATGATTATGATTATGGATGCAGGATCGTGGAGGAACCTTTGTCTCCAGCACATGAACAGTGACAAGTTCAATTCTCAAACTCTCCAGGTTTTTTCTGTTCAATTACTGTTGGAGTTTTTTGCTTTCTGATCTCAAGGCTCAGCTGGAATGGCTGATGTTTAATTTCAGTACCTATTTCTATGTTTCTTTGTTATGCATATACTTAAGGCCGGTTTCCCTTTTAAGGGCAGCCAAGACTTTCTTGTTAAAAGGACTGGTTTCCCATCTAGGGCAGTCCAGACTCTCTATGACTAGCCTATTCATCAAGCCCAGTAGTCAGGCTCTCACAGATGACGCTACGACAGTTTTGTACTAGTAACTTTTAAACATAATAGAATTAGTTTTACATAGAAAAAAAAAATGGGCATGGGGTTCCACTATTATTATATTTAGTTTTGGTTTGATTATTCCATTGCATGTGTTTAGTTGCACTCATGCATACCTGTAAATTTTCTTATGTTGTTAATGGAGTGAAATTTATATTAAAATGTGTGATAGGTTCTATTATGTGGTTGGTAATCCATGGAAGAAAACATCATAGTGTGGCGTGACTTTATGAATCAAAATTGATGAAGTTGAATCTATCACATGTAAGGGATCAAGTATTTAATCTCATGGCAATGTTATAATACATAATTAAATATAATACCATTGAAATGGATGCCAATAGAGAGACCCTACCTTTTCATTCCTTACCTTAACACCTTAATCCAACCACTTTAATTCATCGTGTAAAAACAATGGTTGTTAGGCCTCCTAGGCTTACCCAATGATCCACCTAGAGTTGCATCAATATCATGAATTTCAATGGTAATAAAATCAATGTTTTTCCCACAAATTAGGCCAACATAGGCCTAATCGATTAAGTCATAGTGATAAACTATTAATGACTAGAGTAAATTGACTATTTTAGTCAAACCCACTCACTTTATAGGTATAGTGTAATGAAATCGTTGATTCATAAGTATATTGATAAAGTGATAAAAATTAATATGTACCATGATAATTATTTAATACATATCAATATAAATCCATGTTAAGTCTGGATCTATTAAGCGTCGAGAAAGATCAAATTCCTTAAATTGCAAACCTCTTTTTTAAGTGCAAACTTGAGAAAAAATTTATACCTCATAAACACTTAACTCTAAATCTACAAAATATATATATATATATATATATATATATATATATATATATATAATTTTTTATTTATATGGAGCTATTTAATACTACGATAAAGAATATCTTGACACAATCAAATTTCTCTAAACTACACTTTCCAATAACTTTTAAAAATAAACATAATTACTATATAACATATGAAAAATAAAAAAAATAAAAAAAATCAATCTATATAAAATTACAAGCACTCGTCCGATGTTTATTTTGTGAATAACCATTTTTTATCTCTTCTCCCTCAATCTGTGCATGAATTATCCTGTACACTTCTAAGTCATCCTTAGTCCTAACCTCGGGTAGATTATAATTATCCTTAGTACAATCAAATTTCTCTAAACTACACTTTCCAATAACTTTTAAACATAAACATAATTACTATATAACATACGCAAAAATAAAAAAAATAAAAAAATCAGTCTATATAAAATTACAAGCACTCGTCCGATGTTTATTTTGTGAATAACAATTTCTTATTTCTTATCCCTCATTGTGTGCATGAATTATCCTGTACACTTCTCAGTCATCCTTAGTCCTAACGTGGGGTAGATTATAATTATAATTATAATTTTTATACTAGCAATTGCACCGGGAGGTGCAAAGGAACGCTGAAAGGAAATCTCCCAATGATGTAAGGGGGGCAAAACAGGTAGATGTTGAGTTAATTCTTATCCAACTCCTCATAGGAGAACAGAGGGACAAGAATAGATGGGCTGCAGGGACTGAAATCAACCGAATTCACTATCATGCCGTCTCTGGTAACATAGCAATGGAATGTAGCCTTTTGGGAGGGCGTATACTTGTTATTGCCTCGGGTTATGGTCTAAGAAGTTCGAACATCAAATATAATGAGAGGATATTGCCTCTTAATAAAGTTTACAAGGGGAGGATTTCTATTAATATTCAAGCACTTTATAAAAGAGAGAGATAGCCTCTGTGCATTATTCAAAGGATATTCAATTGTTTTTATTATTATCGAATAAATTAAATGTTAAAAGTAATAAAATAATATTTAAAATATAAATTTATATATTTATTTTATTTTTAATAATTACATGCTATGGTAAGAAAAGATTTCAAAACCAATAAAAAAACAAGAAAAATAAGAATAAAAATGAATTAAATAAATAAATAAAAAGAAATAAAATAAAATAAAGATATAATTAAAATAAAAAATAAAATAGATAAAAATAAATAAATAAATAAAATAAAATAAAAAATAAATTTGTAATTACAAAAATGAGAATAAAATAAATAAATGAAAAGAAATAAAATAAAATAAAGATTAATAAATAAATAAATAAGCAAACAAATAAATAAAAGGAAATAAAAATAAGCACATATTATTTCATATTAATAAAAAATAGAAGAAACTACCTAAACTTACCCAAAAAAAAAAAAGAAAAAAAAAATTATATGTTTAAATAATTCTAAAACTATTATTTAATTGATCATCATAAAAACATAATTATGCTTAAAATTCTGCACTATTAAGTTTGTTATAATTTTAAAACTATTATTTAAGTAGTTATCATAGATCATAATTATGCTTAAAATTTTGCAATATTAAATTTGCTATAGTTTTTTTTATAAAATTAATTATTAAAAAATTTGTATTAAATTTGTTATGGTATTTTTTTAATAATAAAATTAATTATTAAAAAAATTTAAAATTTAGTTAGAGTATATCTTAAAACTATTTTTGGTTACTAAAAATTTCTTCAAAGTTAAAATAACATATTAGCTTTATAAATTATCAACAAATAATTTTAAATAATATAATTTTCCGATGCTATGATTTTCGTTAAATAACAAAAATGGTACAGCGTGCATTCCCAAAATAAAAGCTCGTAATAACTATCGCAATGCTCTTTTCACAAATTAAGATAAGCTTTTCCACTATTTAAAAAATAACAAATTAGGTATTTCAATGCCTACGTGTTAATGGATGATAGGTATAAACAACCCTTCACGCGGATAAGTAGTATATTGCCCCCTTCATCAATTCCATCCACAGAACATCGCAGGTAAGTAAAGTTCTTTCTACGAGAACGAGCGCGAGTTCTGCATTACAGAAGCGACTTCGTTTGCCATTAATGGATTCTATTGACACCTTGTTCGCAAGAAGAAATGAAGTCCAGGTGGCGATGCTGCCATTGCCAGCACAGGGACACCTTAATCATTTGCTTCACCTTTCAAGGGCCCTCGCTGGCCGAGGTGTAAATGTACTATTTGTCACCACTTCTGTGCATATCAATCAAGCTCGACATCACGTTCGGGGATGGGATCATCACAACTTTCCCATTCGTTTTCACGAATTGCCGATGCCCTCTTTCTCAGAAGAGCAGGGAGTTTTTGAAAACAAGGAGCACCCTTTCCCCGTGCATTTTATTCCTCTCTTCGAAGCCTTGGAACATCATCTCAGGGAGCCTTTCGACGATCTGATACGCAGTCTCGATCGGAATAGAGTTGTGATTGTGCACGACCCGTTGCTGGGGTGGGCTCAGACCGTGGCGGCCAAGTATGGCGCCCCGGCCTACGTTTACAATTGCTTCAGCGCCTATTTCTACGCCATGAAAGAAAAGGGGTGCGGACTTCCGAATTGCGTTGTGTCCCAGAAAAGGTGCCTCCCACAGAGATTTCTTGATTTCAAGTCTCGCCAGCCAGATGATCTCCGCCTCGAGGCAGGGTATCTTGTCAACAGGTTTCGCTTTTTGGAATCCGAATTCATGCGGGAAGATCACTGTGAGAAGCCGCTGTGGGCCATCGGTCCTCTTGCTTCCTCAATCCGTGTGGAGTACTGGTACGAAGGGTAGTACTACTAATTCACAAGTTGAAAGTTGCTTGAAATGGTTGGACGCCCAACATCTGGCTTCGGTTGTTTATGTTTCTTTCGATTCAGCATCTTCTTTATCGCGGCAACAACTTCAAGAATTGGCTAGGGGATTGGAGGCGAGCTAGCGGTCGTTTCTTTGGGTTGTTCGGGTCGCGGACAGCGCCCGTTTCACGGCGTCGGATGAAGCGCAGATGGATTGGATTAGCGAGCTGCTTCCGGAAGGGTATGAGCACCGAATTGAGGGACGCGGGTTTTTGGTGAGAAACTGGGCACCCCAACTTGACATCTTAGCGCATAGGGGCACGGGTGCGTTTGTAACGCACTGTGGGTGGGATTCGACGTTGGAGAGCATCGGCGCTGGGGTTCCCATGGTGGCTTGGCCTCTGCATTCCGACCAGTTTGCGAACTCGATTCTGGTGGCGAGGGAATTGAAGGTGGGCGTGGAAGTAAAGAAGTGGACGAAGGCGGATGAGAATGAGTTGGTGATGGCGGAGGATGTGGAGAACGCGATCCGGCGAGTGATGGCGGAAGATGGAGAGGGAGTGGAAATGAGGCGAAAACAAAGCTGTGTTAGATAGAGAGAGGATGATGTGGTGCTTGCCGTGAAACTGTGTGGCAAATGGCGTGAGGTGGAAGAACCAGCAGCCGTGGCAAATAGCGGGAGGTCGAACCACGAGCAGGCAAATGTCAAATTTTCACTGGCGGTAAGAATGATGAGAACGCGCTCTCATTGGCTAAGCGAAAAATGACATTCGGAAAGCCCATAAAGGAAACGCTTTCAGCGTAAAAATAATAATTATATTCAATTCTAATAATTTTAACAAGCAGAAAAACAATTTAGTGATCAAATTCCATTTCTACTCCCTATGCACTGCTTTACATTTCAAATTTAAGTAACTTTAATGATACAAATTCGCATGGTCTGTAAAGTGTATAGGCATTTCCCCACCCACAAGATAAGTTAAGTTGCCACATCGGTAGATCATATCCCCGGGCAAAAACAATAATAACTATTAAATAAACGACAGAGATAAAATATTGTATCGACCCACACCACTACTTGGCCATTTCCGTGACTCCATCTCTCTTTCATCGCCGCTTCCTCTTCTCCGTCAGACACGTGGCAATCCAGCACGAGACTAAGTCGTTGACTTGAAAGAAATAGCCGACAACCCTAGACCGAGTACAAGCGGTCCGACGCGGACACGCTCCTGTCCACGTTGCAACCGCCGCGGGGGTGATCTCAGTTACCGGAAAACACCGAAACGGCTCCCCAACCGCCTCAACGCGGACAGTTTTCCGGGTAGGGAAGGCTTTCCGGGTTACAGTTCCACTTCCCCACCCAGACCCCCATGACGCCATGACCCTCATTGTTTCAACTCCCAATTAAACGCCGCCATTTTTCTGGTTGCCCCCACCCACTCCCGTGAATGCCCTCACCGCCACCGCAAACAAGAATCAGTGGTACTGAAATTGACACACAGAGATTATCAACGGCCAGTGCCGGAATTTTCCTGCGTTCTGGGACAGGGAATGCCTCTGCCTCATTATTCGGTGAGTGGTTAATATAATTATTTGAATTTGACATCCACTCGGCTCTGTGATTTAAATAGACCAAGTGGGAAAATTGGACATCATTTTTTATGAAATGAGTTCAGCGTATGAGGACCCTCTGAACTCCTCGGCCCAGTGCAGAGAAACTGATTCGGAGCAGAGATGGGAGGCCGGCGGTTCCCGGGTGCGATTGCTGTGCAGTTTCGGAGGCAAAATCCAACGGCGCGCCCATGACAACCAGTTTTCATACATGGGTGGAGACACCCGAATTCTGGCAGTGGATCGCAACATCAGATTTTCGAGCATGGTCGGGAAGCTCTCGAGTCTGTGGAAAAGCAGTATTTCGTTCAAATATCAGCTGCCCAACGAGGGTCTGGATGCTCTGGTTTCTGTTAGCAACGATGAGGACATGGAGAACATGATGGCGGAGTATGACAGGTTGCAGAAAATCGGTGGCAGGTCCTCCAGGCTGAGACTCTTTGTGTTCCCTAATAAGCCCGACGGGTATTCGTCGCGGAGCAATTCGGGGCTGGATATCGGTCCGGGGATTCGTCGCGGAGCAATTCGGGGCTGGATTCGGGGCTGCGCCCATTGCGCCTCGCAGATACACCCCAGAGACCCACAAATACCTCCCTGAGACCCACAAAGCAGCACCAGCAGTTCCCGCCTCTTCGCCAAGGCCGGTCACCAGGCAACCGGATGGGCCCGTGCTGGGGCGCCCCATGGAGGACGTCCGTTCGAACCAGCAGCCGTGGCAAATAGCGGGAGGTCGAACCGTGAGCAGGCAAATGTCAAATTTTAACTGGCTGTAAGAACGATGAGAACGCCTTTTCATTGGCTCAGTGAAAAATGACATTCGGAAAGCCCATAAAGGGAACGCTTTTTTGGCATTTTTAGTTAATAAGTGTGTGTTGTATTTTTTCTAAATTATATATGAAATTTCAAATTATATTTAAATGGGTAAGTAAAAAATGGTTATATAAAAAAATTATCTTTTTAATATCCAAAATTTACTAACTTTAAATTAAAATAAATTAATATCAATTATATATAAAAATAAAAATATAAAACATTATATTAATTTCAAAATACAATAAAACAAATATAGTTTAATTTCAAAATACAATAAAAAATATATAGTTGCAATAATAATGTCTTATAAGAGAATTTTAAAAGAAAATCAATTTTTTGAATCAAATTTCGTGAAATTAATTTCCAAGCGAGATAACTTGAGTATTTCAATTTTATTAAGTTCTTTATGTTGTTCTTAAAATATTATAACACATTATCTTTTTCAATACACATATTTACAGGCATGAAGGGTTTATATTATCCCATTCCAAAGGATGCCATTGGAGACTCATTACATAAAAAGCCTTGCGACTTGACATTTGAATATCGGAATGGGGACCAACAACTTGCGGAGCCTCCTCAAATAGGTACAAATGTTGCAAAGATAGGTACAAGTATTAATTTTATTTTGTTCAGTTTTAATGGGGTGCGTTTTTAATTTAAATTTCTAAGTAGTTGCACACATCGCTATAGAATAGGAATTTTACATTCTTGGCACTTCATTTAATTTTTTTATATATGTTATATAACGTGTATGGAGTTGTATTAAGCTATTTAATTACAAGGGCCACATGATACACGTTATATTAATCTATTTAATGACAAGGGCCACATGATACACGTTAAATTAATCTATTTGATGACAAGGGCCACATGGCGCCAATCTTTTGGGTTAATATGGCATTATTATTTAATGAAGGTTGATGCAATATTGTGGGTTTAAAAAATATTCACAAAATAATCTAGAAATTCTAGTAAGATAATAAAAAAAATTGGCAGAAATTTTTAAAAATCTCGGTTATGGGCGTTAAACCTCATGATTTTGGGTGCCCTAGGGTTTTTTGGATGGTGTTGAATCCATTTTCACAGTCAAGAAAATGATTCAAACACTCCAACTACCTATTTTTTTATTTAATTTTATACTGGATTCCAACAAAGATCTGTCGCTCGGGCTATTTTGTTGTGTCGGTAGACAACTCCTTTTTTCTAAGCCAAAAAATATATATATTTTGATTTGAAATCAATGGTATATGTCATACTCGAAGAAAATACAATAAATTTATAAGTATTTTCCATGTAGTTAGCAATTCCTTAGCCACATATGGAGATGAAGGATCTAATGATTATATTTTCTCCTCCTAGTAGAAGTTCAATGGAATAGTGGGAATAAATTTTAACATAATGTTTAAGGAATAATAAATAAGAAACATATGATAATATTTTTAGGATGGATATTTTTTTTGTGATCATATTTAGGGTATATTCAAAGTGGCATGTGTTTTGGTGGAATATATCTTACACCACTTTGGTGTATATTTTTAGGGGTTACAATTAGAAACACCCAAAGACTTTGGCTGAAAATCTATTATGTAGAAGAAATCAACAAGACTTTGGTGTATATTTTTAGGGGTTACAATTAGAAACAGCCAAAGACTTTGGTTGAAAATCTAGTATATAGAAAAGACTCTTTAAAAAATTGGCCCACACTTCTATTGGTAAGTCCCCATTTGAAACTTGTTTTGGATATTTTCCACCTTTTCTTTTGGATGTTGTCTATTTGAAACAAGGAAGAGTGAGGGAGGATGTCGTAGGGGATGCCTTTAGATTAGAAAAAAATGATGAGAAAATTAGATAAATCCATTTTCAAGTACATTAGACATTGAATAAATCACATGAAAAGGACAAGGCCATGCATGATCAACACATAACAGGGAATTCATTTGGCGTGGGAGATAGAGTATGGTTATGGTTGGACAAGGAGACGCTATAGGGTCTTGGTAAGAAAATCAAATCTCTATAGTATGGTCCTTTAAAGACACTAGAAAAGGTGGGATATAATGCATAGACTCAATCTACTATCATATATGTGCATTTACTTAGCAGTGAATGTGGAAAATATCAAACTCTATGAGCCTTCCACTGTGGATCAAGAAGAGGAGTAGGTCCTACTTTCCATAGAAGACTTAGTTCCAAATTCCCCAGTAGAGTTAATAGAGGATACAGTTTTACAAAAAAGGTCTAGAAGTACAATGTGGGGGAATCATGACCTTTGGAATATTAGTTTGAAAGGACAACTTTCTGGAAAAGAAAAATGGTATTCTAGGGAGAAAGTGGAGGAAAATTTTCATCACCTCATTCAATAAAGTTTTCAGGTATGCAAACTCTCTCAAAATGGGGAGGTATTACCATGATTTGATCACTATATAATTATTCATTCATCTTGACTCTTTAAAGTGGAAAATATTGGAAGAACCGACTTATAGGAGAGATTTTATCGAAGAGACCCAATTTGGAGAATTGGGTTATGAAACCTTTGAAGGTCATCTTCAGGCCTTAAATGATGTTTTTTGGGGGGATAAAAACTTTCCCACTTAAGCATTGGACCCCTTGACACTATTGTACACTCAATTACGTTTCCAACAATGTAAGAAAGAGTTTATATGCAAAAGTTATACGTTATGGGTCAAATGTACACGTAATATATAAATTTATATGTAATAGGTCAACCTAGTGATGAAGGGGGCACATGGGAAAATGTGTGAATAGGTATATTTAGTGGTCATATAGTCATTTTCTAGGAAATGTGATTGGGGTGTATGAATTTATTTTGGGTATTTGGAGGAGATTCTCCTATTTTTTAAGGAGATATATGGTGATGTTTGAGACTATGAAGTTTTGATCAAATTGAAAAGGAATATCAAGGTATATTTGGCATAATTTTTATATTTTTTTCTATGTACTTTCATATATATACTTGCAAAATTCAATATTTGCGAACAACCCAAAAATCAATTCCCAAAAATCATGAAATGTTCATATAATTGATAAAAAATACCAAGATACATAGGGTGAAAATATTAGATTCTTATTCACTATAATTTCAAATATATACCTTATGGAAGTTAGGATTCGTGAATTTCCTTGAAATCAATCTTAAATAACTCATATTGGTAGATTCTCTGCATTTTTTTCACAAAAGAGCTTTATAATGTGAAGCTTTCATGGTTATGAAGAGACATAGTGATCTGGATTTATGCAAGAACGCAACAGAATACACATATAACCATAAATACAATGATGCAACAAAAATAATAGTTCATTTCATTAATATCAAAGAACTGAAATTTGCTTACAGACATAATGGAAATAAACTAGCTAGGGCACTAGTAGCTTATCTCTAAGAAGAGATGTGGCGGCTACAGGCATATGAACTGTGTTACAATGAGGCTCGAGGGCCTATTTATTATTTAGAAACAATGGAAAACCCTAAACATCCAAAACCCTAAACCTAGAAGATGAAGTGCCAAAACTATGGGCCTCGTTTGGGTAAATTAGTGTTTCAACTTCCCGTGGACATAAATTTGGCATACGATCTTCGTTTCATGCGCACCATACCTTGTTAGAAAGATCTATCTAGGGACTAAAACTTTTGATGTGATAAACATCGGTCCATGAACCATATTTCTCTTGGTTTTCCCAAAAAATGTTGTTTAGGGCCTTAAAAAGGCTCTGGAAGTTCACGACCTAAAAAACTGCTAAAAATAGTAAGTTATGCCGAAATTTAAAAACTGAAAGAGACAATGGTGGGGCCCCAAGTGGAATAGGTGGGTGGCCACCAATATCCACCTAGATCATTCCACCCCCCTTAGGAAGCAATGGTCCCCATTGTGTTGAGCTCCTCCATTAGATGAGGAAACTTCTATTGAACTTGGTCCCTTGTGAACCACTTGCCTTGGTGCAGGAGTTGGCCAGCTTTTAAAACCTAATACAGTTGGATCTTCTATTGGTGAGTGTCCTTGATTTGCATGTCCATGATACAATCTGTGGTGGCATGTTCCATGCTATCTGGGTTTAACTCTATTGGTGTGAATTGTTCTGTAATGTCATAGGTGTCTAGTAGAGGTGGGAAGTAGGGACGAAGGTGGTCCAAATTGAATACTAGGTGCAGGCCAAGGAATGGCATAATACTGAGCTCGAAGGCATTGTTCCTTATAGCCTTGGTCATGGTGTACGACCCATATCGGAGCAGGCGAAGCTTGCGGTAGGGTCTAGTGAGACGCTCCTTCTACAAATGTAGACACACTTTTTCGCCCACCTCAAAGTTGTGTGGCTCCCGATGTTGATAATGTTGTTGCTTGTACGTAGCATTCACTCTACCCAATATGTCATGAACCTGTTGGCGGATGTGCTGAATGTGCTCGATGAAGTTGTTCACTTTGTTAGCTTCAACTTGGACATGAGTCGAATCAACCTGAGTAGCCGCAAATGGCATGTCTATGTTAATGGGAGATAGTGGCTGGAATCCCAAGATCACATGAAAGGGGCTATGGTCGGTTGATCTATGGAGAGCCCGGTTATAACTATGTTTTACATAGGGGAGGCTCTCATCCCATGTGCGTGGATTCTTTGAACTGTACATGCGCAGAATATGTACAATCATCCTGTTGACGACCTCTTTCTGGCCATCAGTTTGGGGATGGAAAGTTGTGGACTTAGTGAGATTGGTGTCCAACATTGACTAGATGCTGGACCAAAATGTGTTGAGGAACCTACTGTCCCGATCTAAGATGATAGACAGTGGCATCCCAAAGTGCACCCACACTTGTCCAAAGAATAGTTTAGCAGTGGCTTCTGTTGTGATTTTCTTCTTGCAGGCCGCCATAATGGTAATATTCAAGAATATATCAACGACCATGAAAACACAGTCATTTCCATGCTTAGTAGAAGGAAGGCCTGACATGTAATCCATGGAGATGGATTCCCAAGGTCAAATAGGGGTAGGTAGAGGAGTATAGAGGCCTTTCTGCTTGATGGTCGATTTGGCAGTGGCGCAAGGAGTGCAATATTTGATGTACTTCCCAACATCCTGTCGAAGGTTCGGCCAATAGAAATACTTCTGGACTATTGCCACTATTTTCTTGACCCAAAAATTCCCAGCGACTCGACTGTAGTGTGCTTCCCATATCATCTTGGCACACTCCCTTGAAGGAACACAAGGGTGTCCCAGGTGACATATGTTGTCTCTTGGAGATGAGGTGAACTATGTGAAGTGGCCAATCAGAAGTCTCGTTGCCACAATAGTTGAGAATGGTCGTTAGCGCCACGATCGATGGTCGGATGAGGTAGTCTACAACATTATTGGTGCTACCCTTCTTGTACTTGATGTTCAAATGAAACTGTTGCATATATGTGGACCACTTCTTATGGCGATTGTTCTGCAACTTCTCTTTTGTCTGTATGAACTGCAGGGGTCGGTGGCCTGTGTGGATGATTGTTTCCTTACCCAAAATTTAATTCTTCCATTTTCGACCAACCTAAACAATGGAATACATTTCTTTGTCATAAGTGGGATACTTGTGTATTGTGTCATAAAAAGTATCACTATGATGTGCCATTGGATGCCCCTATTGAGTAAGAACTGCCCTAATAGCATAGTTAGAGGCATCTGTCAAGATCTCAAATGGCTGTTGCAAGTCTGGCAATGTGAGCACTAGGGAAGAACAGAGGCAATGTTTCAATTCTACGAATGCCTTCTGTTGAGATTCCGACCAAAATAATTTTTCTTTCGCTCCTCCCTTGGTGACTTGACTTAAGGGCCAAGCGATATGAGAGAATCAGAACACGAACCTGTGGTAGAAATTAGCAAGACCCATAAAGCTTCGAAGCTCTATTAAAGTGGTTGGGGCTGGCCAATCCCGAATGACTTGGATCTTGGTTGGATCCACATGTGCCCCCCTTTCATCAATAATGTATCCCATATATTGAACCTGGGTCATGCCAAAAGTGCACTTCTCAAAATTGGCACACAAATTGTGTTGCTGCAGTGTTTGGAGGACTTTTTGGATGTGGTGGAGGTGCTCTTCCCAAGTCTGGCTGAAGATGAGAATGTCATCCAAGTACACCACTACAAATGAGTTGGTGAATGGTTGCAAGATGTCTTCCATCAACCTCATGAAGGTTGCGGGAGCATTTTTCAACCTGAAAGGCATGACCATCCATTCAAAAATTACCTCCTTGGCTTTTAAGATAGTCTTCCACACATCGGAGGGTTCGATTGGTACCTAGTGATACCCAGACTTGAATTCGATCTTGCTGAAATATTTTGCCCCTTTGAGTTGGTCTTGAAGGTCATCAATCTCTGGGATCGGGTGCCTATTCCAGACAGTGATCTTGTTCAACGCCTGATAGTCAATACAGAGTCTCCAAGTCCCATCCTTCTTCTGTACCAAGACGATTGTGCTCCCACAGGACAATGAACTTGGCCGGATGTGACCTTTCTACAACAACTCTTAAATCTGCCTCTTGATTTCATCGTTCTCTAGAATAGAGCATCGATAGATCGGTCCATTGGGTATCGGTGCACCTAGGGTCAGATCAATGGGGTGCTTGGCCTGGAAGTGCATAGGCACCCATGTGGGTGAGGTGAAGATGTCCCCATTCTCCTCCACAACCTTGTCCATTTTTTTTTTTCGTGCAAAGGAGCCTTGTCTAGAGGTTGTGGCCACAATCTTCTTCTTGCCCTGGGGGCGGATCACTAAGAAAACAAATTTCCTGGTTTTGGAAATGAGCTTACTACATTTTTTTGCAGTAACCAAAGAGATAGTGGTAGGTAGTGGTACATTTTGTATCATGTAAAACTTATTTCCCAAAGTGACAATAACAGCCTGAGGTCGGGACTGATACACAACATGTTGCTTCCATAAGTATGGTTAGCCTAATAATACATCACAAACATTAAGAGGAGCAATGTCACATAATAACTCATCTGTGAAGGGCTTGATGCTGCAGGGAAGGCGGCACTGCTGGTTGATGTGAAGATCCCATCCTTGGTGAAGCCACCCGATGGTGTATGGTTGTGGGTGTGTTTTGGTCAGAAAGCCTAACCGCTTCACGACGTCTATTAAAATGAGGTTCTTTTGGCTCCCATTGTCGAAAATGAACTATAGCGGGGAACCCTTTACCCACATCTGGGAGTGGAAGAGACACTCCTCCTCCTCTGGATATTATAGTTCCTCCTTCTGGATCTTCGCAGTGGAAAAAGTGGCTTTGGGCTCCACATCAATAATCTGTTTCCATTTGTCATTCCCCTTGTCAGGTTTTGATTTAGAGTCGAAGCATACATTTAATTCAAAAGCCCTCATCTCAGCCACCAATGACTGCCTGGCCCGACACTCACTTGTGTTGTAAGTGGAGCTATTATGGAATTCACACCACTTTCTCTTGTCCTTCTTTGGCTTCATGGTGTTGTTATTCGATTGCGGCTTTGGAAAGTTGTCTTGGGCTTCCATGCCTTGGATTTGTCCTTTATTTTGTGGTTTGGGGGCACCTTTCCCTTGCTTTTGATTCGCAGATGAAAAGTCTCGCTTCTTCTGCTTTAATTTTTTCTCAATCTTGGCAGCATACCGGTATGTCGTATCAAGTGAGGAGATGTCGAGGAACTCCATTTCCTCCTAAATGTATATGTGCAGACAACTGCAATACTTTAGCACTAAATGTTTCTCTGAATATTTGATACCCAACTTTGTGCGCAGGGTATGGAACAGATTCGTCAACTCATGCACATCTTGATCCCTTTGTTGCTATAGTGTGGTCCATTGTATGTATTTGTCCTCATAGCTCCCCACAGGATATTATTGTTCCTTGATGGCATCTAGGAAATAATTCCAAGTGGGTACGACTGAGAAAAGAGAGGGTTTTGTCTCATCCTTTTTCTCATAGTAGGTTTCCCACCAATCCTTGACATGGGGGGTAGCTTTGAGGTGTGCAAAAATAATCTTCTCCTGATCGGAAAATTCAAGAACTGAGAAATATCCTTTTAATAGATTCAACCATCTATCTACAACATCTGCATCTATTTGACCCTCAAATATGGGAATGTCAAAGTTTACTTATACCTTAAAGGGAGTCACGCCTCCAGAGTGGCTTCTGGATGCAGATGCACCGCTGGTGTGTAGTTGTTGAAGGATCTAGGCAAAGTTATCCATCATCGTGTTCATTTTTTTTTGGAGGGCCTCCTCAAGAAATATTTCGATAGGATCTCTTGCTCCCTCATATTTCTTTTCCTCCCCCATGGGCATTCATCAGGGTTTGCGAGGATGATCTTGTAAAGGTTCAACCAGATCGAGCCCTAACTCCTTATACCCCGACCTTGCTGGGGACATGCAAAGAAGGATCGAGAAAAAGCAGACCGCTCTAATACCAATGATACATATTTATCCAGGAACGTAAAAGAATACACATATAACCAGAAATAAAAATATGCAGTGGAAATAACACTTCATTTCATTAATATCAAAGAACTGAAATTTGCTTACAGACATAATGGAAATAAACTAACTAGGGCGAGGTAGCTTATCTCTGAGAAGAGATGTGGTGGCTACAAGCCTCTGAATTGTGTTACAATGAGGCTTGAGGGCCTATTTATTATTTGGAAACAATGGAAAACCCTAAACATCCAAAACCATTACCCTAGGAGATGAAGCGCCAAAACTATGGGCCCTGTTTGGGTAAATTGGTGTTTCAACTTCCCGAGGACGTAACTTTGGCATACGATCTCTGTTTGACGTGCACCATACCTCGTTAGAAATATCTATTCGACGGCTACAAATTTTGATAGATAAAATGTGGTCCATTGATCCATGTTTCTCCTGAGTTTCCCCAAAAACGTTGTTTAGGGCCTCAAAATGGCTCCAGAAGTTCAAGACCCAAAAAACTGCTAAAAATACTAAGTTGTGCCAAAAATAAAAAATTGAAAGAGACAATGATGGAGCCCCAAGTAGAATAGGCGGGTGGCCACCAATATCCACTTGGATCACATAGTGAATTACTTCATGACAAAAAATTCAGAATTAGATTTAAAAAATTTGACATGTGGCATGCAATACAAGTTTCGTGTAAGGACAAGGAAAATAATAAACAATTTTGGGGTATGTCACCACAACCTTCACTTTCTAGATCAAGTTTTTATCAAATAATGGGATTAAAAATGGGAGATATCATAGTACAAAATGTCAAATTTTTAGTCTCAAAAGAGATGAAACTCTAGAGACATGTCAAAAGAAAGGTTAGGTTGAAGAACATACTCCAAGTAGGGTTTTAGAAGACTTTAATTAATAAGAGATGACACAACCTAAATTTAATGGAGGTGAAGATAAGGATGAAATATATCCCAATTAATGGCTAGGGATGATAAATGAAAATGAAATGAACCATTCAAAGGTAATAATTTTGTTTACTAATAAAGCATTAAAGTGGTGAACAACTATTGAAAATTATACTACATAGAATGTCACATGGGAAGTATTCGAAAAACTATTTTTGAATAAATGGATCAAGAATATGACAATGGGGGTATGCATAAAATTAAATTTGGATTAGAACAATCTAAAGAGGATATCAAGAAAAAGTGAGATGAAATCCATAAGATACAAAATATTAATGAAACACTCATTAAGGAGATTGAACAAAAAAAATAAGGAGAGAGTAACAAGGGGAATCAGAAAAAGGATGAATCAAATAATCATAAAAAATAATCATAAAAAATACTAGATTATATTAAGAGAATGAAAGAATAAAAGAACCATTATCAAAGTCAAGAACAAACAAGGATCCTAGGTGAAGATACTACCAATGGAATTGAATAGAAAATTTGCATGAATATTTAAAAAGCCCTAGACATGGATGAGGTGAACTTAGAAATGTAATCTAATGTTGAATAAGGGAATCAAAATTTGATAGATGTGTTCACATTATAGCTTCAAAAAGAGAAAGAAGACAAGATTTAGGGAGGTCTCTAGAATATAGTTGAAGAATCTGAACTTCATCTAGAGGATGTGCATGTCAAATATGTTGGTATTATATTATCCAAGGCCATATTAATCAAATACCAAGAAAAATGGATATAGGCGGTCATTATCTCTAAAAATAAGATATATGAAATGGATATGCAGAGTGAAGGAAAGAAATCACATGTGAAACCATATAGACATCCTCATTACCAAGAAATATTTCAAGGAAGACAAGAATATCAATATCAACATTATTAAGAAATATAAGAATATCCATATCAACACTATCAAGAAAGAAAATGACTCATAAATATTCATGGAATGGCCCATCACCCAACCATTATTCAGTAGGATGTTATTAAAGACCATGCACTACTAAAAAATGGAGATCACCAATTAATCATTTAATAAGATGTTATTAAAGACCAAAAACTACTACAAATTGGAGGAAGCGCAATAATAAGACATGGAATCAAAGGAAGGAAAACTATGCAACAACTGACCATCGAGGACTAAGATAAAAAACAATTTATTTTAGATGGATGGATCATCATCAATGGAAAGAAGAATGTAGGAATATAATGAAATCCTATTATTTGGTTTCATCACATGTAACCCCTTAACTGCATAGCTTTGAGAAAAAATATTTTCAAAGGAGGATATTATGTTATGACCCTATGGGGGGGGGGGGGGTGTATATTGGGCTAAATGTATATAGTATGACCCCAAGGAGGGACATATATGATTAAATTTTGTGTAATATGAAAATGTATATGTAATAGGGTCAACTAAGTAAAGAAAGGACCACATGGGAAATGTATGAATAAGTATATATAGAATCCATATAGTCGTTATTGAGGACATTTGATTTGCACCATAGTGTAGAAGACCTCGAGGAACCTATAAATCAAATATACAGTGTTGGTAGGAAGTTATGGAATTTGTTTATGCATGATTATTTATACGTTCTAATTTGTGTATTTATATTATTTTGATAACTACTTCATAGTATTTTTCAATGACTTGTTTACATCCAATGCTACTACTTGGTAATCCTTATCATACAAGCTTGAGAAGGAAAAATATTGATTCTATTAATGAAGCTTGCTATTTTCTTGTTGTGCATTGTCTAGGCTCCTTTCTAACTCAACCTTATCCATAAAGTGCTCAATGTTTCTTTCAGTGGTAGTAGAGAAAGTCGATATCGTTGAAGAAATGGCTAAATGATTGTCCATGATGTTAGAAACTATGTTCCATTTAGTGATCATCGAGATTAGTTTCACTGATTCTTAGGACAAATATTTGGACAATATTGCTAGAGATACGATCAAACCAGAAGCTTGCTATATCTAGGACCTGATTTCCTTCACCAAATATGATACCCATATCTCCAAGTGGCAGGTGGCCTCCTATGAGTAGCACTAAAGCTAGGGTTGAAGGCTCAACATACATGATGGGAAATATGTTTTGAGCTTCCTTTTCAATCTAATCCTTTTGTCTTGCTTCCTATGGATTTTTCTTGTTAAATATTTCTTTTTCCGACCTTGCCCCTTATTTTCTTCTTCCTTCTTCTTCATGTTTTCTTATTTCTTATTCCTCCCTTTGAGTATTTTCCATTTAATATTTATCCTTTTGTTATACCTTAGCTTTCTCCTTTCTTTCTCTTTCCTTCTCAAGTTGTTGATCTTATTTCAAATTATTTTGTTTTTCTTTCTTGGATGCTTCTTTTTCTATTTCCCTATTTTGGTAAGCCTTTTTATCTTTTTCACCTTTTCCCTTTAATAACTATCTAGTATTAGGTTCAAAACTATTCATTGGCTAAGTGTCATTGATATTTGCATATGATTTGAAGGCCCCTACAAAACTGTAGTAGTTCTTGATTTTCTCTTCATCTTAATTGATGCTCCATGTGTATGACCATCTATATTTCAGTTGAGAGAAATGAGTTGCTACTATTCTTCTTGTATCATTCCTATGTAATTTGAGTTCCCTAAATTTGAAGCAATTGGGGTCAGTGGCTTTACCTTCTACTTCTTTATAAATTTTTGCACAGTATGTGCCTACATAGAATGGGAATGTGGGCCATGGTGCTTTATTTGTTTGACCCAACATGCCTCCAACTCTGGTTGTCACTTGATATGCCATTTCATATATAATTACTTTATCTATGATGAATAGTGGGAGTTGATGTGGGGAATTTTATGCTTTGAACACTTTTGCGTATGCGGCATTGGGTGGTGTGAACCAGTCAACTCCATATTTCAATGCTTCCTTGGCATCGTCAAACATGTAAGGTGCTTCGCTCTCAAAGAGGATGTGAAACAATGATAAGATGGATCCTTCTACTATTCCTACATAAGACACTCTATAATGATTCTCCCATAAATCCATGTAGTGGATGTGAATTAGTTGAATCTCTAGAGAGAAAATCCATGTCCATACAAATATTCAGAATCCATATCTAGACAAAACACAATCAATAAGGTATGAGGCCATGTAAAATTCAGGTTATTTTCCTGTTGGTATAGTTTGGGATTATCTTATTGTGTTTTGAATAGAAGCCACCATAATATATTCCTAATAAAACTACACTTCCTTCTTGGGTGCATGTGTACATTAATGGTACCTATATTTCTTTAAATGTATCGACATTAGGTATTCCATATAGTGAATAATACACAACCACAATAAGTTGATATGCTCTCTTAATAGCTCGGTTTTGTAAACCCCTCCATTCATAGTCCAGAACTTACAGGTGTCTTGCCCTTAAGTCACCAATATATATATATTTCTTAAGCCAAAGTTGTTATAGCATTCTACTATGAGTGCCACTTGATATTTGAAAAACTTATAATACTAAAAAATGCATGGGTATGTGAATGTCATTATACCTTCCCCATACCTATTTCAAATTGTCATATCGTTAGCCTCAATATAATTTATAATCCATTCTATAGTTACCCCATAAGGGAATATTATGGGATGTGATGTAACTTTATGTAACGACGACCTCCTAACATTCTAATATACTTCACCATATTCCTCTTCATTAGGGGTATCCTTTTGATCAAATAGCTAGTATATTTTTTACTATGTGGTCGACATGGACTTATCGATAGAACAATCTATATCTATATATGTCAGGGTCAAGGAAGTACATCTTCCTGCTAACCCTTATTATGCTATTTATTTTCCTAGTCTCCTCTTTGGTGGTGCTATCTCTCATGATGACAATAAGATGCTAAAATAGTACAATTCCATTGTACCTAACATTTCAAATATGTTCATTATGGAAAAATGGTATAAAATTAAAGAATGTTAAGTGTACAGTGCAAGGGAGTAGTACTTCTCATGGAAAAGTAATATGTTTTTGTGCAAGGATGGGATGTAGATTAAAAATAAGCAATGCACTACTATATAGGAGATAAGTGATAAAATTCCATCGCTTCACAATGGGTGAGTATATATATTGAGGAAGGCTTGCATCATTGCACAAGGATGATATATGCAATAAATAAAGGGAATTCACGATGAAAAGGGGCAGTGATGTGTTATGACATAATGCAGTGCAAGAGCACAATATGGCATGTGTAGGTGGGTTATGCCATTTTGTATAGGAGCGTAGGTATACTAGAATGAAGGTGTGAGTTTTGATGTAGAAATGAAACTAATACATAGCGTCACAAAAATTGGAGTATAGTCTAAATAAGTGGGATGCACTATTGTGCATAGGGGAATGTTATTATGTGAATAAGGGTTGCAAATAAGGGTTATGACATGGGATAGTTGAGGGAATGTGCAAGGATGGGTGGGATATAGATAGAATGTGTAATAATACTAAGTGAATGAAGATTTTGTGTGCATTCATATTATATGTATATAATTAATGGGGAGAGTTAGGAAAAAACAACGGATGCACACTATTAACACTTCATAATTTCCAAAGGTTGTGAAAGAAATCCAGAGGTAACCACAAAACCACTTTGGAAGCTGGGATTTAGCCCTTCTAGCTTCAGAGAGGGATCTCTTTTTATGATTTATATTTGTTGATTAAACGTATTAGGCTAGTTATTGAGTTCAAAGGTGGATTTTTGAAAGATTTGGTTGAAACTGCAAGGAAAGGCCATTGGGAAATGGAGTCATAAAATATTAAGTAAATCAAGTGCAGAAATAATAGATGAAGTGTAGCAGGGAAAGGTAGGAAGAATATTGGATATTTGGAGCTTTGTCGAGTGGATTGGAGGAAAATATTTGGATTCAATTAAACATAAAGCATTTAGAAATGAATTCTATATTTAATTTCAGTTTGAAAACACATATATTGTTTATAAGCCAAAGCAGAGTGTAATTAAACAATTTTAGCCCATAATTTTCTTTAAATAATACAAATAAGAATAATAACATATGGAAAAAAAGAGAAATAAAAATTTCACGAAAGGAAAAGCGTCCCCAATTCGTCTAACACATGAATCTTGAAAAAAAATATGTACTAATGAAATGGTCACCTTTAGCTCAGTGAACAACTTTTCATAAAAAACAATTCTTTCTTCATACAAGTCCCAACCCATAATACTTTGAATTATGAAGTATTTATACAATTCTTAACAAAATATTTTGATTTAAAATATCAAGATTTATTACAAAATATCTCAAAAACTATTTAGAAAAATAGTACAAGAATATAGGAAAATGAAAACTACTGAAGTTGTTGGCACTATCTTGCAGGCTTACTGGTGATGACTCGACCTAAAAAATTGTTGCTCTGTTGCTAAAAATGTAAAACTGCCCTTTACTCCAAAATTATACACAACTTATCCCATCATTCTCATATGGGATGGAGAATTTAGCTAACTTCCTGAAGTTTCATCTACCTTGGTATATTTATGGAAATTTGGTTTGACTAGGAACAAATGTTTTATTTCATGTTTAATGAGCCAGTCAAATTCCAAACCCTCCATGAAGGCTTTTCCTGTGATGATCCCTTTGATAGTGGAAAATTTTGATTTGTCTTTGCCTATGGTGTACAATTTTTGCTGATAATCCTCCAATTTAACTACTTATATGCAATTAATTTTAGCCCTGTCAACCCTTTTTGATTCAACATGTTAAATTTTCTGTGAAATTTTTTAATGTTGGCCTCCAAGTTATGGAACTTATTTTCTAATTGAAACATCAGACTATTTTTAGAAAGGAATCTTTTGACTTTAAGGATGGTTTATGTTTTGTTTGTAATCTCAAATTCTTCTACTTCATCCTTATTTTTTGAATTTAGGACCTTTATTTCTTTATCTCTGGCCCTATTCTTGGTTCAACATCACTTTTCAATAGGCCATAATCTACATATAAAAACTAGTCAACATAGTCACTGCAGGTAAATTCATTGGTATGATACCTTACCAAGGAAGTCCAATGAATTACAGATTGGGCATCTCCTTGCTCATTTAATTTTTGTAATGTACACTAAAAATTGTCTGCTTGATGGAATAAGAATAAATACACTAAAACTTAAGCATATTTAAAACTGTGTTTTGTGGAAAACTTAAGGAATTGTTCATGAATAGCATTTTCTATGAATTCACTGTAGTTGAAAATAATTGAGGGCTATTCATCCTTTCTGAAAATTGACGGAAATCCCATGATGGCTTCATCAACCCACTGATCAGATTGATAGCCCACTAAACAAGAAAATATAGAGATTATTTTCTTGGTCATTTTTGGGAACATGGAGGATGAATAAGGGGGGACTTTTATTAGGTAATTAGGCATCCTTAGGTAGGAAATTATCAAATTTTTTGGCTCTATTAGGGAAGGTAAGGTTCTTGTAGAGATCCATGAGGGAATATTCAGAGAATGGTTTCAAGGAGTCAATATTTGGACTTTGCAACATTAGATTAATTGAATCAGGAATTTGTAACATTTGGTTTATTGGCTAAGGGGTTATGGTGAAAATAATCTCACCATTTTGGGCTATAATGGTTCTCTGACTAGGGATATATCTAGAATGGCGTCATGCCACAAATTCAGGAAACTGATGAGTTTGGGGAAAGATGAATTTGGGTAGGAAAGAGTCCCACAGGCCCAATTCATCTCTCTAGTCATTGAAATTTTGTTTTAACCAGTAGTGAAGTCCATAAAGATTGAATTCACAACTAGTTTCAAGTATCTTATATTCCTAATCTACCAAGGGAAAGTGGTCTAGCTCAATGAAAAGAGGTAGAATAGGGTTTTCATCAGTTTTCTTAGATTTTCCTTTAGGTGCCATGATGAAAAAGAAAAAAAGGCTGCTGCGATTACTCGAAAATTTGGTCGACTCGAGGTCAGTGACTTGATAATTTGTAGTTGTGACAGGTGAACTTAATGACAGGATGTTGTACAGGTCCTAGTTTTCTTGATTGGGGTCATGGTGACAGGTTCACTTGCTGAGTATTTTTTTGTGGCAATTTCACTTTTTCAACAGTTTAGAACAGTTCACAGGAGGGACCACCAGAACAGGAGAATGTCAATTTATAGAAGAAAGGTCTTACCGTTGGGGTTTATATTTTATCAGAGCAGACTCGTTGGTTAGAATAATAGGTATTCCACATGGTGGGAGTTGGTTAGGTATAGAGTGTCACGGTAAAGGGAGTGGGGCTGAGCGAGACAAATACGCGGTGATAGGGGAGTGGCAGTAGAGGGATATGTGGCATAAGAGGGATAGAGTGGGGGAGGTGAGTTAATGAATAAATCTTTTGGCTGGAGTAGGATGGAGAGGATTTCAGAGGGGGGGAGTAGGGTGGTAAATGCATTTAGGCGAGGGGGTGCAAATAGCGTGAAAGGTCACCACGTAGCGAAAAACGGGAAAAGGTGAACCTACTTTTAAGACCTACCTCCCCATGATTAATTGTCTTATGAGTTGGGGGGTACTGAAGCCACTGACCCGCCGTCGGATTGGGTGGGTTAGATCTTTACCGTTGGATCTTGCGTGCTTCTTATTACATAATGAAAAAGTGTCGTTTCAACTCACTTTATTATAAAAAATTTATTGTGTTTGATAATGTGATTAAACTAATTAAACCAACTTAATAAAAAATTAATAAAAACTCACTTTATTATAAAATTTAATCATGCTTAAATGATGTGATTAATCTATTCAAACACACTTAATTTATCTCTAATGTTGCATTTTAACTAACAAGGATATTTTTTTTTTGAAGTTTATACATCATTTGAGTGCCATTTATACTAGCTCACTTATGGGGTTTTTTTCATTATTTTTCATATTTCTATTATTTTCTTTCATTTTTTCTTTCACCAATATATATTCTTATATCCCCTTTTTCTCTCTTTTTTTTATATTTTTTATATTTTTCTATTTTATTTTCTTGGAAATAATTTGAAAGATAAAATATTATTTACAACATATTTACACACAAAGAAAAAGATAATTATCAATTTATCCTATAAAATAGAGGAGTCGAACAATATCTCCGATGGGGATTTCATCCTCCTTTTGAGGTTCCAAGAGCACCGTAGACTAGTATCCTAATCCATTGGGCATACTGTCCCTATTCTGCAGCTGAATTGATTCACTGTTTTTATTATAAATATGGCAGCAACTCATCATAAACTTAGGGCCTTCTCTTGAGGCTTCAATTTGCAATGTTAGTCACCCACACTTGCAATAGAGAAATAAAGTGATATTCACAATGATCTTAATGAAAAATTATCTATTCTTGAGAAAAATAGTGTTTGAAAAGTCTTCCATTGAAGGTCCACTTGGGAGTTCTTCTTCAATCAAGTCCTTCAAAAAGAATGCATTATTTCCTCTGTAGGCTTCTATTTGGAAGGATCCTTTCCACAGACTGTCAAATTTACCATTATTTCCTTTCTCTTCATTCCTAGCATCCCACTTTAAAACTAGACCATTCAATTTAAAATCATCTGCTTTGGTCCTTCTGTCATAGGTCTTCTTGACTTTCTCCTGAATTACTTGAGCTTTGTTGTAGACCTCCTCCCTAGGTTGCTACAATTGTATGGTTTGATTTATCCTTCTCTGTATGTCATTTTCCTCTACTTCTGATTCCTGCAACTATTTTAGTGCATCGAGTCTTAGGGAGGTAGGAAAAATTGTATCCACTCCATATACAAGTTGGAAAGGAGACATTCCAATAGATTTATTAGTGCTAATTTTGTCAGCGCATAAGGAATTAATCAACTTCTTATGACATGATTTTTTATTTTCCTGCAATAGTTTCTTTATGATTTTAACTAAAATCTTATTAGAATACTTAGCTAACCCATTCCCTTGTGGGTAATAAGTAGTAGAGTGTCCTAACTGTATGTTATATTTGTGAAAAAATTCAATCATTCTCTTTGATTTGAAATAAGAAACATTGTCAGTAATGACCTTATTGTAAAACCAAATCGAGAAAGAATGTTACCTTCTAAAAATTGAATGATTATAATGTATGTAGCTTTTCTGGTTGGAATAGCATCAATCCACTTAGTGAAGTAGCTAGTGGGTGTCAAAATCCATTTATGTTGAGCTGAAGAGCTTGGATGAATTTCTCCAATAAAATTGAGACCCCATTGCTAGAAAGGAATCTCAATTGAAATTGGTTTCAATGAAAAGGGAAAAGGTTTTCTCTTGCCTTCAAAATTTTGGCACTGATTCAATGTGGTAACTTTCTTAGGAACATCTGCAAACAGGGCAGGCTAGTAAAAACCAACCCTTAAGATTTTTTTAGTTGTGGTTTTCTAGTATAAATGTCATCCACAGTCTCCTTGATGGAATTCATGCACGAATTTGTTTTCTTCATATTGCAATAAACAATTTAGAAAAATACCTTGAGCATCTTTCCAATACACATTCTGATCTAAAATACAAAATTTCATAGCTTTTAACTTGAGAAATCTAGCTTTTGTCTTAGTTAAACTAGGAGGAGCTTGTAGATTTAATACAAAAATAATATATGCATACCAAGGAGAGGTAGCAAAACTTCTGATACCTATGGAGTCTCCTACTCTTCTTTTTCATCAAGTGCAGCTATAAAGTTTATGTCTAGTGCATGAAAATTGTATTCAACCATTAGTTTTTCTAATCCTTGACCTTTAATGAGCTTAGTGGGTTTTATCTCAATGTCATATTCTAGAATAATTTCAATCCATTTTCCTCTTTTTCCATCTAGATCAGTTTGTGTAAGGATATATTTTACCACAGTATTTGAGACAAATGCAATGATATGGGAATGTAGAATGTAAACTCGGAAATATTTGATTTCTTTCACTAAATAAAGGGCTTGTTTCTCCATGATATTGTGCTTTAATGAAGCATCCCTCAAAGATTTTTTGAAGAAAGAAATGGGTTGTTCATATACTTCATTATTTTTCTACAACACAAATGTTGCAATGGTGTGTTCAGATGCAAAAGAAAAAATCATGTAATCCTTTGTAAAGTCAGGGCTAATTAACACAGGAGCTCATGGCAATGCTTTTTTTACTTCATCAAACAAATATTTTGTTTCTAGGTTCAAGTTTACTTTAGTGTATTTTCTCAGCATATTAGTTATATCCCTTAGAAGCTCAGCTAAATTGGGTATGGATCTCCTTAGAAAATTTATCCTACCAATGAAATATCACACTTCTTTTTTTCTTCTTGGAGGATCAATTTTCATAATTGCTTCAATCCTACTCGGATTGATTTTAATAAGATCTTTTGAAATTATATGGCCTAGAAACCATCCTTCTTCTAAACCAAGCAGAGATTTCATTGGATTCAAATATATACAATATTTCCTACATGTTTCAAAAAAAAAATTCAAGCGATGTAAATTATCCTCATCAACTTTGGAGAAAATAGCTATTCCATATAGATATATCACAATGAATTTGTCTCTTTCATCTGCAAAAGCTATATCCATTGCTCTTTGGAAAGTATCCTCTGCATTTGAAGATCAGGTTGTAACCAGAAAAACCATCCAACAATGAAATCCTACTTGATCCATCTACCCTTTGAAGTATATGATCCATATTTCGTAAGGGGTAGTAATCTTTGAGAGAGACTTTATTCAGGTTTCTAAAATCCACACACAAACTTATTTCACCAGAATTTTTCCTCACTGGTACCATATTTGACACCCACTTAGAGAATCTGAGTGGTACTATAATGTTTGTGTCAAATAATTTTTTAACCTCTTTCTCTATCTAAAAAAGTAGAATAGGATTAAGTCTCCCCAATTTTTGTTTAAAATATTTTTGGTCCTATTTGATGGGTATGGTATGTTGAATTATGGCTTTGTCATAAAGCTTTAAATCTTGATATCCCCATGCAACATTGTTTAAAAAAATATACATATTTTTGTTTTTCTTTAGGAGATAATGTTTTGGAGATCTTAACAATTTTAGGATTTTCTTCTCTACCTATATTTCCGTCCTCTACTTCAGATCTAGTTGGCTGAATTGAAGACATTTTTCTACATCATTAAAATCAAACAATTATTCAAGAAGTACAAGACCCCTTGGAATTGTATTATTATTTAATTGCAATATTTCAAATTCATCAAAATTTTCCTCGTTTGATTGAAAATGTTTCCCTCTTCATTTTCTTCAATGTCTTGTCCTATGTTAATGTTCATATTTTCAAAGTCCTCTTTTAGTTGCAGGAAATTATCGAGTTATTTTTCATTATCAAAAAATTGCTAGTATCTGATATTATCAAGAATAGCAATTCTATGTTTGACGTCAATTTATTGTTTTTTTATTTCTCTAAAAGGCATTTTGCAAGTACTTGAAAAAGTATCTAATGCATCAACAAAAATAGTTTGATCTCTAGGAATTAAAGATAACTTGTATTCTAGAAAACACTGTAAAAAATCTAAAAGAACAGTCCGATATGATCTCATTCTAGGATTTTTAGCTAAATATTCACCCTTGATTTGTTTTATGATTAATTCAGAATTCCCAAGAATTGAAATATTCTTTGCTCCCATTTTTAAAATTTTTGCAGTCCTAATAGAAAAGCTTCATACTCAACTACATTATATGTGCACTCAAAAATTATTTTGTAAGATTATTTCTTTATTGTACCTTATTGTGTATTAGAGATAATATACCAACTCCTCCTTTACTTACCGCCCCATCAAAATCCATGTTCCATAACCCATCTTGTTTTACCTATTCTTGAGTTTCCATTTGTTCTTTTTTAATATCCTTCTCTTATGATTTGTTGTCTACAATATGATATTCTTATTTCTAACAAATATCATTGTACAAGATAAAATAATAAATATCTGAATGCACATATTAGAAATGATATTTATTAGGTTTTTTATGGATACTCACCATATATTTCATTAAGGTCTCCATATACAATCTTCTTTGCTAGCCAAAAATAAGAATTGTTGCATATGCCATATTCAATTGTAATGTACCCTATAATTTTTATCCCTATGATCTTGACAATAGCATGCCATACTTAGGATGAATATCAACCACAAAAATATCCATCACTAAAATTTTGGTTGGGATTTGAGTGAGAGTAACACACAAATATTTTATTAAGCCCAAGCATTTTACTCTATTCAAATCAAAGGAGTAAAGGTCTTTATAAGGTCTTGTTATATCTAAACCCAATTTTTCCATGATTTAATTTGGCATAATATTATGCGAGGCACTTGAATCTAACATGGCGTTATGTTGAACAAAATCATGGATCTTAAGATTAACATAAAATGGAGGAACACTACCATCTTGTGGAATACCATCTACTTCAAGTCCGAATAGTAATTTGGGTTGATCATTAGTTACATTAACACTATCAGTTCCTTCCTCAATTTGTAGTGCCTTTACAACTTGAATTCTATAGACATCCCTTTTCACTAATTCAAGCAATGGAACTAGGATTTTGACCTTTGAAATCTCACTTTCAATATTGAAAGGGGTTTGAGACTTTTCCACTTCGTTAATACTTACCTCCTGTTTTTTAAGATTTTGTCTCTAAGGGGTTTCTTTCTCATTGAATTCCTTTTTTTGACTAGTAGAAGGTGTATCAGTGGTCAACCTTTTGGGAGGGTTTGTTGTTGTCTTTTTGCTTCTTAAGTTGTATTTCTTATGTACTTCCATAATAACATTTTGATATCCTTGTTTATAATTTGGTGACTTTGCAGGGATATCCTTTGGTAATGAACATTGATACAGGTCCTATTCTTATTTTCTTAGAAAAATAAGGTATTTTTCACCTTATCCAATTTGATCTTCTTCTAGCTCTTTCATAGTTTTTTATTCTTCTTCAACAAAAATTTCTCGAAAAGGAGGTATGATTTGTTGTTGATCAGCTTGACCTCTTTGTTCTCTCTATTTAATCTGAGGTTGTGGCCTTCAAAAATTTGGATTTTGAATTTGATGTACCCCTTGAGGTTCCCTAAGAGGTGTTCTATCTTCCACAATCATTCTCTCCATCATATTTTCTATAGTTTTAACTAGACTGTTTAGTTTTAATTTTGATGAAGAAGAAGGTTATTCTTTGATAGTGACCCTTATTTCAGTTCTTATCTTAGCTCTTTTGGATAATAAATTAGCCTCTACACTAACAACATTACTTTGCATTTCTTCAAGTGTGGTTTGGTTTCTTTCAGTCAACTGACAAGCCATATTAGCATGAAATCCTCCTAGAAAATGGATTAGGGCCAATACAGGTGGTGGTCTTATTACAGTTGGGATAGAGTTGTAAACATTATTAAATCTAGTGCATTAATCTTGGACAATTTCATTTGGGGTTCTCTTTAAACCTTCATATTCTGCAAGAATTTGGAGGGGGTTATTTTTAACTTCCCATATAGTAAGAAAACTTTGATGGAACTATTGCAGATCTACAGTACTTCCAATTGGTAATGATATATACCATTTCTTTACTTCCCCCATTAAAATTTGCATAAACAACCTCATTTTCACATCATCAAAATCTACTTCTTCTATATCAGAGAAGCCATTTACTCTATCAATGTTTTTTTGTATTGTTATAGGACCCGTACCATCAAATTGTGGTATTCTCTGTGCATAGTTTTGTGGTAGGTCATGTAGTGGTGCTTGCAATGCAAAAGGAGCATATTTCCCTGGCATTACAGGAATATGAGTTGTGGATGATGATATAGTAGGGGTTGATGAAGGAGTTGGAGGTGTTGTATAAGAATATGGGAATTTTGTAGTGTGTACAATTGGTATGTTAGGAATAAGAGTTGAAGATGAAAAAGGGGTGAATGAAAATGGAGTGGTAGATGAAGCTGGAATAAATGAAGGAATTGTCAATGAAGAAGAGGTAATAACATAAGAGTGCTGATCAACACCTTCAATGGTCCTATTTAATATTCTAACCATAACTTCAATTTTTTCAAACGTCTCTACAATATCTTTGTCATATTGTGAAGCATGTGACTTTTGGATTTTATGAAAATGTTTCAATTGAACTTCATCCAAAATAGTTTCAAGTGTTAAAATCTCTGAGTTGGATCTAAAAGAGTATTTTTGAATTGAAATTCAAAGTCTATATCCTCAATTGTTACAAGAATTTATGGAAAATATTTTTTTCTTGATAAGGAGCTACTACTAGCTTTAATTTCTGCGAGATTCTTTTTCCTTACCAAATTTTCAGGATCTTCAACCGTTTTAGGAGGGTTTGGATCTCGATTAGATCTAGTATGTATCCTTTTGGGAGCCAGATCTACAATAGTATATTTACAAATGTAAAATATGCACAACTTTTAAGTGGAAAACAACCTTAATAAGATCTATTTCTCAGCCACACACTTTCAAATAGCTTAAGCATAAAAATAAATGTTACCATGGAAAACTTGATTTTAAATCTAATGTGTTCGAGTCCCCAGTATGATCACCCCTATGTTAGCACTAAATAATTTCCCAAGGTTGTGAGAGAAACCCAGAGGTAACCACAAAACCACTTTGGAAGCTGGGATATTTCCCTTCCAGCTTCAGATATGGATCTCTCTTTATGATTTAGATTTTTTGATTAAAGGTATTAGGTTAGTTATTTAGTTCAAAGGTGGATTTTTGAAACATTTGGTTGAAACTCAAAGGAAAGGACATTGGGAAATGGAGTCATAAAACCTTAAGTATATCAACTGTAGAAATAATAGATGAAGTATAACAGGGCAAGGTAGGCAGACTCTTGGATCTTTGGAGCTTTGTGGAGTGGATTGGAGGAAAATATTTGGATTAAATTAAACATAGAGCATTTAGAAATGAATTCTATATTTAATTTTAGTTTGAAAACACATATATTGTTTATAAGGCAGAGCAGAGTGTAATTAAACAAATTCAGCCCACAACTTTCTTTAAACAATACATATAAGAATAACATATGGAAAAATAGAGAAATAAAAATTTCACAATAGTAAAAACATCACCAATTCGTCTGACACATGAATCTTGGAAAAACTTTTTGTATTACTGAAAATGATCACCTTTATCTCATTGAACAACTTTACATTAAAAAAAAATATTTCTTCATACAAGTCCCAACCCATAATAATTCGAATTATGAAGTATTTATACAATTCTTAACAAAATATCTTGATTTAAAATATCAAGATTTATTACAAAATATCTCAAGAATTGTTTACAAAAATAGTACAAGAATATAGGACAATGAAAATTGTTGAAGCTATTGGAACTACCTTCGAGGCTTGTTGGTGATGACTTGGCCTGAAAAACTACTTCTATGTTGCTGAAAAACATAAAACCGCCCTTTACTCCAAATTTCCACACAAGTTATCCCATATAATCTCATATGGGATGGAAAATTTCTTTAACTTCCTGTAAGGTTCATCTACCTCAGTATATTTCTGGAAAGTTGGTTTGACTAGGAACAAATTTTTTATTTCATGTTTAATGAGCAGGTCGAATTCGAAACCCTCCATCAAGGATTTTCCTGTGATGGTTCCTTTGATAGTGGAAAATTTTGATTTTTCTTTGGCTATGGTGTAAAATTTTTGTTGATAATCCTCAAATTTAACTAACTTATATCCAATTCCTTTTAGCCCTCGCATCCCATTTTTATTCATCATGTTAAATTTTCTGTGAAATTTCTAAATGTTGGCCTCCAAGTTATCACATTTATTTTTTAATTGAAACATCAGATTATTTTTAGTAAGGACTCTTTTGACTTCAAGGATGGTTTCTGTTCTGTCTGTAATCTAAAATCATTCTAGTTCCTCCTTAGTTTTTGAATTTGGGATCTTTATCAATGTATTGGCTTCACCTGAAATTTGTCCCAAACTGTCCTTTATCTTTGCAACGATCTCCTTTGATCTCTGTACTAGTTCCTCTTGCTAAAAAATTGTCTCAATAGAGGGCCAAATTTCAGTGATTTCTTCATTTATTTCAACCTGTATGTTCTCCTTGGCCTGTAAAATTGTTTGATCCATAGAAAACTCATTTTATATATATTCAATTATTTGGTTCTGTCTTTGAATCTTTTGAAGCTCCACTACATATTTGTTGTCAATTTTTAACTTCTGTTCCCGAAGGTGTTTAAGCTGAGCTTTCAGCTTTTCAATTTCTTGTCCTTGATGGACATTTCTTCCATGGCCTTGATCAATTATCCTTATACATCTTTAGAATGTACCCATAGTAAAGTGGAAGCTTCTGTTGTCGATGTACTTGCATTAGGAATTGTACATGCTATAGAAAATAATATGAGTGGAATGTATGCTAACAGAGAGGACTGCTCCTTTTCCTTTAAAAATTTCTCCATCTCAATGCTCATTTGTTTAATTTGAAGATTTTGTTCAATAATGATATTGTGCATGTATTATTTATCTTTCTCTAAGTTTCCAACTTCTTTTTCTTGAGGATATTCACTGGATGGAAGCTTGAGTTGCTTCCTTAATGTTGCAATATCTGCATTATTTCCTTTAACAATTTCTTCAGCAACCTTTACATCTTTAAGGTCATATCCTAGGTTTATTACTAGATCCTCCAATGATTTAATTTTTGTGTCTTTATCTACAGAGTATATCTTCTCAATTTTTAACTGATATTGGATGTTGTTGACTGAATCTTGAAATTTGGAAGCTGTCATTGCATTTTTTTTCAAAGTTGAATACAACATCTCACCTGTTTGTGTGTCCATGCCTATTTGATCAATGGGATGAGTCTGATAATTCTTGCAGTCATCTATAGTTTTGGAAAAGGAACTGCTGCTTGGAGGAAAGAAATCATCATTTTTCCTTTCTCTATGTCAAAGGCAGAGAGAAGCCTATTCTGTGAGGTTGATGTCTGTTTCCATAATTGAGAATAGGTGGTAGCCTTAAGCATCTCATTTTTCTTCTTAATCTCTTTGTACCTGGAAAATATGTTTGGTTCAGCCTGGTCATGAACCAACTCGATTGTTTGAGATGTGTCCAGAGGCTCTTGAGAGACCAAGGAGGATGGAGATTATTTAAAAATGTCACCAGATATTGGAAAAATAGATGCACAATAGCCTCTTAGAACTATAGTAGAATGTGTATCATCTTCATGCAATTATTATATTGTTGGATTGATATTTTTCCTCTTCTTATAGATTAAGAAATATTTTTCTCCAATCTTTGTGGCTGAAGAGGAAACATCTTACATTGTCCTTTTATCCTGTCTCTCTTTTGGTTATAGATTCTGTGAAATTTATGTAGATATAACCTGCTCTTATTCCTCCTGAATAGTATTCTCCTCCCACTACTATTGATTCATAAATTTTTCTATCTCGGGCCTTGGAGTGTGAGTATAAGGAGTAGTCTTATGCTCTACTCTAAGTTTTGAGATGATTCCAAAGGGATCATATGATCAGGTGAGGCTGAGTTTGAAATTCACGTGCTTTAAGAGAAAATCAAATTCCTTGCGTGCTGCCCTAGTGTTGCAAATAAAAGGTCCAGCCTGTGACTTTATTTTAAATTGATACTTCTTCTTTGTTGCAACGAAATGTATATCATCCACGTTGATCATCTGTCTAATATATTCTGATTAAAATATCCTTATAGGGACATACTTAGGTAACATGCATGGAGGCAATTCACATCCATACACTATGATTTTATTGTAGTTTTGGTACAAGTACCAGTTACCTATTTTAGTCTATTCACCGAGATGAAAAAATCTCTTTATCTCTGACCCTATTCTTGGTTCAACATCACTATTCAATAGGTAGAAAGCTACATATAAAAACCATTCAACATAGTCGTTGTAGGAAAATTCATTGGTATGATCCCTTACCAAGGAAGTCCGATGAATTATAGATTGGGCATCTCCTTGCTCATTTAATTTATATAATGTACACGGAAAAAAATCTGCTTGATGGAATAAGAATAAATTCACTAAAACTGGAGCATATTTAAAACTCCCTTCTATGGAAAATTTCAGGAATTGTTCATGAATGGAATTTGGTAAGAATTCACTATAGTTGAAAATAATCGAGGGATTTTCATCCTTTGAGAAATTGACAGAAATCACATGATGTCTTCATCAACCCACCAATCGGATTCATCTCCCAGTAAACAAGAAAATATAGAGATGATTTTCTTCGTCATTTCAAGGAACATGGAGCTTGGATAAGGGGGACTTTTCTTAGGTAATTGGCCATCCTTGGGTAGGAAAATCTCAAAATTTTTGGCTTTGTCAGGGAAGGTAACGTTCTTGTAGAGATCCATGAGGGACTCTTCGGAGAATGGTTTCAAGGCGTCAATATTTGGATTTTTTAACATTAGATTAAATGACTCAAGAATTTGTAAAATTTGGTTTATTGACTGAGGGGTTATGGTGAAAATAATGTCACCATTATGGGCTACAATGGCTCTCTGGCTGGGGATATATATAGAATGGCACCAGGCCACAAATTCAGGAAAGTGATGGGTTAGGAGAAAGATGATTTTGGTTGGAAGGAGTCCCGCAAACCCAGTTCATCACTATGGTCAATGAATTTTTATTTTAACCAGTTGTGAAGTTCAAAAATATCAAATCCACAACTAGTTTCAAGTATCTTATATTCCTAATCTACCAGGGGCATGTGGTTTAGGTAAATGATAGGAGGTAGCATAAGGTTTTCCTCATTTTTCTTAGATTTTCCTTTAGGGGCCATGATGAAAAAGAAAGGAAAAGTATTGTTGCGATTACCCGAGAATTCGGTCGGCTGGAGGTTGGTAAATTGATAATTTGGAGTTTTGATAGGTGAAATTAATTACTGGACGTTGTACAGGTCTTGGTTTTTCTTATTGGGGTCGTGGTGATAGGTTCAGTTGCTGACTAGTTCATTGTGGCAATTTCTCTTTTTCAACAGTTTAGAACAGTCCGCGGGAGCGGCCACCACAATAGGGAAATGTCAATTTATAAAAGAGAGGGCTTACGGTTGGGGTTTATATGTTATCGGAGCAGATCTATTGGTTAGAATAATGGGTAGGCCACGTGGCGAGAGTTGGTTGGGTAGGGAGTGTAATGGTAAATGGAGTGGGGCCAATCAGGGGGTCTAAGGTTTTGGTTTTAGATAGATGCCTCCACGATAAAGGATTTGTTTAGCCCTATGAATAGAGAGATAAACACAAAGTTTGTTGTTATTTCTCATGATATCATTGTTGAAAATGGTGGTTGTGGAACACATTAAAGAGCTAATTGAAATTACATCTGGTATGGATATGGATCTGGATTTCTTCTCATTCTATGGAAGATGAGTTAGAAGTATACACCAAAAATGTTTCTTATGGTGAGTGTTGGAAGCATTGGAGAAGTGGGGATAAGGGTGATCTTGGTTCTTGGTTGCTGAGGAAATTTGGAAGAAGCATTGTGAAATGGAGTGGTCGGCGTGCTGGAGAGAAACAACTGTGTGTCAAAAGTAGCAGCCTGAGAGATCCAAATGTTAGCGGTGATGACCACAGGGATGACATATGGATGGTCATTGTGGTCATGGAAACTTATTTGAACCTTAATCGAGATTCCCTTAAGTTGAAAGGAATAGTTGTGTTATCGTGGAGCGACTTGCATAGGAGGAGATGCAACCCTGTGAATTGAATAAATAGGATCAAGCCCTGGAATGTTAGTGAAAACGCTGTATCAGAAGACTACCAAGGATCAGATCTTGATTGAGAGATATGATCGTAGATATGGAAGTAGCATGGGTGGAGGTACTGAAAAAAAAATGGAGCAGGAACGAGAGTTTTGCAATGAAGACATAAGTCTAGTGGGGCAGGAAAAGTAGATCTCCATGCCTCTATCGAAAGGAATGAGGGTTTGAATGTTATCTATGAAGCTCAATAAAATACATGAAATTTTGTTTATCGTTACACCTGAAGTGGTCGATAGGAAGATGGAGCCATTGAATTGTGGTAGAGTTTTCACGGATGCGTTGGAGAGAACTGAGCACATATCATATATTGATATTGATTTTTTTTTTTGTGTTGAGCGCTAAATCTAAGCATTGTAGAAAATCCAAGGTAAGGATGAGATCATAGAATAAAGTTCGAGAAAAAATTGATTTGCATGGATCGGTCCGAGTCGTAGTGGATATGCAATAAGTGGATGCAATAATGGGCTTGTTTTGAATAGTTGGAGCTAAGTTAGAGCTAAGAACGATGGTACAGGAGGATGTAGTGGGCCATATGGCTCAGTAGCCAACAGGATAGTCTTCGAGTCAAATCTGGTGTTTATAGTGCCAAAATGGTTGTGATTTCGAGGTAGGAAGGTCATGTTATTAGGTTAATGTTGCGGGATAAAATTAAGCAGATGCATCAAAGACGCACAGAGGGAGCAATGGAAACAAGTTCAGAATGTCACTAGGTATCACAATGGCGGCCACAATACATTGGGTAGACAACATCGGTGCAAAGACCCATTGTTGGCGGTGTGTGAAGATTTTGTGGAAATAACAATGATAGTTTTTGCAGGTGGTAACCATTGATTTATCCAATGGTTATAAAGAGATCTAGGATTGATTTCATATTTTCTAGGCAAATCAGAGCGGTCTGCAATAAAGGTTTTGGTAGATTGAGGAGAGTATCAAATATGTTAAAGCGAGAAAGGACGTGTTAAAATAGTACAATAATAATAAAAAAATATTATAATGGATTTAATTATTTCATGTAAATGGGCATATTGTTGTAAGCCCTGGTAAGGAATGCATACCTCTGGGTAATCATCGATACAATTTGGGTTAGACCTAGGTTATAGGGGATGTCATGTTAATTAATACCCTGAGTAAAAAATTTTAGGGGGGAAAGGGCTAGAGTGAGCGGGGTTATCTCATTTAGCATTTTTGACTAGATTTAGTCAAAGAACCCCAAGTCAAGTTTAAGGGGGGAATTTTTAGGTAAACTTGACTCGGGGTAAAGTCAAAGTTGACCTGGGTGATCAATATTTGTTTTTGGGCACATGGTATAGTCCCATGCTATTAATGCACATGTTATTGCATGTAATGGAGCCTATAAAAGGTTGGGCATACTTCACTGTAATGTAGGCCAGGGAGGTGAGTAGTGAAGCCTCACTTGGCCGGGTTGGCCAAGGTTTTAGCCAAGGCTAATGGAATTTCATTGGGTTGGGTTTTTCCTTGGATTTGGGGTTTTCCCGGATAAACATTTGTTTTTGTTGTTTATATGTATTTTTGCTAGTTATTTTTATGTTTTCCTCTTGTAAATAATTTCTCTCTAAGTTCCTAACACATACAAGGGATTAGCCAAAAGATAGTGGCAATTTTTTTGCAAAACAAAAATGATGGTAGAACTTCTCATTCCCTTTTTGAATAATTTATTTCATATTTATTTAGCTTCTAACTAACATAATAATTTGGATGGTCTATCAAATCAATGTCATGTTTTTCTACTATTTCTATGAATACCACATTTGATGCATCGAAATGTAGACGAAATTTCTTTAGCCAATCATGAAATTCTAATATAGGAACTTCTACCAAGTTCTTCTTTAATATATCAAATGACTCATTGCATTCCTTCAATTATAGGGAACACCATTCTTAACTATCTCATGAATTAGGAAAGATATTTAAAACTTAATGTTGAATAAATTTCCCGTATTATCATGTTTGCATAAGAAAAAAATTAATATGATTTTGATTTACTGGGGGCTTTAGGATCATAATCACTTTAATGTTTTCCATATATACTGTGTAGTCAATTTAGTGTCCTAAATTGCTAACATAAATTATCAACCAGGGCTAGTAAACTGATGAAGTGTGGTGCACTATATGTGCTTAAGTGACCTCTTCCTTACTTCATTGTATGTATTTGTTGGAACACCTAATCCTACTTGGGTAGGTGTGCAATGCGAAAAGTCACAATGGAGTCCAAGTGACCTTGGAATAAAAAGCCAAGAGTCACACCATTGTACTATAAATGTACATCTTTGTATAATGGAAAATAAGAAAGCCTCACGCTTATCTTTCATTGTGTGTTGAGTCTCTTGTGTGTGTGTTCATTCTTCTCATACACCGTGTGTGTGCTTTAACATGGTGTTTAACATGGTATCAGAGTGGGCGATTGCTGGCCCTGCTCCAAATTGAGTAAGCCATTTGTGTTTATGGCCTGTGTATATTTGCAAAAATTGTTGGCATTTTTGCAGCATTTAGAGAGTTTCTGCAGCAGAGTTTTTTCCGCTATTCAGAGGTGTTTTGAAGAAGAACAACATTGGTTTTGAGAAGGAGCAGCATTCACAAATTGGCAGCATTCCAACACTGGGTTTGGAGGAAGGCAGCACTACCCATCTGAAGGTTTTCATTCTAATGTTTTCTTGCAATTTCTGCATTTTAATTTCTGCACCATTTTGGAGTTGCTGGAAGAGTGTTTAAAATGAGTTTCTGGAAAATTCTGGGTTTTTCCTAGAAAGAATTCTGAGTTTTTACTAGAAAATGTTTTGCAATTTCTACACATTACTCTACTGTGTATTCTACTGCTACTATATTTCGTGAAATTTATGCAATTTTCTGGAAAATTTCTGAGTCTTGTACCTGCGTTTCACTGCAAAATTCTGCCAACCTCTGTTGTATACCAGTGAAATTCTACTATTATTTTAGAGTTGATTTTCCTCTGTGCTGTTTTAAAAAAAATAAAAAAAATAAATAAATAATTTTGTTTTCAGGCATCAGGCCTTTCGGCCCCCCTGCATCTTGTTCTCTCATACGCTTCCCTCACTTCTGAATCAAAATTCCCCTGCTATCACAATTCCACTCCTCACCGTGGCCTACACCCCTCTCACCATATCCCTCAACTCCCCCTATCTACTCAGCCCTCCTATCCCTACAGCCGCTCCCTATCTCCCTTGCGCTAACGCAGCCTCTCTACACACTTGCCCTCTCCACGAGTTCCCCAATGCTCTTGGCCGACCCCCGTTCCTCCCAACACTCCGCTCCCCCCTCACATCATCGCTCCTCCGTAAAACCTTACGCCCTCCACTCAAATCTTACGCTCTTCCTCAAACACCCAACCCCTCACCTCACCTACCGCTCGCTCCCTCACTTCCTCTCCGCCCACAGGCCCTCACCCTCCTAGCTCCCCTCGACCTGAAACATTTCTCACCCCTCGCTCGCAGCATCCCCATCCGACGCCTCCCTAACCCCCTACCCATCACTCCTGCCTTTGCCCACCTAAACCCCGACTACCCTGCCCGCTACTCACTCCCTTACACAAACCCCTAAACCTCCTCCCTCACTACGCTCTCCGCACTCCCCTTCTCCCACTCGGCCTTCGGCCTCCCTCTACCCGCCCCCTTCCATACTCAACGCTCATCCCCTACGATATACACTGCCCTCAAACCCTTGCAGCTCGCTCATCCAACTATTCGTTCTCTTTTTTAATACATCTCCCTCCCACAATTTGATTTTTAAAATTTTAATCTCCCATTAATAAACCTCTCCATTTACAATATTCGCCTCCACTTTTATATAATAACGCCCCCTCTCCCTTTTCAAATAAATTAATCCCCTCCATTTTTAAAAAAAAATCTCACCATAACACCGCCCTTTCCATATACTTAACACTGCCCCTCCATTTAATAAATTTTCCCATATAATACCCACCCCCATCCCTTTTTTAATAACCCTTTTTTAATTAACATTTCCTTTAAATATCCCTCTTTCCATTATTTTTAATTAATTCCCCTATCCCCATTTTAATAACCCCCCTCACCCATTATCCCTCTTCCTTTTATATTTCCCATTCCCTAATTAAAATTCACTCCTCCTCTTAATTTTTAATTAATTCCCCATCATTTCCATTTTTAATTAATTTATTAAAAAAAAAAAAAAAAAAAAATAGCAGAGAGAGAGGGGAAAAAGAGAGTTATGAAAATGGAAAATGGCATATGAGGAGCACATGGACTGAAATTTGCAGATTTGACATTTAATGATTTGTGGCATATATAAGAGGGTGATTTTTTGAAGAAATTTACATTTGAAGACAAGTTTGCCATCATTGAAAACAACTCTTTGAAGGAAAATTCAGCTTCCTTAAAGGCCTCTTGCACAAGTGCTTTCAGCTGCACATATTTTGCAGAAACATTGTATTGAAATGACATTGATTTGCATCTTCATTCAAGACTTGAAGTGTAATTGAGCTGAAAAATTGTTGATTGCCCTCCATCATTTGAGGAGCAGATTTTGTATTTCCATAAGTCATTTGTATTTCTTGTTGCATCACATTGTAAATGGGTGCATTTTCGGTTGAAGCCGACACCCTTTCATTTGTTGAGCCTAAGTTGTTGAAAAATGGCCAAAATCAATGAGGCATTAGAGTTGTTGAGTAACCTCATTCATTCAAATGTTGATGATGTGATAAAAATGAGCAAGGATGCTCTTTGTAACATTCAGAGTTGTTTGCAAGATGCACATGGAAAGATTGAGTTTTTGCAGTTGGAATCTCAGATCCAACAAGATGAACTTCAAAAAAAGAGTCACCATTCTGAACCTGTTTCTGTTCAGAAGATTGTGAAGGACTCTCATCAGAAGAAAGAAGATAAAGCTGCAGTTGATTCACATTCAATTCCTTGTCGAAGAGCAGATTTTCATGCAGATGCAGTAGCTCAGCATGCACTTCCTAAGCCCATCATCAGACCTTGGGAAGAGCTTGTCCACAACAAGCATAGAACTGGTCTTGGATATGACAAGGATGTGTCCTTTCATATTCCGCACTACACCAAGCCCATCGTATTTCAGAGTGCCGAATTCTTGTATGACAGTTCCCCTGCAGCTGTCCCAGATCATGTTCCACAACAACAACAGATTGAGAAATGCCAATGCTGTGATCGAGTTGGCCATATGAAAGATCACTATTTTGATCTTCATCTATGCAAGCACTGTGGTCGGCACACCCATTTTTCAGACAGATGCTTCAGAAACAAGCCTCCTGCAAGAACCAAGATTCATCTTGGATGGATCGCTTCTTGGCAATGGGAATCAGCAGCCAAGAAGATGTTTACGACACATGTTAGAACTTGTTCACAGATATTGAGCAAACTTGCAGTTGAGTTTTCGCCATCATCTCACCTTGTCCCTGACAGGGGGGAAAATGGTGGTCATGTACAAGCTTCGACGACAGATCATGCGAGCCTGAGCCACAATCTCTCATTCCATGTTCAGAGTTGTAGCCAGCAGTTCAAGCGAGCCTGAACCACAATTCGTCATTCCAGATTCAGAGATGTAGCCAGAGACATGGATGCCCATGAGAATGCCTTCGGTTGGTGGAAAAACTTAAACCATCATCTTTGGTTGGTGGATAACCTAAAACCATCACAAGGTAGTAAACCTCCCTTCTTTTAGGTCGAAGGTCTCCCTTTCATATATGAGGAACACTTCCTCTAGCATAAGCCTTCAGCTTAGCAGCCTTCAGCTTCTTGCCAGCTTTGGTTGAGTTCCAGGAAATGCTTCAAGAATTCCAGAGTTGTTGGTAATCCTAAAACCATCACAGGTAGTAGACCTCCCTTCTTTTAGGTTGAAGGTCTCTCTTTTTTATGAGGGACAATTCCTCTAGCAGAAGCCTTCAGCTTCTTGCCAGTTTTGGAAGAGTTCTGGGAACTGAAACAAGTATTGCGTTCCAGTGTTTGTGGTCATCTTAAAACCACCTCTTTTTTCCAACATTTCAGAGAGTTGATTCAACCCAAGTGCTGCCATGTATACTTTGCATATTTGTATTACAACTCTTTTCTTGGACTCACACATACCCCTTCAGATTAAGGGGGGATGTTGGAACACCTAATCCTACATGGGTAGGTGTGGAATGCGAAAAGTCACAATGGAGTCCAAGTGACCTTGGAATGAAAAACCAAGAGTCACACCATTGTACTATAAATGTACATCTTTGTATAATGGAAAATAAGAAAGCCTCACGCTTATCTTTCATTGTGTGTTGAGTCTCTTGTGTGTGTGTTCATTCTTCTCATACACCATGTGTGTGCTTTAACATGGTGTTTAACAATATTTTATTGATGTTTTTGGGGATTTTGTCTTTTTAATACGCTACTCTATGTTCAAAAGATGAAATCAAATCTATTTCAAAAAGAAAGGAAAAAGAAACCTTAGACTCAAAATAGAGTGTAATTGTAAATTCTATCCCTAATTAGGAAAATGGTGAAAAACAGAACATTCTAATCCATGGATATCCTAGCTTGCAAATGAACATAAAATGTAACTCAACATAATACAACCAAGTCTCTTTCATCTAATATTGATATGTTGGAAGAGCGTTTTAAGAAAAAGAATGATTGTAAGATAATGAGGATCTTTTAATCTAATTGCAAAACAAAAAATGCTAATTAACTCAGCATGATACAACCAAATCTCTTTCATCTAATATTGATATGTTGGAAGAGCATTTTAAGAAAAAGAATGATTTTAAGATAATGAGGATCTTTTAATCTAATTGCAAAACAAAAAATGCTAATTAACTCAACATGATACAACCAAATCTCTTTCATCTAATATTGATATGTTGGAAGAGCGTTTTAAGAAAAAGAATGATTGTAAGATAATGAGGATCTTTTAATCTAATTGCAAAACAGAAAATGCTAATTAACTCAACATGATACAACCAAATCTCTTTCATCTAATATTGATATATTGGAAGAGCTTTTTAAGAAAAATAATGGTTGTAAGATAATGAGGATCTTTTAGTTAAACAAATAATGCAAGACATGAATTAAAAGCTACTTATCTAGAAAGCATGTAGAAGCCTCCTTGGATAGCAGGGGCCCTCTGCTACCAATTTGGTGAAATCCTTAGCTTCAGCTCCTTAAAATTGTAATCAAAACAACATCAAAGAACTGAATTTCTTTATTGAAAGTCTCACAAATCTACACCCCATTCCATTTTAAGCTTTGTTACAAAAGACTCTCTATTCTTTTCTCTCATTCTCCTATTTTTCACTACTTCTTCATTACCCATGATAGGAGAAAGATTCTCCTATTTATACAAAATATTTGAAGTTATCTCATTAATGGGAGTCCATGAATCTCTCCCTCCACCTCTAGAGTTACAATCAAAATAGGAAATGATAAGACACATGTCTTTCTAGAGTTTCAACACAACTAAGAAATTAGACACATATCCTCTTATAGTTTCAATACAACAAGGAAATGAGACACATGTTCTCATGATCCCATGATCTTCTCCAACCAAATTCGAATTTGGCCTTAGAGTGCCACATAAGGGTCTTCTAGAAGTCTCCTTTTGACCTACACATGTCACAAAACTCATAACACATATATAGATATATGAAACTATGTTAATTTTCTAGTTTCCAATCATAAATTCACTTTAAATACATAAAATAAATAACTTTGGAAGACAAGGATCCTAACCCATATATTTATGAAAATGGTTACTTGATGTAGGGTTTTCGGTCATATGGCTATGAAATAAGAGCTAAATGGTTATGACATAATGGAAATATGTATGAATATGGAAAACACTTTTGAGACTCAACATATACCACGATCCCATCTTTGCATACTACATGGCCCAACAATATTCCTATTAGTGTAGAAAAAATACACTTTTTTTGTTAAGGTATGGATGAATATCCCTACATATTTCTAACATAAGCCTCAACTATTAGCATAATATTTGAGAATTGTATAAATAGTACAATCGTCGAAGTAAATTTCCATGTATATATATAATATACTTGAAATTATTTAACTACTATTCTATAGAATATTATTGGAGCATTTTTTAAACTAAATGGCATCAATCTACATGAAAAGGAGCCAAATTTTGAGACATATTTAGTTTTTTCTTGATCTTCCTTTCCAATGGGTACTGGATTGTACCTTGATAATCCACTTATAAATGGATAACACTCATGTCCTACCACTTCATTTATAATTTCATCAACAAACAAAGTGGGGAATAGATTTGTTACTATTAATTTATGTAGGCCACAAAAATTGACACAATTTATTAACCTTGTTGGGTTGCACTTTTTGAGCTGCACAACCATGGGACTTTATGCCTCCAAATTTTCTATTGTATATATGATGCATGTAGCCAACATCAATTCTATTTCCTTATGTACAATGAGTTTGTACTTATGAGCTAGTTTATATGGTCTTCTTTTATGGGCTTAACTCCTTGAATAAGGTCAATTTTTATCTCCCCCATTTCCTTCATGAGTCCCTTTGATTCTTGTAGTCATGTGCAAATACATCTTGATATTATTTTAATAATTTGATCAATTTTTTGCCTTGTTTGTATAACCAATAATCACCAAGCTGAACTTTTTTTGGTTGATCATCGTTTGATATATCGACTTCTTTTATTTTAATCTTCACATCCCTCCATTTGGGATGCTTCAACACATCAAGATTTGGGTTTCTATTTTTAATTCTTAATAGGCGGGTGTGAAATTTGGTTTTTTAGGATTATCATTATATTTTTAGATACTCTAAATACTACTATTATTTTCTAGAATTGTCTAGATGTTCTTTTTGCCAATAAAAAATTTGTCCTAAAATATTGGTGTTCTATATTTCTAAAAAGGTAGATGTTATGTTTTTGATTAGTGGCATGATGCAAGGTTCCATGCGGAAGTTCACAAGTACTCAACTTCCATTTTTCAATTTTTTAGTCGTCCAACAAGAGTTTGTTCTTATAAAAATTATTTTAAATTTCTTGAGTAAATTCAACCAGTTCTTCCTCCTTGGGTCAAAATTCAAAATATTTAATAAAATTGATTTATAATTCACTTGATTGCAATGTTTCACCCCAATCTTCTTTTTGTCTTAACCATTTAATGGGAACATCATCTAGAGTATTGTCAAACATACGAGGCTAAACTCTCTCATCCTTATAGAAAATAATCTTGCATTCTGCTTCGTAGAGTTGGATATGTTCTACAATTTTATGGTCAAATTTGAATGTTACAATATTTTATTGTGTTGATAATTTCCTTCCTCCAAAATTCTTAATGAAATAAATATTTTTTATTATTCATGTTTCGATTCAAGGGAATGTATATCCCACCATCTTATTACATCTCCAGTGAAGGTATGGCCTAAAATCTACATTTTTCCTTGTTTTCCTATCGACTTAGTTACTTATTCAATATTCTTTATAGGAGATATCATTCTTTAAATCATAGTGTGGTAACATAGTCTTTCCTTAGGTTAGATGGTATTAATGTTATAGTTTCTTGATTTTCCTTGATATTCCTTTCTAATGGGCACTATAATGTACCAAGAGAATCTACCTATAAATGCATAACACTCATGTCTTACCACTTCATTTATAATTTCATTAACAAAAAAAGTGGGTAATAGATTGGTTCCTAGTAATATTTGTAGGCCACAGAAATTGACAAAAAATATTAGCCTTGTTGGGTCATACTTTCTGAGTTGCACAACCATGTGACTTTCCCACTCCAACTTTTATATTGGATAGATGATGTAGGTAGCTAACCATTCTATTTCCTTATGTGAAATCAGTTTGTAATTGTGAGCTTATATGGTCTTCTTTTATGGGATTATCTCCTTGAATAAGGTTAATTTTGATCTCCTCATTGCCTTCATGAGTCTGTTCAAGTCTTTGTAGTCATGTGAAAATACATCTTGATATTCTTTTAATAAGTTGATAAACTACGTCGCTTATTTATCTTACCAATAATCACCAATGCATGATATTTTTGGTTGATTATTTGATATATTGACTTCTTTATTTTGATATTGACATCCATCCATTTGTGATGCTTCAACTCATCAAGATTTGGGTTTCCTATTTTTTCTTGTTAATAGGTGAGTGGGAAATATAGGTTATCAGGATTACTATTATATGTTTTATATACTCTAAATATTGTTTTCATTTTATAGAATTTTCTAGATGTTCCATTTTCAAACAAAACTTTGTCCTAAAATATTAGTGTTTTCCATTCCTAAACAAGTATTTGATTTTTTTCTGATTGGCGTCATGATGCAAGGTTGCATGTGCAAGTTGAAAAGAACTCAAATTCCATTTTTCTATTTTTTAGTTATCCAACAACAGTTTCTCCTTCAAAAAATATTTTATTTCTCAAGTTGATTCAACCGGTTCTTCCTACTCGAGTCATAATTCAAAATCTTTAATAAAATTGATTTATAATTCGCTTAAGTGCAATGTTTCACCCCAAGCTTCTTGTGTCTTATACCATTTACTCGGAATATCTTCTATAGTAATCTGAAACAAATTAGGCTAGAATATCTCATCCCTGTAACAATTCCTCTTCGATTCTACTTCGTTGAGGTAGATGTCTTCTATAGGGTTATGGCCAAGATTGAATGTTATAATATTTTCTTGTGTCGATATTTTCCTTCCTCCAAAATTATTAATGAAATAAGTAGTTTCTATTGTCAATGTTTGGAGTCTACGGGAATGGATATCACACCATATTATTATTTGTCCAATGAAGCTATGGACTAGTATTTTCATTTTCCTTGTTTTCCTATGTACCTAGTTACTTATTAAATATGGGTTATAAGATATATCATTCTTTAAATCTTCGTGGGATAGCATAGTCCTTCCTTAGGTTATATGACATTTAATGTTAAATTTTCTTGATGTTTCTTGATATTTCTTTCCAAAGGGTATTGTAATGTACCCTAAGAATCCTCTTGTAAATGACTAAAACACCTGTCTTACCAGTTAATTTATAATTTTATCAACAAACAAAGTGGGGAATATATTGGTTACTCTTAATTTATGTAGACTATGAAAATAGACACAAATTAGTAGCCTTTTTGGGTTGTACTTTTTGAGGTGCACAACAATGGGACTTCCCCACTCCAACTTTTCTCTCATATATATGATGCAGGTATCCAACCTCTAGTCTATTTCCTTATGTACAATCATATTGTACTTGTGATCTATTTTATATGGTCTTAGATTCTTGAATAAGGTCAATTTTCATCTCCCCCATTTCCTTCAAAAGTGAAAATACATCTTGATATTTTTTAAAAAGTTGATAAATTTTGTAGCCTATTTATATGACCAATAATAACCGATCGAGGCTATTTTGGTTTATCATCATGTTTACAAGATGCAATTTACTGAAAACATTTAGGGGATCTCCCTGATGCAAAATAAAAATTAGAATGTAAATTGTTTGGTATAGGGATCCCATCTAGTATGTAGGCCCTATTTCCATCAATATGGTGGAAGCGATCCTAGGATGGAGAGGGAGAACTTATTGAGTGAGGGAACATAAAAAATTCGATAAACACAAGTCAGTAATTGATGAAAGCCCTATAAAATCGGATACCATGAATAGCAAGATAGTTTTCAAAGCATGAAACTTAAGAAAAGTATTGTTAGAAAAACCTTTAATATGATCATGCATATAATAGTAGTAAACTTAACAACTGGGAAAGAGTTCACGATAGCTAAGCAATCCCTTCATAACAACTGAAAACTACAAAGTAATATAAAGCTGACATTAATAAAATATTTTATCAACATAGTTTGAGGTTAGCATATCATTTACCATCCATATGTTGCAAGAAAAATCATAACACCGAGGAATATATGAGAAGAAAGTGCACCACTGCTCAGAGAAGCTTTCATTCCATCGATAAGATGATATTCATAGCACCACTCCACAAGAGGTTTCCATCGGATCCAATAGTGAAAATCAACAATTACTCCTTGTATTCATATAAAAAGTTCTTGCATAAGTTCTCTAAAGAAATAATATATCTCCCAAAATAGTCCAGAGACCAAAATCCCTTTGCAAAGTGACCCGAGGGTACATTTATAGAATAAAGGGTGACTGTTGGTCTACCCATGACCCTTGAGCTCCCCTATGACCTTTCATCGTCCTCATGCATCTCTAGACTCCTACTCTTTTCTATTCTATTATATTATGCTATGCACAAAAAATGAATTAATTCTATCAAAATAATTTAGGAAAATCAGGGGCTTGGTTATGTTGTTGTTCCTCGAGGTATGCTTGCCATAGGTTGTAATCAACTGCAATTAGGGTCATATACGGTTGTTCGTCTTTGTATCTGAGGAGACACTTGAAAGAATCTGGGACTAGAGAACCTTTCTTGGCCTTTATCTGGTTGGCCAAGGTTCCTAGATTTGTGTAAATCCTAACGGGTTCCACCACATATCATGTAGCATTATCTTTTGTTACTTGAAAATCGTGTGAGATGGCAACTTGCTTGATTGGGCTGAGAAATTCTTGAATTTCTTGCAGTACCTCTTCCAAACCTTTGATAGCTCCCACTGATCCAATAGAAGGGGTACCATGAACCTCCACTATTGAATCCAACCCACTGAGAAGATTATTATATGAAACCTGAAATCTATCTACACTACTCACTAGCTTATCTCGCGACTAGATATTGATGCGCATGTTATGAAACCAGCTCAAAAAATAGAAGAAAAGATAGATCAATGACTTAGAAATCTGCCTCTTCGAGGGGGCAACCTCCTTTACATTACATAAATAAAAAATTCTTGGATGATAAAAATGACAAAACCTCCTTTCTATATACAGGAGTCAAAGGGGTCACAATATAATCGTAGTGGACATAACAATAACAATGTAAGGGCACAAAAATAAAAATTGTGGGCTTATATGGGGCACAGTAATAACGAAATGGGCACTACATGGGCACAAAAATAACAATAAGGGGGCTACACTAATAATAGAAATAGGGGTATACACTAGTATTATAGGGACCTAGCATGCCCCTATCCTTCAAAAAAAAAATTTCCTCGATGCTTGAGTAGTTTTGGATGCTTCTGTATAAAATTCTCATCCTCCCTCGTCGAATCTTTAGCAAGTAAGTTCTTCCACTTGATGGCATGCTCTGAAATTGATCGATTTCGTAGCTATTGAGTTTTTGTTTCAGTGAATGATTCAGGTTCCAATATGATTTTTCATTCCTCATCAATTTCAGGCAATATTGTTTGAGCTCGGAGCTTGTCACTTATAACCTTCTTTAAGCATGAAACATGGAAAACTGGGTGCACTTGGGAAGATGTAGGAAGCTCCAATTTGCATGCCATAGTACCAATTTTTTGAAACACCTTGTAAGGACCATAATAATTTGGTGATAATTTATTATTCTTCTTAGCTTGCTTGAGGGACATTTGTTTGTATGGTTGTATCCATAAAAATACCGAGTCGCCTACATCAAAAATTCTTTTGTTGCGATGTTGATATGCATGTTGTTTCATTTGATTCTGCGCTAAGGTGATGTTATCCTTTAAGAGTTGGAGAACTTGTTGTTGATGCTCGATGTGATCTTCCAATGCTTGAACCTTAGAATTTTATCTTACAAATGATGTGATGGAGGGTTGATGATATCCATAAAGTGCCATAAATGGGGTCATTTTTACTACAGTATGGAAGGAATTTTTATACCACCATTCAGCCAGAGATAACCACTTTACCCATTGTGTCTATTTTTCAAATACAAAGCAACAAAGATATCCTTCCAAACATTTCATCATTATCTTAGTTTTCCCATTAGATTGAGGATGATATGACGAGATATGATCTAATTGAGTAACCAAACAAGAAAATAATTTCGTCCAAAATTTTTCTATAAAAACAGGATCTTTGTCACTTACAATAATCTTTGGGTTTCCATGTAGCTTTTGAATTGTTTCCATAAATGTAGTAGCAACTGTACTGGCTTTAAATGGATGAGAAAATGCACAAAGTGTGCATACTTGATAAGTCTATCGACTACCACCATGATGACAGTTTTTCCTTCGGACTTGGGTAAACCTGTGATAAAATCCATGGAAACATCCTCCCAACATTGACTTGGAATGGATAAAGGTTGTAACAAACCTAGGGTCTTAATTGTCTCAACTTTATTTTTTTGGAAAACCAAACATTCTGCCACAAAATTTTGAATATCAAATTTAAGGCCATCCAAAAAAATTCCTTCTTGACCCTGTGATAAGTTTTTAAAAATCCAGATTTCCCTCATAAGGGAGAGTTGTGCAATTCCAAAAGAATATTTTGTTTGAGTTGGGATTTATTCCAAAGATATAAGCGATATTTGTACCACAATGGATCATTTTTCTAGATAGATGTTTCAGATGTTCTAGGATCTTGCTGCAACTTTTGAATGAGTGTCCAAACCTCTTCATCATTCTTTCATTCATCCCTTGCTTCGATTATCCACTCAGGTTGGATAATAGAAATGGCACAAAGCAATGCTTCCACATCCTCATCCTTTCTTGACAATTCATCTGCAATATCATTTTTATTCCCTTTTTTGAAGATGATTTCAAATTCATAACCCAACATATTTGTGACCCATTTTTGTTGATATTTTGAAGATAATATTTGTTCCGAAAAGTATTTAAGACTGTCATGATCTGTTTTTACCTTGAATTATCTTCCCATTAGGTAAGGTCTACATTGCTTTATTGCATATAGTATTTCCAACATTTCCTTCTCATAAATAGGTTTTAGTAAGTACTTTCCTTTGATTGGAAGAATTTCAGAAGAAATGGGTCTTCATTTTTGCATTAAAACTGCACCAATTCTATTTCTCGAGGCATCAAATTCCACAATAAATGTTTTTGTGAAGTTTGGCGTAGCTAAGGCTGGTGCTTGGAAAATTTCCTCTTTAATATGTTTAAAGGTCTTAGTTTCTTCTAGAGTCCAATGAAATGCATATTTCTTCAGTAATGATGTTAAATATGCCTATATTATCCCATAATTCTTAACAAACTTGTGATAATTCCCTATTAATCCCATAAATCCTCGAATATTCTTTATGGTTGTATGGATTTTCCATTCCTTAATGGATTTAATTTTGCTAGGGTATACCTTAACACCCTCATGAGATGCATTATGACCCAAATATTCCACCTCCTATACTCCAAATAAACATTTGGAGGTTTTTTCATATATTTGTTTCTCCTCCAATAGTTTGAGCACCATGTTAGCATGTTGAACATTATCCTTCCAAGACTAGTTTTAAATTAGTATATCATCAAAAAATACGAACACAAATTTTCTAAGGAAGGGTTTGAAAATTGAATTCATCAAACCTTGAAATGTGGATGGTGCATTAGTAAGCCCAAAAGGCATGACAAAAAATTCATAATGACCCTCATGAGTTCTGAATGCTATTTTCATAATGTCTTCAGTCTTCATTCTAATTTGATGATATCTAGAATGAAGATCCATCTTGATGAAGTAAATTGCTATATGCAATTCATCCAATAATTCATCAATGACGGGAATGGGAAATTTATCTTTAATAGTGAGCTTGTTGAGCTCCCTATAATCTGGACACATACGCCATGATTCATCCTTCTTGTGTACCTGTACGTTCAATCTCACTCTTTTGGGCATAAGGATATTTGTAAGGCCTGATGTTTGGAAGAAAACTTCCTAGAATCAAATGAATAGCATGATCATGGTCAAAAATAGGTGGGAGTCCTTTCGGAGTTTCAAACACATTGAAATGATTGTCCAAGGAATTTTGGAGATTTGGAGAAATAGATGATTTTGATGTTTGAACCTCTAGTGGGCATAATTGTGCAATTACGCCTCATTGTAATTTATTCAAAAGCTTTGTCATGACATTAGAGCTTATTATATTTCCTAGATTCCCTGTGATACCCCATAATTCAACTTCCTTTCCTTCTAAAAAAACTTCAAGAAAAGTTCTTGAAAATTAAAAGTTATCGTCCCCAAAGATTGTAACCATTGTACTCCTAGTACAACATCAACACCACCCATTGGAATGGAGAGCATTGGAATATTCAATACATATTCCCCCATGGTTAGCTTGATATTATGGAACTTTCTAGAGAAATTTATAGTTCCTCCATTTGCAACCATCGCTTGACACTCTGGTGCTAGGTATAGAAAGAAATTCAATTCTTTGGCTACTTATAATGAATAAAATTATGGGTACTACCTAAATCAATCAACACTATTACATTTTTATTCTTGATATGTCCTTCTATCTTAAGAGTTTTAGGAGTGATAATTACTACTAATGCATTACAAGATATGGTCAGATTCATTTCTTCTTTCTCTAGGGTTAGTTCCTGGTGTATATCCTCTTATTTTGAGGTTTCTTGTTCATTTTATTCCTCCTCTTCACAGTCTATGTAAAATAATTTCTTCTCATCGTACTCATGACCTTTAGTGTATTTTCTATCACAACTGTAGCAAATCCCTTTTACTCTTTTTTCTTCCAATTGTTGTGGTGTCAACCTTGTAGTTTTTGGAAGTATAGGAGTAGAAACACTTCCATCTTTATAGTTGTGAGTGGTAGGATTCATTTTCGCCATAATTTTTCTTTCAATATTTCTTGCCAACCTGAATGCCTTCTCCAATGAATCAGGTTCCCAAAGGTGAACCTCATGTTGGATGTTATCCTTTAAAGTCCATATGAAGACATGAATCTTATGTTTCTCTGGAATATCAGTTACCCTTATATTCAATTTTTGGAAGTCCTCAATGTGCTCCACCTTTGAACCCTTTTGTTTGAGATTTATCAATTGGCTAAATATTGTCTTGCTCTTTGTATCCTCATAATGTGCTATCACTTCCTTCGTAAAAATTGACCAAGTGAATTTTTTTTTAAGAGATAAAAGCCATCGATACCATACAAATATATTTTTTCTAAATATAAAGTTGCAATACGTACCTTTTATATTTTTTTCACATTATGGAGATAAAAATATTGCTCCATTTGTAGTATCCATATTACGGGATCCTTGCCATCAAACGTCCTCATATCGATCTTTGGAATATGGTTGGTCTTCAATCCAACGTTATAGTTTATGAAATCATGATTAAAGTTTATTTTTTTCTCATCATGAATTTCCTCTACTACATTTTCTCCATTAGGAATAATTTCTTGTAGCAACTTAGTCAAACCTTCCTTCAAACCTTCCATGTCTTCTTTTAGTTTTTCTTCTATACCATCGATCTTAGTTTCCATGCCATTCTTCAAACCATCCATATTAGCTTCCATGAAATTCATCTTAGATTCCATGCGTTTATTCAAACCATCCATTTTATCTTCCATTTCATTTTTGGTTATTTTTTGTGAGAGCGACATTTGTTGCACTTGGTCTCCAATAATTTTGATATATCATGTTGCACTTCTTCCACTTCATGCATCATAGTAGAGTTTTTTGAGGAATTAATGGGTGTGGAATTATTTTTGGGAGGCATTTTAGAATCAAATACTTATATCTATTCTTCAATATACCTTTGGAATCACTTCAAACTGCATTTTCAAACAAACGTAATGCAATTTAAAAAAAAATACACACCCTTTTCTTGCTACTTAGGAGGTAGATATTGAACCTGAATTATCTTTGTGATTTCGGATCTTCAATATCTGAAATTTGGTCATGTAGTATCTCTCTGAGTCTTGTTTCCAATGCCACAGGTCAGACCTAATTTGGATTCTTCAAGACCACCTTATGCTCGATCTCCCATAATGATCTAATTCTCATTCAGTAGAGCGAAATTGTATGGTGTTCCACGTGTCACTGTTTCAACCTTCGGATCTGAAATTCATACAAAAGAAACTAAAGTCCATGAATTTTTTTCCCCTTTTTACAGAATTCAAATCTAATGCCTGAAACAAAAGTTTTGATGTTTTTCCCTTGGTCACCTATTTGAGATGAAATTTCGGAGCCTGAAAAAACCCTAACTTTGACAAATCATATCTCTGAAAATATGGCAAAACAATATTTGAAATTTTTACACAACGTTCCTCAGGATTTGGGCTCACATGGGTTTTGTTTTTATCTTTTGAACCTTTGTATAAAAATAGCTATAGATAAAATTCCACGATGACCTGTTTGTAGTAGAAAAACCCTAGAATCCAAAGCTCTGATACCAAATGTTATGAAACCATCTCACAAAATAGAAGAAACGATAGATCAGAAACTTAGAAATCTACCTCTTCGAGAGGGAAACCTCATTTACATTACATAAATGAACAATTATTGGATGATAAAAATGATAAAACCTCCCTTCTATATATAGGAGTCCAAGGGGTCACAATATAATCCTAGCCGACATAACAATAAAAATGTAAGGGAACAACAATAAGAATAGTGGGCTTCTATGGGGCACGAAAATAATAGAATGGTGACTACATGGGGACAAAAATAACAATAAGGGGGCTAAACTAACAATAACAATAATGGTATACACTAGTATTATAGGGACCCAACAATGCAAATGTGATTTGTCATTATGAGTAGTGATCCAATCCTTCATTGGAAGATTCATTAGTGCTTCCAAATACTTGTTGGCCCATTCGTGAATGTTATCTAGAGCCATGACAACCTCTTTGAGATTGGACGATTTCCCTCTTATGTAGGATTGCATAGCCATGATGGGAGCTACCGTTTGATGTAACTTCATCATGTCATCGTAAACCAAATCCTTATCTCCTTCTAAGATCTCGAATTCTTCTTTGATCGAGGCCTATAACCCCTTCATATTTGAGTGGGTTAAGCGAAGGGTTGTGTTTTCTTCTTCCAATTTCCTTTTCTCCTCCTCTACCTGGGTTTCTCTTTGCTTTGATGCATATAATTTGTTCTAGAGCTCTGTAATATGCTTACTCATCCTTCCCACATTCAATTCAATAGCAATCACGAAAGCAGTCCCTGCTGAAGCGATCATCTCAGGGTTCACTATAGTATCCAAGACAATTTCCTTTTCCGTAGATACAGATAAAGGTTTAGTTGGGTTCCTGGAATAAAAATTTCTTCTTTCCTGCATATTATTGTGGTTGACTTGATCAAAGGCAAGCTTGGTCAAGTCCATTACTTCATCCTCAACCTCATCCGAAATGCCCAACTCCTTTAGGAGAAGGTGTCTTCCCGTGATGGGGGTGTGTGGGGGAATGTAAAAAGGAGATAACTCCACCCGTTCATCCAGATGTTGATGATTTTCCAAGGGCTCTCGATCTTCTCTACTGGCCTCTTCTTGTTGCATTTTTTCTTCTTCTTATTTCTTTTTATTTTGATTTGTTCGTGTTTTCTCTTTTCCTCTTCTTTTGCCTACTTATGTTCTTCTTCTCGCTTCTTCCTCTGATCTTCTTCTTGCTGATTCCTTTTCCCTTATTATTTCTTCTTTCTCTTTTCCTTTTCTTCCTTCTTCTTCTCATTCTTCTTCTCTTCTTCTTGATGTCTGTATTGTTCATATTCATGCTGGTTCCTTCTCTCCTCTTCTTTTTCCTATCGGTTCTTCCTCTATCCCTCTTCCTCATATTGCTGTTAAGGGTCTCTTAATCCTTGCGACTTATTCAGCTCTTCTTATTTTCTCCTTTTGAGCTCTTTCTTTTTCCTTTCCAGAGATGCATTCATGTGTTCTAAGGTATCATCGTCTTCTTCCCCTCCCTCTATGTTAGGGTGTCCCTCTACTTATTTCCCCTTTTTCTTCTTCTCTGTCTTTGATGTTTCTGTTGGTTGTTTCCTCTTCTTTGACCTCTCCAATAAGAACAGGTTCTCTTAAGAATGCTCCTCATGCTCCTCCTCGCCTTCTACTTCCTCATTTGGGCCAAACTATCTCTCAACATTATCCTAGTTCCTGATTCATCTTCGTGAACCGGTATGGTGTGCTTGTACGACCAATTGAAATTGTCCCCTTTTTTAGTGAGCTGCCACTATCCTTTCTATGTCATAGATTCAATGGTTCAATGGTACAAACATGATTCCCTTTATTTCCTCAGCTTCTTCTTCTACTTCCTTAATTTTTCCACTTTGTATGCTCTGATAGTAAAATGAAAGGTTGGCCAAAGTTTCTTCTTACCCTTTCTCAATTTCTTTGAGAACCATGTTGTCATCTGGTAGCATACATATTTTAGTAGCAATCTGTCTGTGGCGAATATAGGAAGTTTACGGGGAGGTTTATAAGAGCCAATGAATTTGATGAATGTAGATTCCCGTATCAAGAACCAAAGAGCCACATAGATGATAGCTTCCATGGAACTTTTTGACATACAAGGGGGATCTTCTTCAAACAACAATTGGTAAAGTGGGGTAATGAAAGCATTGAATATGTAGTCATGTTCCTTCTTATACTGGAAGTACCATAAGACCTTCATGAAATTGTGTATAGGCTCCCCCGTCTCTACAGTCCAATTGTAACTCCATTAGTCGAAGTGGCATTTGGAATAGACAACGTCCATCATATATGAGGCCATGTAGAACTCAGAGGGTTTACCTTCTTCTATATCTTGCGTCGAGATAATGTTGGTTCTTAGTGATGAGACTAACAAGTTGTCGCAATTAAATATTTTCCTCATTGTAGCGATCATATGCATTATAGGGACTCATGTACTATGAAAAGTGCTAATATCGACCTTACCGTATAGCCTCTTCATCATGGCCGCTATAAGTTGATACACTTTTATAAGGCCATATTTTTTATAGAGTTGATCCTTCTTTGCCCGAAATTTAGAAGGGTCCTGCCAACAACCCTTGACAGTGTTCTTGACCGGTTCCTTGTAACCTGCTAGCCACCGAGAGATACTCAAATCCTTTTTTTTCAAGAGTTGACAATAGTCCGTTATATCCTTCGAATGAATGGCTATAAAGGGTTGTTTGACCTAGTTTGTTATTACCCACTTCTGGGAATATATGTGCGGCAAAATCCATTCAATGATTTATGCACATGGAAATATTGGTGGGTGCACAACAACATGGTGGAGTTTGGATCTCTTAACGTTTATATATACTTGGAAATCCTCCAAGGTTTTTGGAAGCTCTGGTTTAGAGAACTCAACATAAATGTTGTACCACGTCCACTTGGTGTTCTTATCGAGGACAAAAGAGGTGTCTCTGTACAGAGGAGGTGATGGCCGAATTAGAAAACTCTCCTAAATAGTGACTTTAGCACTCTTCTAAGGATTCCTGATCAGTGGCGACGTCATCTTTCCTCAAAGAGAGGATATTGATATGCACTTGAGATCTACATCACCTGGCATGTCAAAAATACAATCCCACAATTAGGAAATAACATAATTAGGAAAATGACATGAAACTTATAAATATGTACAAAATATCAACTTAATAAAGATGGAGGTAAAATTTTTGTTTGAACAGGTCACATGGTCGCAAGACTATGAGAGATCGTAAGGGTGATAGTGAGAAATATGTGAATTATGAAACTTGGAAGGAAGGTTGTAAGGTAAGGGTAGGTCATGTGATTGTGGGAGTTGTGAGGTCACAAGGTTCGTGCCAATGAAAAGGTCGCAAGGTTGCAGGTCACACAAGTAAAGAGGTCGTAAGGTTGTAGGTTGCAAAGAACTACCTATCGCAATCAAAACCCATGCAACCTGTAAGTCAGGTGGCTTAGCGAGGAGGATGATGGTAAATTTCTTATTTGAGGGACTTTTAGGGTCAAAAGGGCTTAGGGAAAGGGAGAAATAGGTTAAGAGAATGAGTAAATGACTTAGTTGCTAGGGCAGAAGGGATGCAGAAGCTAGAAAACAAGGCAAGAGAGTTTTAGGGATAATACTAGAGCTTGGGAGGCCGACCATGAAAATTAAAAACCCTCCTCTACGGGAAGGTGAAGGGATGGGCGCAGGTAAAATCCAAATGGAAAAATAAAATGATTGCGGTAGGCGAACATCAACCTACATTGAGAAATTCGCACTCCTATTGGGCTGCCTAGGCCCTCCAATGCTCCACCGAACTGAACAAATGTGACTTAGGGCGAGTGACTATATATAAAAGGAGTCACACGTGTGGGAAATTAATGAGGTTGGAAGGGTCGCAACCTCTCATATTCATTCCCTCACGACCTTTGCGACCCTTACAACCTTTGCAACTCGACGACCCTTTCGAGGTCGCAAAGGTCACAAAGGTCACGTAACTTTGTACTTCCATATGATGCGACCCGTGCAACTTAAGCTACTTAGAGACTTGTGAGAGGTTGCGAGGTCGCAAAGTCAGGATAAAGTCGAGAGGTCGCAGATTTCAATTATGCGACCTATCGACTTGACTTAGGAAAATGAGGGGGTTGCAATGTCACAAGATTTTATGCTTTTAGATAGAGACTGGATTTGACCTGGACTTAGGAAAAAGGTCCTCGAATCTTTGAGAGATAGAGTTGGGGAAGCTTCGAAGGAAAAGTACCTTATTGGTATGATCCTGAAGTTGTCCTTCTGGGATGTAGGGGCTCAAAAATTTAGAAGAGTGAGAAATTTTGGAGGGTTGTTGCAGTGGTTACAACACATCATTTGATATATCAAATTGTTTTATTTTGATCTTCACATCCATCCATTTGGTATATTTGAGCTCATTAAGATTTGGGTTTCTTATATTTACTTCTTAATAGGTAGGTGGAAAATATGATTTTTCAAGATTAACATTATATTTTTTTGATGCTCTAAATATTGTTTTTATTTTCTAGAATTTTCTAGATGTTCCATTTTCCACAAAAAACTTTGTCCTAAAATATTGGTGTTTTCCATTTTTGAACAAGTAGTTACACATTTTCTAATTGGCGACCTGATGCAAGGTTGCATGTGGAAGTTCACAAGAACTTGACTTTCGTTGTTCTATTTTTTAGTTGTCCAAGAGGAGTTTCTTCTTCTAAAAAAGTCTTTTATTTCTTGAGTTTATTCAACCAATTTTTCCTCCTCATGTTAGAATTCAAAATATTTAATAAAATATATTTATAATTAACTTCAATGCAAATTTTCAACCCAAGCTTCTTCTATATTATACCATTTACTATGAAAATGATTTAGATTACTGTGAAACATTATGAGGCTTGACTCTCCCATCCCTATAGAAAAGCCTCTTTCATTCTGCTTAGCAAAGTTGGATATGTTCTACAAGGTTATAGTTAGATTTGAATGTTAAAATATTTGTTTCTGTCGATAATTTCCTTCTTCCGAAATAATTATTTTTTGTTTTCCATGTTTGGATTCGAGGGGCATGGGTATCCCACCATAGTGTTGTGTGCCTAGTGAAGGTATGGATTAGAATATACATTTTTCCTTGTTTTCCTATTCACTTAGTTACTTATTCAATATGGGATATAAGAGATATTGTTCTTTAAATCTTAGTGGGGTAGCATAGTCCTTCCTTAGGTCAGATCGTATTAAAGTCATAGTTTCTCTCCACTTATTATACCTGCGGGAGGCAGTGTATATTGCATTAGCTTGGATATTGATTTGACATTAATTTCTGTTTGACTCAAAAAATTTAAAATTTATCTAATGTTAAACATTATGAATTGAAATTCATGATTTTTTAATAATATTTTAATACATTTATCTCAAATTCTATTGGTTCAAAATTTTAAGCAAAATTCATTGTTATTCGAGCCAGTTCAATGATTTTCCTGCGCCATCAACAACGATGCATCCATTTTCAAGAAGATAATTTATTGATTCACGAGGGTCACCGATTATAGAAAAGATCCAGTCCTCTGTAATCCACAAATAGGTCGTATCTTTCTGTGACTCCTCTCGCGTGAAAACGTACGAATTGAGTAGGAAAAAACTTTAGGCACCGACATAATAAATGGCTCGTCAAGTGAGGTTTAGAGCGGCATTGTCTATGAATCAAATCAACTGGTTAGATTGTAAATCAATTTATGCATGATGAGTATAATTTATGAGATCGGCATTGTGTATGAATCAAATCAATTGGTCATATTGTCAATCAATTTAATGTTCACCTCCTTGCTTGTTGCTTGTTATTGATGAACGCCTAAATTCCATGACGCATTGAGAGAATTATATGTTCCACGGGCATTCACCGAATGCAGGAATGCAATTTATAGATAGAATGACAACAACGTTCGCGATACACGGCACATATATGTGTGATCTGTATAATAAAAGTTGGTCATTGAGTAAATTTAATGACAAGGGTACAAAGAATTATATGGTCTCATAATCAAATCAATGGAACATTGTCACTCAATCTGATCTTCAAGAATGACATGAATAACTCAAGATTTTTATTCTATTTAATCTTAACTATCCACGTAATCCCTTCGAACTCTCCCCAAAGCCTACAATCATTACATATAAATGGTGCTGGAGCGTGCCAAAAAAAGAACAGAATCCATCCGCTCCACCTCCGCAAGTGAGATTGATTTAAACCTAATTAATATAAGGATAAGAATCACCAGAAACGTCAATTCACTAGGTCTCTCTTTTGTGATACAGCCGCCTTCCTTCTTACATCTGCAAAGAAAATAAAAAAATTAGAGGCAGGCGACTACCATTAAATCTGTGAACAACTTTGCTTTCGAAAGAAGACAAAAGATTGACCGAAATTTACTTTGAAAATTTGGCAAAAAAAACCATGAAGATATTCACAAAATTTCCATTGATTGACGTATTAAATATGGCAATTAACTGCTACGAAAAAATTGTAATTATTACATTATAAATTACTATATGCATTTTGTAAAAAAATTAACATTTTAGTGTTAATTATGATTTATATTTTTAATAATAATTATAATAATTTATTTTTAAGATTATTATTATTAACATTTCTCTATTTTTAATATTTGTTACTGTGGCTTTTATTAATCTTTGATGTTTTCTATTTAATCTATTTGTTTCAATTTCTTTAAGGATGAAGAATTTTTAAAATAATAAACCTAAGTTTTAGGAGAGTAATTTGTAAAATGGTTTTTAAATTGGTTGAGTTTATTTATATATTTAAAAACAAATTTGAAATAATTAAAACTAAAAAAAATAAAAATTTATAAAATACAAGTAAACCAAAAATATATTAACTTTTAATCTTCCATACATTAAAATTGATAATATTATGTTCTTTTATATATTTAATAACATATTTTTTAAACAATAAACTAAGTGAAGACAATTGTATTAAAAAAAAATTGGCATTGCCATCATCATAACTCTTATTTCATTTACTAACATCACATAAACATAAAGAAGAAAACAAAGATAATAAATAATAAATGTATTTTTTTTTTCCTAAATGCAATCATGTGCAATTGTTGAAATATATACAATTGTAACTTTTTATTGCTTTTTTTTTTAAATTAACTATATTTAAACTAACCGAGAGGTAATAACTACCATGCAGCACTTATTTTCTTATACAATGTGTATTTCGTTGACAAAGTTGGACATTTTGAATCCGTCCAACTTCAATTGTCCAAAATTCTTTGGCTTTAGATTCATAGTTATCGATTTTCCGTTCATATAGCTTTGTGTCTAAGTTCTGGAAAATGAAGAGTGGTGAACCTAAGAAAAATTCTCCAAATGCATTTAGATCCATGTTATCTTTGCCTTCCTAAAATAAAGTATATAATCTTCTCGTTTATGTGTCATCATCCCAAGGTCCTATCCAAGGTTTTCCTTTATCTCGTTCAAGAGGGATTATATTTTTTCTCAGGTTTCGCTTCAATCTTATTCTCTTTTTCGAAGGAAAATGTTGCTTTCATTTTATGACCCCATGGTCTTCCGACTAATTCTATTTAAGCTGATATAGCTTCGATTAAGACGATTACTTTAAAGTCAACCGAAGTCGTAATACCCATTATTGAGGTTCTCATTTGCTTAACCATTCTAATATGTTTGATAAATATTTGGTATGCTAATTTCAAATGGCTATTCATTCTATGTTTGGTCAATCTTCCAAATTTTATCCATGTTTATCGGGGAAGCATCTTAATATGTGACTCAAAATAGACTACGAATACGAATTGATTTAAGTGAGTGAAAATTTTCATAGCTACTCATGTTGTCAAAAATTTCGAAAAGAATTAATTTTTTCAATGTTTTAGGTGGATACTCCACGTCGCATCATCAGGGTCTATAAAACTTAATGATGTCTAAATCACTGACTAAGAGTGCTTATTTAGAAAATGTAAGAAGCTAACTATTAAAGGAATTAATAAATTAATCAAGAGACCAAGTGAAAGGTTCAAATAAGAAAAATAAGAAAATATTTATTATATAATCTATAATTCTATAGATATATAGGTGAAGAAAGATTAAGAATATTAATATAAGAAAGCCTTCAAGAAAAATTATATTACATTATAGAAAATATTTAAAAGGAATAAATTAAAAAAGATTAATAAGTATATAAACACACAATATATATATATATATATATATATATATATATATATATATATATATAATAATAATAATAAAACAAAATAATATAAGATTTAATGAAATGAAACCTATAGGAAATAGAAAAGAAAGTAATATAAGGACAAAAGATCAGAATGAATAAATAATAAAGAACTAAAATGATGGAGGGGGATGAATTATATTTACTCCTCTCTTTCCTTAATTTCCCCTCTATCTTTGATTTGGAAAGAAAATACTATCATGATTAAAGATTGGAATGGATAAATAATAAAGAACGAAATTGATGGAGGGGATGAATTAAATTTACTCTTCTCTTTCCTTCATGCCCATCCTTGATTTGGTCCTTTCAATTTAGTTTTTTAATATTCATCTATTTCGACCTTTAATCTTTATATTATTCCATTTTCTATCTCTTCTCCGTTTCATTTCATTTAAATCACCCTTTGTTTCCTTCGCACCCCCTCCATCCTTGCTTATGTCCCCATCATTCAGTTCTTTAATCTTTAATCCTTATTAATCTCTCTTAATTTTTGCCTTTTACAAATTATTATCAGATATAACATAAATTTTCTTTAAATATCCCTGATATTGATATTCTTAATATTTTTCCTCCTATATATTTATAAAATTATAAAATCATATGATATGCATTTTCTTATTTTTCCTATCTAGACCTTTGACGTGGTATCTTGATTAATATATTAATTCATTTAACGACTACCTTATAATTTTTTCTATTTAAGGTTTCATCAACACTCATTTAGACATCATTAATCTTTCTAGTCCCTATTGATGGGCAGAGTGTCCACCTATAGAATTGGACAGATTAAATCCTTTACACTATTTTCTTTTGCGAATTTTTGATAGTATGAATTGATTTACCATGTAGCCATCTATATAAATGTCTACTTGAGGGTTGTAATCTTCTAATTGTTTTCATGAGACAATTGTCGTGAGTTATTGTACACATTTTTCTTCGTGTTTTAGCCTTTAAGTATGCAGAGGAGTTAATCATTGATTTGACTTAATGTTCTTATTTTAGAAATTCTAGAAATTCTTGTAATATGTTATCTTTGGTTGGTTTTGTTTCTCAGCGTCATTCCTAAATAATTTTACTGCCTTTTTTATTTTGTTTTCATGTTTCTACGTGTCTGGATATTGGGTAATACCTCTTGATGGACAAAAAATTTGTTGTGTTACTGGATTATTATCTTGGCCCATTGTTGATCTAGTGATGACATGCAACTTTTTTGGGTTCGGTACCTTCTGCTTTAGAACAAAGTGGATTAGATTTAAAGCTCTTTTATTCATCAGTTTTTTAATATTTCTGATAGGGGAATTATGGTTTTAAACTTCCATATAAATTATTCAAGAAATTAATCTAAAGAGAAATAAAAATACATGTATATAAAAGATAAAAGTAAATAACATGTAGATTTTCTCGATTCCAAATTTATCATTTGTTTGATTTTTCATTAGTATTACTTTAGTGTTATAAATAAATATATATATATTAAAGATAGTATGTCCCAATCTCATTAACTCTGATTTAGAAATATAAACTATAGTTCCTTCATTGATCACATGAAGTGCCAGGTCAAAACTATCCCTGCCTTGAATGTATGTAAAGTAACCCATGCACAAAACCATATGGTTCGCCCACCTAAGAATGTGGGCCCCATCGCCTTAGGCAGGCTCTGACCTCGATGGAAGGGCCGCTGCCTCTGACCTCCCGTTGCCAGGACTAGTCAGGGAGAGAATATAAACATAACGCAAAAAGTCCTCCACTGTTTGTTTTTTCTTTTATGCAAGCACAGAGAGCTAGATTAGAGAGTCTGACCCCCCCATCATTATTTTCTACCCAAGAGAACTTCTGAAAGCCACAGCCACACATCTCAGAGATTCTTCAAACAAGAACACCAATGCAGAAGTCTTTTAGCCCACCATAGCCTCACAGTGATGTTACTGAAGAACTTGCTTTGTTTTCTATCGATAAGCAGGGTTTTTAGCCAAGAATGTACTTTGGCTATCAAATTATCCTATAGTTTAATGCACTGCACTGAGCAATTTGAAAATCCAAGATTCAGACCAAATCAATTTTTCTTTGCATGAGGCTATGGAGTTTCCAGCCTGAGTCAGAAAGAACTACTGCATCATCTTTATCATTCAACTCACCCACCTCCAAGAGCAACATACCCATTCAGATCTTTCTAACGCATCTCTAGCCTGGGCCTCATCAATAAAAATCCACTTAATGTCCATAACACTTTTCAACCTTCCTGGCTCTTCCCCAAAGGAGAAGAAGGACACGAGTGCCACGCAAATATCTGAAAACTCGCTTCACTGTTGTCCAATGCTCCTTCCCTGGGTTTGATATAAACCTACTCAATACTCCCACTGCATGTGCAATGTCTGGTCTAGTGTAGACCATTGCATACAGGCTACCCACTTCACTTGCATATTGAACACGGGACATATCCTCCTCTTCTTCTTGTGTCTTGGGACACTGTTCAACATACAATTTTACACCTACAGGAATCAGAACATTCACCGGTTTACTATCTTGCATATTGAACCTTTGCAATATAGTCTCGACATACTTCCTCTGGTTTAACCAGAGCTTCCTTTTTGCCCGATCTCTCTTAATTTCCATGCCTAAAATATAGTTTGCAGCACCAAGATCCTTCATGTCGAATTTGGAGAACAATTGGGTCTTCAAATCTTGGATAATTTCTTTGTAATTTCCAATCAACAACATATCATCCACATACAAGACCAAATAAATAACATGGTCACCAATAAATTTAAAATAAACACAATGATCCTCCTTGCTTCTGGTGAAGCCAAGTCCTCGTATATAGGTATCAAATTTCTGATACCACATCCTTGGTGACTATTTTAACCCATACAGAGACTTATTTAACCTGTATACCAGTTGTTTCTTTCCCTTCACCATGAAGCCTTCAGGTTGTTTCATGTAGATCTCCTCTTCCAGATCCTAGTGAAGAAATGTTTTCTTCACAGCCATATGTTCTACCTCAAAATAAAATGCAGCAGGAACAGATAAAATTAATCTAATAGAAGTAACTTTGGCAACAGGAGAAAAAATATCACCAAAATCAATTCCTGACACCTGGGAATAACCTTTTACTACCAACCAAGCTTCGTATTTCTCCACCTTTCCTTATACATTCATCTTCTTCTTAAACACCCATTTGCTCCTGATGGGCTTCCTTCCAGCCGACAACTCCACCAGATCCCATGCCTCGTTTTTATGCAAGGATGCCATTTCATCAACCACAGCCTCCTTCCAGAGTTTTCCATCCTCTGAATCTACTGTCTCCTTGAAAGTTTTTGGATTATCATCAGTTATAGTTAAGGAAAAACTTGAATAGAAAGCAGATGGACTATACCTTTCTAGTTGACTTCTTCTCACAGCTAGAGTTTGTGGTTCCTCCTCTTCTAAGTCTTCTTCTGTTGTAGAGTTTGATTCATCCTCCTTTAGCTCAAACTCTATATTCTCAGGTTCCTTTGGTAGGACTTCATGTTTAACAACATATTTCACCTCTCTAAACACCACATCTCGGCTGTACACAACCTTCCTTGTTTCTGGGTTCCAAAGCTTGTAATCCTTTAAACCATCCTTATATCCAATAAAGATGCACCTTTCAGATTTATTATCCAACTTGGTCCTTTTCTCTTTCGGAACATGTACATATGCATCACATCCAAATACCCTCAGATGTGAAATAGAGGGTTTCTTACCAGTCCATACCTCATGTGGAGTCTTGTCCTCCAATGCTGATGAAGGTGATTTGTTAACCAGGTAACATGAAGTCTCCACTGCCTCTGCCCAAAATTCTTGTCCTAACCCGGTACCATTGAGCATGCTTATTTCCTTTTCCATCAGTGTTTTGTTCATTCTTTCTGCAACTCCGTTTTGCTGAGGTGTGTATGAAGCAGTCTTCTGCTGTGCTATACCACACTTCTTACAGAACTCTTCAAATTCCTTCTTGTAGAACTCCCCACCATTATCTGTCCTTAGAAATTTTATCTTCGTCTCTGTCTGGTTTTCCACCAGAGCCTTAAATTCTTTAAATTTGTCAAAGACTTTAGATTTATTCCTAAAGAAATATAACCATGTATTCCTTGAGAAGTCATCTATGAATGAAACATAGTACATAGACTTACCCAGTGATGGAATTGACACAGGTCGAAACACATCACTGTGCACAAGCTCTAATATCTTGTTTGCCCTCTTAGCACTAGAAGGAAAACTCACCCGATTATGCTTCCCATATACACAATGTTCACATAAATCAAAATCCGGAGAGAAATTAGACATACCTTCTACCATACCATTTCCATGTAGTATCTGAAGGCCCTTCTCTCCAATATGTCCAAGCCTTTGATGCCATAGCATGGTATTTTCTCCATAGACCGCTAGGCTTTCCGCTCCACCTTCAGGAGCCACAGAACTGTTGCAGCCATCAATAACATTGCTGCCCTAAAGCTTGTACAAAGTTCCAATCTGAACTCCCTGCATTAATACCAGTGCTCCCCGAACCATCTTATAGGTATATCTCTCGAACACTATTTTTACACCTACATCGTCCATCTTGCTTACAGAAATTAGATTTCTGGCCAATGCAGGAATGCGCAGAACACCAGGAAGTGTTCTAATCCTTCCACTTTGTAGCTTCAGCTTGAATTTTCCACGTTTGACGATTCTAGCCTTCCTATCATCCCCTAGGAAGACATCACCGCCATCATATTTCTCATACTTGCATAACCACTCCCTATGGGGAGTGAAGTGAAAGGATGCACCTAAGTTAATCAACCATGACTCATGATCTACATGTGTATTTGAAGAAGAAGCCAAATACACATCACCACCTTCATCCGAGGTGGTTTTTGCCTCTGTAGAAGGAGAATCATCAGATCCCTTTCCTTTCTCAGGAGCTTTAGATCTGTAGTCCTTTTTGTAGTGCCCTTCCTTTCCGCATTTCCAGCACACCTTTACAAAATTTCTAGGAGATTTAGATCTCCCACTCGAAACCTTATTCATGTTTCTATTTTGGGACCTTCCTCGTACAGATAAGGCATCTCCATTTTGGCCCTCCATATTTCTTCGTTTCATTTCCTCCGACAATAAGGATGAGACAATGTCATAAAAATTCAAGGTAGTTGTATTGCTACCTATTGCATTAACCAAACTGTCCCACGTGTCTGGTAGAGAACACAACAAACTGATGCACTTATCTTCATCTGAGATTTTAATATCAATAGATGACATCTAACTTACCATAGTATTGAAGGCGTTCAGATGCTCTGTCACCGAGTCTCCATCCTTCATCCTCAGGTTATACAAATTTTTCCGCAGGAACGATTTATTCACCAAAGACTTAGATTGGTACAAAGTCCCAAGTTTGTCCCACAAATTCTTCACCGTAGCTTCCCCAAATACATTCAATAATACCGAATTCGAGACACACAATCGTATTGTGATTTGCACCTTCCGATCCATTTTATTCTAGTCGTCATTTGACATTGCCATTGGTTTATTACTTGGATCTACCACGATCCATTGATCTTTATCGACCAGCAGGTCTTCCATCTTGAGCTTCCACAACTCAAAACTCTGACCATTAAATTTCTCGATCGCTATCTTTCCACTGCTCACCATCTTCTTTCATCGCAAGAATCGATCCCGTAGATCTCCCACTGAACAGGGTCTACCTCAAGCCTGAGAAAAAAACCTCTCAGATGAAGGTGGGGATGTGTATTTGGCTTCTTATTCAAATACACATGTATATCATGAGTCATGGTTGATTGACTTGGGTGCATCCTTTCACTTCACTCCCCATAGGGAGTGGTTCTATGAGTATGAGAAATATGATGGCAATGATGTCTTCCTAGGGGATGATAGGAAGGACAGAATCGTCGAACGTGGAAATGTCAAGCTGAAGCTACAAGGTGGAAGGATTAGAACACTTCCTGGTGTTCTGCACATTCCTGCATTGGCCAGAAATTTGATTTCTGTAAGCAAGATGGATGATCCTTTAAACTTGACTTGGGGTTTCTTGACTAAATCCAGCCAAAATTGCTAAATGAGACAACCCCGCACACTCTAGCTCCTCCCCCCTCAAATTTTTACCCAAGGTAATTGTTAACTTGACATCCCCCCTATAGCCTAGGTCTAATCCAAACTTTACCAATGATTACTCAGGGGTACGCATGCCATACCAGGTCTTACAGGAGTATGCCCATTTACATGTAATAAAATTTGACTCCATTACATATTTTTTTTTAAACCTTGTTGCTCTCTTAATGTAACCATCCTCTCATCTCTCATGGACCTATCACAACCCATTTTCCATGCTGCTCATCTCTTACATTGAACCTTCCACAAGCCATTCTTGGCACGATTTAAAAAACATGATATGGCAATGAATACCAAATTCATCATGGTCCATTCCTTTAGAAACGTATGTGAACATTTTATTTCTCCCTGCTATTGAAACCACACTCCATTGCTCATTCTTGTTGTGGTCCAAGTGTGCTCCCACTACATTGTTGCTCGAGTGTGTTTCGATGGCCCGTATTGGCCCTCCAATGCCACACCTAGCATCAAGAACTTGATCCTTGTGCTTCATGCTCAACAGATAATTCCCTCCTCATGCACAGACGTCTCTGCAATGTTGTCCACAACCCAAACAATGGCTTAGTTTTTTTCAACAACTTCACGTTCTCTGTTGGAAGGCCTGTCTCTACTTGCATATTCTCACTGGTATTTTGAGCGTTGTTGCCATGATAGCTATGAGAAGCCACTCCTGTTGAGAAAATTCTCATGTGGAGGCAGATCCACGGCCTCCTACATATGATGATCGTACAACATAGATGGCACACATCTATCCTCATTTGGATGACCTTCAAGGAACTCACAGTCTTCCTTTTGATCTTCATCATCATCGGTAGTTGCAGCAACTTCCGACAACTGGAGCTATTTACGAGCGTCTTCATCGCTAACGATGATATCGATCCTGATCTGACCCATTTAAACAAACTTCACACAAGATCCATTTTCTTCACATTGGTGGTTCCCATAGCCTTCTGAGAAAATTTTCTGATCTCCTTAACAACCATCCACATTGGTATTCTATCAAAAATTGACCTTCAATACCCTAGAAGGCATACAAAACCATAGCGTTTATCCTTTCGTCCACGTTACTCTTGCGAGAGAACTCCTCCAATAGGTTATGTATATATCAGTTCTCCTTCCCTTCTACTCCAGTGAATGGACAACATCATCCTATTTCACAACAACACCATGCTCCATATGGATAGATCTGCAAAATGCTGCATTGATTTCTCCATTCACCAGTCCAATAAAACCCTGGACTACCAAAGCGTCCCTATCAAGCCAAATCTGACTCTCATACCAAATGTAGGTTTTAACCCTATACAGAAATTATCTACAAACGAATCTTAAAACATAAAATAAACAATAGGGAGAGCATAAAACATAAAACAGATAAACACAGAGATTTTCCCCTGGATCCAAAATCGGGACGACCAGCTTGATTTTTCATTATATTCCTTTTAGTGTTACAACACATATATATACATGCTGAAGCATACATAAACCCCAATCATTAACCCTGGATTATAATATAACCGTAGTTCCCTTGACCAGATCTACAAAATACCAAGGGCCAAAAACCATCATGCCCCAAAACCATGTGCAATCCCATGCACAAAACAATGGGCGGGTCTGCCCACAGGAAAATAAGGTCCAAATTTTTTTTCCTGGGGCGCTGCCTTGGACCCCAACAGGGGGGGATGCCACCCCCCCTGTGACCCCCCTGCTGCGCTCGGCGCAACGTACAGGGGGGGCTATCGCCCCCCTGTGATCCCCCCGTGCGTGACTAGTCATGGAAAGAATATAACACATACCCAACAATATAGAGAATTTTCAATTTATTTTCACATGTTGTAGAAACGAAAATTGGTTTTATCCTTCAAGGAGCAGCTAGGCCCAATGTGGCCTTCCTACCAACATGTGAAGAAATTTATTCTTCCTTAGTCTTGACATTACTTATTGAATCCTCCTCTTCTTCCACTAAATTCTCCTCTACCTTGAAAGTCATTTCCTTTGTCCCAATATGTTGCTAGATCATTTAAATATTCATATTATTTTTTATGGTATATAATATTATAATTAACTTTCTTTCCTCCTCTCAATTGGCATTCCTGAGTGGAATGGGTGGTGTCTTCACATACAATGCACCACAAAGGTTTTTCATTTCTTAAATTGTATTGACACTCTCTAGTGGTATGACTTGACATGACTTTGCATGTTACAATATATGCCTATTTGAATGCATTAGAAATCATGTTTGAAATAGCCTACAAATGAACAATTGTCCTTTTTGTTCTCTTTAGTTCTACAATTGGTGCACCATATATCATTTTTTCACTTTGAAAAATTCAACAGAGATTGTTGCAATTACTGATTTTTTTCTTATATTATTTTATCGATTTATGAGGAGGTTTACTGCCAGCTATTGTCCATTTCAATTCGTTGGGGATTTTTTAGTGCTTCCTCACATTATGTGATTTCATGTATCTTAGTGACCCTCATATTTTATACGATAATATAGCAACATACCATTCGACTAGGAGAGCTTCATCAATTTTGTATGGGATTTGACTCAAGAAAACCTTAAATCTATTGTCATACTCCTTCATTTTGTTCTCCGACCTTTATTTAATCTATTTGACATTTTCTGCCACAAGGTGATTAACATCTTGTGATTTAAGGAAGGAGATAAAATTGTTTTTAATATCAATCTTCCTTTTGGTATTGTTCTCTATGAAATTCATGAGCCATGATAGGGACCATTTCCAAAGAGTTGTTGCAAAATTTTACATTTTCTTAGATTCTTCGTTTATAACATCATTGAGTGTCCAAATATTTTCCCAAAGGAACAAGTAATTTTTTAGAGCCTTTCCTCCTTCATTGAGGGTGACATCGTTGAATCCCATGCCTATTTGTGAAGGTGGATTGTAAATTATTTTCTTTGGACATAGGGGTCGTCTTTCTAAGACAGTATAGCTCTTAGATAAATCCATCGAATGAATTCCCTCAAATATTATGTTGGTTCCTACCTCGACACTAAATATTTGATCAATTTATGGAGTACATTTTTTTTTCCTTGACACTGTAATATCCAAAAATAGGAAAAGACAGTAAAACACAACACTATAACTGAAACTACAACAAAATGGAAATAAAATGTAAACACCATGATAATAGACAGAAAAACTGAGTAATTTTATTAATAAGGAGGTGAAAATACAAGTACAACAGTGTTAAAAAATAGAAACACTCAAGCCGACAGAGGTGGATAGAATGACCCTCAAGTCCTCTCACTGAAAGCACTGCGTAACTGCTGCTCTGCTAGAGGCCATACTGTATTGTCCCTACTAGAAATGTTGGAAATATAACTTTTGGCTGAAAATGGATGCATAGATCAGGCTATTCTGGATCTCAGAAAATGTCGGGATTTGGAATCCGAACTCTATGATGAAAACCAAGAATAACCCAGAAAGGATTTAGGGATTGGATCGGCTCGGAAAATCACCCTCTTAAGGCTTGCAATACATAACTGTTGGGTATGTAGATCTATGGTAAGAACTGAAAGATAAATATTTGCGATAGTACAAAATCATCTTAATGCATGAAGGGTTGATCCCTTCTCCTAATTCCCAAGCTAGAAGCTTGAGATCTAGTTCCTCCTTCCTCCTATCAAGTTGTAGCTGCTGAATTGCACAACTGCTGGAATGGAATTCGATGTCAAGAGAGCTGAAGTTGTAGCCTACTGCTGGATAATGAAATAATGCTCACAGATAATGGAAATAACCTCACCAAAGTGAGGGGATGATCCCTCATATGATTCCAAGCTGAAATAGTTGAAAATTCATTCCTCCTCTGACCCTACACTGTTGGAATGCGCAATTCCTCTAGGAACTACTACTACATCGAGGTGTCGAATGATGACCTGATGTCGGATGTAGCAATGTTTCTCTCGGAGGACTGAAATATATGCACCAGGTGAAGGATTGAATTCCTCCACAGGTTTCCTAGCTGAAGTGCTAAGAACTACCTTCCTCCTCTCAAACCCTAAGGCAGTAATGCGTAATTAATTCCTTAGGGTTTGAGAGGGGCTGAATGTGGCACCAATGCCAGATGATGAATGGCTGCTCAAAGAAACCTTCCCAAATTAGGCACTCAAACTCCCCCTTGGATAAGGGTGGGATCTCTGCTCGGAGACACCCGTGTGCCAAACAACACTGCAGACTTAGCTAAACAGCTGAAGCATGCAAAGAAATGTCAAATGAGAATACAATATCAAAATATAGAATGATTTATATGGGTGCACTCACCTTCCTCTTATGCTTTGTGAGCCTCCCCTAGCCTTGGCCCACCTCATTACTGTGCTGCATATGTGGCCACTAGCCTCCATGAAGACTGTGGTGTCTCCCCATGATCTCCATCATCTCTACATTTACTCTCCACTCCCTCCATCATGTGTGCATTTAATGTACCACTTCCTCCATATTTTCATCATTATTTCTCCATGATCTTACTTTTATTCCTCAACTATCTCCATCATCTTCCTCATTATTTCTCCATGATCTCCACTCTTCCTTCATTAATAAGCTTCTCCACTACTTCATAGTGATGATCCACTATCTAACTAACCCACATTCACACAACGGAAGTGGATTTTATTCATCTATGGGGTTTATGGGTCCCTCCACCCTTTTATTTACTTAAATAATTAGGAAAAGTAAGAACTCTAATACTCCAATTAACTAATGGAAAATTTGGAATATTGCAGTCATCCCGACCAAAATGTTGTTTGTCCTTAGGAAACTGAAAAAGTAGATGCTACAAAAATCCATATCCCTCCCAAGTGGCATCCTCATATGGAAGGTTTCCCCATGTGCTCAAATGTGTCATGAATTCCCAGATCCATAGTTGCCTCTCTAGAATGTCTAGAAGGGCCTCCAAATGTGTAGTTAGATGCCTCTCCTCATCACCGAATCCCCAAGTGGCAACTATCTACTCTCCAAGAGCCTTCTCTCTGCATGAGATATATGAAGTGGAGTGGTTTCTTCCCCAAATGGAAAGTCCTAACCCACAAAATATCTCTCCAACCCATGCTACATGGAGTAGGTGGTGTCTCTCCATGCTCCAATCCTTGGCCCTGTTGGCCTTGCTTGCTCCAAGAATCATCTCAACACTATGAAAAATATGAAATAGAGACATATGGGTTGACATGTGAAATGTTGGACCATACTCTCCCAATAACAACCACCGCAACAATGCCTCTTTTTGTCATTCCACCTCATCGTCATACCAAGTATGGTGGCCATACTCTCCTAATAGAAGCCAATGCAGTAAGGCCTCTGGTTTCCATCCTACATCATCATCATGCAAGGTATGGGAGAATGTCAGCCCATACTCTCCCAAGAGTAACGAGAGCAACAATGTCTCTTGTTGCCACCTCACATCATCATCATTTAAATCATGAAGCAATGATATAGTAATTGCCATGTATAATGTCACATCAGACCAACATAACCAGGCTTCCTGCTGCCACATCATATGAGTGATACACCCATTAACATATGATATGTCATGTGATGGATAAACTCTCTCAAAATTAACTAGTGCATCCATGCCTCTTGTTGCTGCATCACACCATTACTATGCAAGGCATGGATAATAAAAATGTGAAATGTCAGGTGGTAACCATACCCACCCAAGAGAAGCCAGTGCAACCATGTTTCTTACTGCCCCGTGTCATAGAACTGCAAGTAGATTTTCAACCACTTTCTCATCATCCTCACCCATCCATCCCATTGTGGTGGATGACTCATATCATGCTCCAGCTCGGTATTGACCCAATGGATAATACCATCCTCTACAATCTTATGAAAATATTTGCACTTTATGGTATGCCGAAGTGCATCCTCCTTGAGGTCTCTCCATGAGAACCTCTCATGGATGGACCGATAGAACCTATGAGGTTCTGAATATGTTGTATGCAGAAACTTCTCTTTGAGTTGTGAGATGCTCATCAAGAAGGCTCCATCCTGATAATGGAAGATGTTATCCATCACAAGATGTCTATCATCTACCATTTGCCCATCCATTGCTTCATAAGTTAAGCTGTCATCAAAATCAAGGAAAATTTTAGGGGTGAATTTTAGCCCAAAGGCGAATTTTAAGAGGTTTTAAATTTTGATAGGGCGAATTTTTTATATAAAACCCATTTTCTATAGTTTTATAAAATTAGCCCTATAATTATTTTAAAAATAATTAATTATTAAATATTAGCCCACCAAAATAAATGCCCATAAAACTGAAAAAATGGAATTCGCTCCCCATTTTTTTTGTTTGGAGCAGATTTCAATGGCATTCGCTCCTGATTTTCTTTTTTTGGAGCAGATTTCAATGGCATTCGCCTGGATTTACTGGGTCGGAGGAAGGGGTTGGAGTGATTCGCCCCATTTCTGTGGGCTAATGAGATATTTGTGCCTTTTATTATTGCGGGTGCGCGGGCCATCAGTGGTTCGGTCGATGCTCTGGTGAGATTTATCTCACGGGTCTCAGCGGATTGTCATTCAAGCATTATTGGGAAAAATTAGGCTATGATGATGGTTGGTATTGGAGATTCTGAGTGCAGCAAAAGAGAGGTTGGAATGGTTTATTAGGAGGAGTTTGATGGGCTGTCAGGGGTTTTTTTGTTGTGGTTGCCATGGAAAGGTTAGGTTGAAGATCGGTCAGTATTGAGGGGATTGGGGAGGGTATTAATTCTGTTTACATAAGCTTTTGAGGTTAGGCCAAAGAGCTGTATTTGGTGGCAATGGTTCAAGCGCAGGGGAAATCTTTCAAGGATTCTTTGAAGGGGCAAAAAATATTTCGCCGTTACTGGTTCGGAGAAGTGGTTGGGGCTTGGAAGGGGCATGGAAGTTGATTGTTGGATGTGCAAACCTACCTGATCAATGGAGGTGAAAACTTACCAGATCTGGACGCATTGACTGATGACAGCTGCATGCATTGACGATGAATTAAAATTTTCTCGTTTGTGATGTATTACTTGCTCTCTGCATTTATGTTAGAATTGCCATTTTAGTTGGAACTGATTTTTTTGTGCTTGTCGTTTTACCTAGAACTGACCTTATTTCTCAGCATTGTTATTCTACTTAGAGTTGTTTCTATGTTTGCAAAACTGCAGAGATTTACTGGAGATTGCGGTTTGGTAACATCGATACATGGATGACTAGTGTCTCTAAGACTTGAATGTTTATTGAATCAGAAAGGGCGAGGACAGTGGGACCAGATCTTGGTGACGTCGAGATGCGATAGTGAATAACATTTCAATTACTTTTATTTTGCTTGTCGTTAGGTGCATTGAACAGGTGTGAAACTAAATTGCAGGAGGATATGCTCTGTTCATGCCTGTTTCTGTGAACTTGGAAAAATTTAGATGAACTGGGTAAGGCAAGCTCTACATTTTCCAGTGTAGGTTTGTTGTGAAATGATAATATTCACCAGGTTTTCTTTAAGTCATGAAGTAAATTCATGAAACATTCCAAATTGCCATCAAGGTGTAGATATTCCCCCTTTCATACTCATGGTTTTTGACGTGTTTGGATTGGCAGTATGGCCATTTTACATGGGAAATATTTTCTGGAGTTCATTATCATCTTTATACTTGGCCTTACTTCTGGTAGTCCACTTATCAAGGTCTTTAACCTTGAGGATATGGAATTGACGGAATCTGTCGTCTTGAATGGTTTTTCTAGAATTGTTGATGATAGTCAAACTGGAAGTAAATGTGACATTGGAAATTCATCCTATGGTTTTCATGACATGAAGAAATTAGTTTTATGTGAAGAAGAATTGAAAGGGATTGGGTCATTGAATACCAGTGGTCAGCTTAATACTAGCTTGCAGTTTGAGAATTTTGTGTTGATCACTGGAGAAGGCAATTTAGAGATTCTATCGCATGTTTCTGTGGGCTCTCCATTTGCAGGTTTTCTGATCAGTATTAATATCTCAGGGGACTTATTATTGGCTGAGTATGCATCTCTTTTAGCAGGGACATTGATCGTACGTGCAGGAAACTTATTTTTACAAAATAATTCTTTCCTGAAGACAACTGCATTAGGTGGAGCACCACCCCCCCAAACGAGTGGAACACCACTCGGTGTTGATGGTATAGGTGGAGGTCATGGAGGTAGAGGTGCTTGCTGCATTAAGAGTGATGGAAAGGATCCGGAAGATACTTGGGGTGGAGATGCTTATGCTTGGTCTACTCTTACGAAACCCTGGAGTCATGGAAGCAGGGGTGGGACAGCAAGTAGGGAAGGCGAATTTGGTGGTGGGGGAGGTGGGCGTGTCAATATTATTGCAAGGAGCATTTTGAATGTCAATGGATCTATTAGTGCTGATGGAGGAGATGGAAGATTGAAGGGTGGAGGAGGCTCAGGAGGGAGCATTATTATCCGTGTGCCTAAATTGTAAGTTAACTCTATATTTTTATGCCTGCATCAGAATTACCTAAAGCAGTATTCTCTGCATGTACATACCTTTCCCTCTAGCATTGTGGGTGTTCTGTAAGAAATAATTCAACAAACACAACATATATCATATGATACATAGGGACATTACTTATATGAGATTTTATGCCAATGTTGTGCTGTCTATTTGATCAGTTTTTATTGATGTGATGAGTATGTATAGTGATATTCACCAATCCCAACATAATGAAGTTGTAGAAATCATTTAATGAAATTTGTATGTAAAACACTATATGTTGATTCCTCCCATGCCCTCCCCCACGCCCCCCCAATATTTCTTTTCTGTATCAATTTACTGTTTTGTGAGTGAAGCTGTCAAGTAACCTTTTTATTGTCTTTTCTTGTCGTGTTTTGTTCCTCTGAAATACAAATATTGAAAATATTTTTAAAGATCTAACAAGACTGTAATGGGATATCATAGTCTTGAATTCTTGATTAAATCAATGTAACGTTTTGCAAATATCTCCAATTTCTCCTGAGTTTTTCAGGTTGCCAATTTGTTTGGTGGTTTCAAAATTCTTCATGTCTAAGTTTATTCTTGTTGATTTTTTATGATATGTTCCCCCATATTTCTGCTAAGTTACTTTCTGAACCTTCTGCGATATATACCCTCAAATGATATTTGAAACAATTCTATAGAGTGTTCAAGGATCCGGGAAATACATTTTAAGATTTTAACTTCCAGTATAAGTGCCATGGATTAAATAAATACCTTTTAAAGTATTTTTGGGACAAAAACGGGGCTAATCTTTAAGAGAATACAATATTGTATCAGAGTTCAACAAGAATTCCCGAAGTTCAGAGATATTGTTTTAAGTACATGACACAGAGTTTTCTGTAAATATCTGATAATGAAGCTTGTTTGGCACTAAGAAGCCTTCACTTATATTAGAGGGGCATTCTTAAATGGACATAAAGATAAAAGCTCCATTAAATTCGTAGTGGATTTACTGACACCATTACCTGATAAATTAAAATGGAAATACACAATTGCAGTACCCATTTTGATGTCTGGAATCATAATCTATTACCCCTTCCCACAACTCTGCTGATATAACACCTTTGTATTGCATTATATATCCATAATTACTAAAGTGCCTTTACACCAAAGATCCTGTTGATTTTGGTGTAGTTTGTCACTTGTGTTGTTGTTGTTTTGTTGTCTAACATTAAAACTTGCTACTATAAGGCCAGAAATTCCATCTGCTGATGCTCATTCTTTATCTCTTGCATCACTATCTCTAGGAAGATATTACACATTGGTTCTACTTGCTCAAGTCTGGGCTGTGACAACGCAGTGGTCGATTTCATACTTCCTGTTGCAAATGATCCCAGCTGAAGTCAGATATCCGCTAGCAAGCAGTGTGGCTGAGGTTGGTTGCTCTAATAAATTATGAACATAACTCCTGCTTCCATTAGGAGAGGCATCTTAATATTGCAATTGCCAATGGCACCGTCTTGGTGAAATTGCAAAGAAACAATGCTATCTACCAAAACATTAGTCATAGAATTTCACTTATCATAGAGTGCAGCACAATGTCCACCCCAATTGACAACTCATCTATGAATGCATCAACTATAATAGTAGTAGAATTGACTTTTTGACCAACACATGCAGAGACATTGCCATTGACATCACCTTTCTAAGCTATAATAATAGTAGTAGAGGCCAGTTCTTTCTCAGCTATAGCAGTTTCTTCAACACATAAAACCCCCAGTTTATATATATGATAAATAAAGCCGAGGTTTTTTCTACTCCATTATGATGTTATTATATGGTTCTATGTTGTTGAATTTTACATGGCAATGTTCTGTTAATGCATGAAATTTTTATATGGAGCATTTGTTGAGTTAAACTGTGTGAAGATTGCAAAAACTTTAGTTTGGTATATTACAACACCTTATTGTTACAATTGCCAACATATATCTGGGTGAAAGAGCAACGAAAAAGTCTTCTCTGACAAATTAATGCTATGAGCTGCTACAGTGATTGAGTGAAGCACATTGCCTACTCCACTTGACAACTTATCTATGAATGCATCCCAACTAAAATAGAAACATGATTTTCTTCTCCATCTGCATATAGGAACACCACCATTCATGGTGTTAGCACTTAAAAATGTCCAGTTGAAAGCTAACTAGGGAGGGTGTGTAGAAAAAAGGTTAGAGTATAATTTCTCTATATATATATACCACAAATGAATAAATTGAATGCACTGTTCTCATGACAGTATACCTTTTAGGCATTGACGGGTCATGAGAGTGAATGTGTGACCAATGAAATTTCATTAAATATTGACTAATTTATTGATTATTAATATTTATTATGTTTGTAGCATTGCAATCTCCTTAAAATTTGTTTGTCCTCAAAGCAAAGGTAATGGGGATATGTCAACGAAAATATTATGTTTTGCATGATGAATCTTCTTCTGGTTTAATGTACCAATTTAGTGTTAATCACTTTTTCTTAAAAACAATATTTACTTTTTATAAAAATTTAGGTTGCCACTAGCTTCAACTTCATTTTACTTTTTCCAAGTGTAAATTCTAAGTCCAACGATAATGCTACAATTTATTTAATAATATTTTTCCTTTGTGAATTATATTAATCTAATTTCTAGTAATATAGTCAATTGAAGGGGTTCAATAGTAAAGGAAGGCATAAAATAAAGGGGTTCAAAAACAGGCCAATACTAAATAGAGAAGCCGCGGTTGGAATTGTAACTAGGTTTGTATTTCATGTAAAAAAAAGAAAAATTATTATTATTATTTTTATTATCTATCGAGCATGTTCTTTGTTTTTGGTCAAAACAAAATGTTAAAGGGTATGTTCTTTATATGTAAATATCATTTGTATCTCCAATCTGCCAAGTTGTCCTTCTTAGTAGACAAGTCGACATGCTCAAAGGACGTGACCCTTCACATAAAGCAACAACTATATATTGGCATATGTACTCCTTCACCAAGTAAGAAATTCGATGTACATCTGTGAAAAGAAATTCAGACATCTAAGGTTGGATTTTCTGTGGTACACGAGCTTAATAAGATGCTAAGTTTTTGTGAAAAGACATGCTACAAGAGGAGTCAGGACCATTATTTATGATGTATGCAGAGCTACAAGGGAGACATTATCTCTATAATGCTGCAAGTTTCCATTAGTACAATATCTCTGTGATAGTGCGAATTTCAGCGAGGCACATTCCTTGTGATGATACAAGCTTCAAAAAGGCACATTCTCCAATGATGATGCAAGTTTCTTGGACAAAATTCATGTTGAGTTTTGGTGGAGGGCTGACTTGGCAGTTGGATCTTCTAGTCAGGACTTGGGTTTCTCTTGTGGACGAAGAATATATAAGGAAATGATTGATGGCTTTTCCCGTTATGGGTTTTGCCCTGGCCTCTGGCCTAATCTTTGGTGTTTCTTGTCTTTTGTGCTTTGCATTTGTGTGTTTCTTGATGACCTAATGAATGAAGTAATAACTAAATGATATTAACACATATATAAACAGTCACAAGTAATTACCATGATTAGAAATTCTATCATCTGTTTGATATTCAACATGGTACCTTAGCTAGGAAGGTTGAAGAGCAATCATCTAAGAAAGGAATGAGAGCCTGAGGAGGGGTACAAGGCTTGTCCAAGGCCTATAAGGCAACTGATTTCACCAGTGGAGGAAGGACTGTGTCCTTGCATGATTCTGGGCTAGATAATCTACATTTTCTCTCTGTGTTTTAGGCTAAAATCTCTATTTTGTAGCAAGGAGGGCCGAGACCCTTAGCTGGCTGGGAAAGAGGGCCGAAAGGCATATGATATATCAAATTTGAGGGACAAGTTTCCTCATTGTGTTGTGTTGGAAGTTAAAGGCTAGAAAGGGAAGTTAACATTGAAATTTTTGATGACTGTGGTAACCCTAGACAAAGGACAAAGTCGGTGATACTTTTCTGAGGCTTGAGAGTGAGTTTCAGAGGCACAAGTTAATGTGAAGTTCTTGTGGCATATTCTGTCTCTATGATGTGAAGTTCCTATGGTATATTATATCTTTGTAATGTGAGTCTTTGTGATAATATAACTTTCTGTAATGCGAATTTCTGTGACATGACATACCTTTCTATGATGCGAGTTGCTATGGTGATATATCTCTCTATGATGCAAGTTCCCGTGGACATCATAAATCTCTTGAGATCCGAATCAAAGATAACTTGTTAAAATTGGAAAGTAGGGCCAAACTCCACCTTGGACAACTCATATGATGGAAATGATATTTTTGTTGGATTCCTCTTTCCGAGAGGTGCAAGATTGATCTAAAGATCATCTTGTTTGGATGAGCAGAAGTGAGATTTTGAATTTATTCTCTCACACATGTGCAAATTGTCAAGGTCAGCCAGAAGTCTCATGTAGGCTCATAAGCCCCAATGGATGTGTCTCCACTCTCAACAAAGGATATAAATATGAGATACCTCTTCCTCATTTTGGACATAATCACTCATCACATTTCTCTCTCCTCTCTTCATTGGTTCGTATAAGGAGTAGCCTCTCTTCTTCACTCGTGTGGCAAAGTGATTGGGTAAATATGAAATTTCCGGATCTATTTTAGGGAAAAATTGCAGAGCATTGACCAACTTTAACCAAGGGACAACTCTACTTGTTTTGCTTCGTTTTTCAAGTAGGAAGTTCGATCTCCCTAGGCCGCATCCTTTGGCACAAATATCGAGAAATTTTGAGCATGCTGACGAGCGTTGACCGTAACAAATTTGACCACAATGTTGACTTTTCGTTGACCGAGTTTGACTGATATTTTTGGATCTGTTTTGGGTTTTTTTGGACTGTATTTGGAGGCTGCATTGACTGGGTTTGACCGAGCCGATCTGGAGGAGTTTTCTTGTTGGTTTGACCATCGTTGACTGTCTGGTTAGGGCATCCTGTTGACTATAGTTTGACTAGATTATTTTGACAGTGATTGGGCAAGTGTATTTTGTATATTTTACTCTCTCTCTCTCTGTTGAACTTTTGAAGAATAATAAGAAGATTTGATCAAAAGGTTTTCCCCACATTGGGGTTTTTCCCTGGCATCCACCAAATATTGTGTCCTCTTGTCTTAGCTTGTCTTCTGCTTATTGTTCATATTCGATCAACGTTTACTATCATTGTTAGTGTGATTGCTAATCTGGAAATTGATATTGGGCTGATAAGAAAATATTGAAGTAAATTGATCTAAAGCATAGAACATACCATTGTTATCTAAAATTAACATGGGATCAAAGGCCAAGTGAAGACAAAGCCCAAGATAGAGTGAGAAAAACAATCACCAAGATTTGTTGGACAAAGTCAAGGGTCATTGGCTTCCTCATCATATTTCAAATTTTAGGACAAGCTCAATGATAAGAATGATTATCATGCATGAAAGATGTCTCTTGACTTGACTTTGAAAGAATCACTCTGAGTCCCAAAAAACCCATATTTCCAGCCTTTTAGGGTAGCAACGAACCTTCACACATGGACTTGGAAACCCTTTCTTTGTTCTAATATTTTTTCTTGTTCCATCTCAGATTTAACCTATTATATATTAAAGTTGGCATTGATGCGGATAATATTTTTCCATTTGGATTAATTTTTTCACACCAACATCATTGTTTGATCATTTGGATAATTTTTTTATATTGTAATTCCTCATTTCTTGTTGAATTATATTTTTATTGTTATTTTTTGCAATGAACTAATTACTATGAATGTGTAGGAGAAGTAAATATTTAGTGTACATCACTATTATTTGATATAATCATAAAGACCTTGTTCATATATGATGACTGGCCATATCAAGTAGTTGTGGAGGGTGCCATATCGAAAGCACTAAGAGAACCAACATTTGTAAAAACATTTTCTGCTCCACTTGTTAAACAGTCATTTAATTTTTAGACAGTCATGTCTTGATGTAGGGGCATAATTTAATTTTCTGATTTTACCTTGGTAATTTCTAGAGAATTTAGTTTGTTAGATTGAACGGTGATGTGTGTCCAATAAATGGCTTTATTTCCAGGTGGAGCTTGAGATCATCCAGAGGATCATGAGATAACTATTGTGATGATAATTTATCTTCCTATTTTGGGTTGATTGGATCCTATATTTTTGGATCTAAAACGAATTGTAATTAATGTCGAAACATATTAATAAAAAAATGTGTTAATTTTTAGTTAACGATGGTATTTTCTATGCTTGGAGTAATTTACTTCAATCTTTTAGCCCAATTCAATTTCCTATTTAGCAATCACATTAACATTGACAGTAAATGTTGATAGAACATAAGAAAATAACTAGAAGACAAGCCAAGACAAGAGGACACAATATGGCGGATGCCATGGAAAAACTCCAATGTGGGAAAAGCCCTTTGATCAAATCTTCTTATTATTCTTCAAATTCAGCAGAGAGAGAGTACAAGTTATAGCAACCAACATGATACAATACATCATACAATACATAGGAGTGGTATGGCTATGAAGTTCAATATGAAATAATCTATTGATTGCTACTATTACTATTATATAAGGGGTGCTCTTCCAATGGCCATTTATTAGCTATGTGAAGAAGGATTTGTGGAATTTGTATTTACTATAAGATTATGTATAGCTGAGTTGCAGACAACTAAGTAGAATTTGGTAGGAAGTTTGGAGTATGTGTAATTCATAATGATATTTTCTTCTCTTCATTGACGACTTTTCAATGTGTGAGTTTTGACCTAAGACATTGCATTAACAATGTGTCAAGGCTCAAAACTCGACCTAGATGTCAACTACTTCTTATGATCGTTCCTAGGAACATGAATCCTATTTTTTGTAGGTTTAAAATTTATCACAAGTTTTCTCTATTGTGGTCGAATTTGTGGATATTATCTCAAAATTTATTTAAGGTACCATGGATCTAAATTCCTTATGAACTTTCAACACTATAACAAACTTTGGTGCAAATTGTTGATCAATTATCACTTGGTTAGGGTTATAGATGTTAATAAGAATCTTGTGTGCATGCATGAGAGTTGGGTGAAAATGCTCAATGTTGTGTAGCATTAGTGTGATAAATATGGGATAGTGCAAAGCATAGTTTTGAAGATTAGAATAAGTTGACTTGTACCTAATCAAGTCAGTCAAGTTGATTGTTGGTTGACGGTTAAATGTTGGTTCAATGGATAGAAGATCTTGGAGGCCCGAATACCAAAGGGAAAAATGGAGCCCATCACGAGGTTCTCTTTGTAATTCTCCACCAATTTTACCTTCCATGCTTCCTCAAACTCCTCTCCAACCTCAATATCAGTACTAGTAGTAGCATGAGCAACAACACTACGCTTAGTAGAACTAGAACACGTTTTCCAAACTGCACGAGAACTGCTTCCCTCATGAGTCACCATGTGCCATGCTTGGTCTTGGTGGTTCGCTTCCTTCAACTCCTGGTTCAACTACCATATCTTCATTAGAACCAACACCCAAAACTCCACTAGACAACGATTCGCCATTTTGTACTAGTGATTCGCCATTTGTACTGGCGATTCGCCATGATTTTACAAGATAATATAATCTCGTGAGAGATTCGCCAAAAAAATTATATATACACATTATATTATTTTTTAAAATCGTCTTTAATTTTTCCTATATATCATGGGGATTCGCCCATTTATTATACATATAAATTTAGGGGGGTTCTTAAAATTTTCCCTGATCGAAATGCTCAAAGAATAATTGGGCCCCTAACTCATCACTTCTCCTCAGTGACAAAATTGCTAATCTCCATGATGGTGCATATGTTGTCTCATGGCCCTCTCCATACACAATGCTGAACTCATAATCATGCATTGTATTGATTAGGACTATGCTCATCCTATCCTCCAAAACTCCACACTCCAACAAAAATTGTTGTGTGCAACTCAACAAAGGAAAAATGGGATAGTTATACATCTTCTCCTTGAACCATTCAAGGGTCCTCTGTGTAGTGATAGTCTGCTGGTCAAAATCAGTAATATGCTCTAACCCTTGGTCATACAATTTCCCTGATGGCATGACCCCACAAATCTCAAGCTAAGGTGATGAAATAATATGGGATGGAAATGTTTGAAAACCTTGGATTAGATGATACTTGGGAACATCTTGCAAAGCTACAAGAGTTCCTCCAACCTGTGCAATTGTTTTGCCAACTTCTGGTGATGGTGATAGCTGCTCCTCTACTACTGCACCATCACTGATATCTACTTCCTCCCTCTCATGCAACTCCTGAATCATGAATAAGAATCTTAATGTCAAATTCTTAGGATCATCTTGCAAATATGAAAGTGCTCCTCTTACTGATGAAAGTACTTCTGCAGTTGTTGTTGGTGGTAGTTTCTCTTTTCCCAGAGTGATAGTGCTGACATATTCCTTTTTATTTTCATGTGTTTTCTCATAAATGTTGGAAAATGTCTCAGTGGGAATTACCTTCGGTTTTCTTCTGTCAAACCCCTCTACCAAAATTTGAGTGAATTTTGTATACACAGTCACTCTTGCATGCTCCATATGGCTGAACCACCAATCATTTGCTTCACCCTCAAGGTACAGTGCTACAATCTCAATGGCCTCCCTTTCTGCTACTAGGTGTAGCTGTAAGAAATCATATAACTCATTCATCCAAGCCTTTACCATGCTTGTGGATTATCCATAAAATTTAGGCGAGAAGAATCTATTCCATATGTGCCCTTTCCTTCTATTGTTGCTTCAGGGTCTCTGGTTTTCTTTGATCTGGAAAAACTGTTGGAGAGCCAAATTATCCTTGAATTCTCTACATTGAGATTTCTACTCTGCAAGATAATTACTGAGAGTCTCATGCTCCAAGTATCCTCCATATCCATGAAAATCATTTGCTTCTGCAAGGAAAGTGGACATAGTAGAATTTTGTGGAGCTCTCTGCATTGCTGGTTGTTTGTGCTACTGATAGGAAGTGCTCGGACCTTCCTTATTCTGAAACCTTTTTGAGGTTTCTTTTTGCCTCTCCCTTATCATTTATTTAACCTCCTTGGAGAGATCCTACATATATCTGAAGAGAACTTTGGTAAAACTTAATCCCTCCACCATTATAGATCTCTACTTTATGCTTCTTCTTTTGATGTCATGAAATGTAGTGCCCATAAGTAGAGCCAAAGATCATGCTCTGATACCACTGTAATATCCCATAATAGGAAAAGACAGTAATATAGAACACAATATTTGGAAACTACAACAACATGGAAATAAAATGTAAGCACCATGAAAATAGACAAAACAACTGAGTCATTTTATTAATAAGGAGGTGAAAATACAAGTACAACAATGCTAAAAAATAGCAACACTCAAGCTGACAGAGGTGGCTAGAGTGACCCTCAAATCCTCTTACTGAGAACACTGCGTAATTACTGCTCTTCCAGAGGCCATATTGCGATGTCCCTGCTGGAAATGATGGAAATATAACTGCTGGTTGAAAAGGGATGCATAGATCAAGTTGTTCTGGAGCTCAGAAAATGTCAGGATTTGGAATCCAAACGCTATGATGTAAACCTAGAATAACCCATAAAGGATTTCCAGATAGGCTCACCTCGTAAAATCACCCTCCTAGGGCATGCAATACATAACTTTTAGGTATGCATATCTATGGCATGAACTGAAATATAAAGGGTTGAAATAATACACAATCAGCTCCTCCTCTCAAGTTGTAGCTGTTGAACTACACAATTGCTGGAATGGACTGCACTGTCAAGAGGGATGAAGCTATAACATACTTCTAGATGATGCAATGCTGCTCACAGCTGATGGAAATAAACACACCAAAGTGAGGGGATGATCCCTCATAGGATTCCAGGCTGAAATACTTGGAACTTCCTTCCTCCTCTGACCCTACACTGTTGGAACCTGTAATTCTTGTAAGAATTGCTGCTGGATGTAGGTGTAGAATGATGGCTTGATGCCAGATGTATCAATGATGTTTTCGTAATATTGAAATAGATGCACAAGGTGAAGGATTTAATCCTCCACTGGTTTCCAAGCTGAAATGTTAAGAACTACCCTCCTCCTCTCAAACCTTAAGGCAATAATGCGTAATTCCTGAAGCTGTAAGTGCTATAGAGAGGGGTTGAATGTGGCACCAATTCCAGATGATGAATGGCTACTCAAAGTAATATTTCTAGAGTAGGCACTCGATGTCCCCCATGGATAAGGGTGGGATCTTTGCTCAGAGACACTTGTGTGCTAAACAATATTGTAGACTTATCTAAACAACTGAAGCGTGCAAAGAAATGTCAAACAAAAACACAATATCAAAATCCAGAATGACTTTTACAACTGCCCTCACCTTCCTTTTATGCTTTGTGAGCCTCCCCTAGCCTTGGGCCACCTCATTATTGCGCTACACATGTGGCCACTAGCCTCCATGAATACTACGATGTCTCCCCATGATCTCCATCATCTCAGTATTTACTTTCCACTCCCTACATCATGCCTGCATTTAATGCACCACTTCGTCCATCACTTCATCATTATTTCTCCATGATATTACTTTTATTCCTCCACTATCTCCATCATCTCCCTCATTATTGCTCCATGATCTCTGCTCTTCCTTCATTAATGAGCTTCTCCACTACTTCATAATGTTGATCCACTATCTAACTAACCCACATTCACACAAAAAAAGTGGATTTTATTCATCTATGGGGTTTATGGGTCCCTCCACCCTTTTATTTACTTAATTAATTAAGAAAAGTAAGAACTCTAATCTATCAATTAACTGATGGAAAATTTGGAATATTACAGACACTTGCAAGAGTTACGAGGTTGTAAATTGTTTGAAATCCTTTGTTTATATATGTGACACACTGATTTCTTAATGATTGGAATGATTCATGATCCTAACTTATATGCTCTTCTTATTCTACAGATATTAGTCCCATAAGGGGGGTACGTTCATGAAATTTACTATATTGATAAGCATATATTATTAATAGCATTTCCAAAGATATACAATTTACTATGGAAGGTGAGATAGATAACCGTATCCCTTTTCTTGACATTCTCCTCCTAAGAAATGAAGACGAAACCCTTGGGCACAAAGTGTTCAGAAAGAAATCACATACTGACAATTACTTGCATGTCGACTCACACCACTACCCGGCCCAAAAGATGGGGGTCCTATTGACTCTTTTCATAAGAGCTTTTAGAATATCAGACAATTATCACATTGAGGAAGAAATAGAGCATCTAAGAATATTATTTGTGAACTTGGGATACAGTAAGAAATACATCAACAGAGGTATTCAAAGAGCTAGATCCGGTAACAAAAGAATTCTAATGGATAATACCGCAACAAAAAAAGCATATCTCCCCTATATACAAGGGTTCACAAACAAGATGGCCAAAGTTCTAGCTAAGAAAGACTTTAAAGCATCCTTCAAACCTCTAATGACTATCAGACAAAGGATGAAATCAGTCAAGGATGATCCTGATCACCTCCAACAAAAAGGGGTCTACAAAATTAATTGTTCATGTGGAGGGAGCTATATTGGGGAAACAGGCAGGACTTTTAAAATAAGATTCAAAGAACATGGGGCAGACATTAGACTAGGAAGAGCCAAAACCTCGGCTTTAGCAGAACACTCTAATAAGACACGTCACCACATATGCCTGGAGGATGCTATGGTCATTGCCAATGAAAAGCATCAGTTTAAGCGTAAAGTGCGGGAAGCCCTGGAAATCATTAAACACCATAACAACCTCAATAGAGATAGAGGCTTAGATATTAGCAGGAATTGGATTCACATCCTTTCCTGGAATTAAAAACTTCCTCTACTCCATTTTGGTTGTCGTGTCCTGATCTTTCCTCTCACTTAGCATTGCCCTTTCTCGCTTCCCTGGCATAGCCTTTTCATTTTCTCCCACCTCTCTCCTCTCCCCTTCCACTCTCCTGTTTTTGTTGTAGGCCTTCCTCCCGTCAACCTTCCACCTTTCCATATTTCTTTTCATATCTCTTAAAAACCTCCTCATCCCCCTCTTTAGCCCCTCCCTCTTGTCTCTGCGTCCTTGTTTATTTTATCTTATTAAGAGTAGCTGCATTACCTAATTATATTCCCTTTTAAATCCTTATTAAAATTAACTATAATAATCTACTTAATTTCTACCTCATTTAGGAACATTTTCATGACCCTTCTCTTCCCTTCTAATTTAATTGAAAATACCCTAGTAATGTCCCTTAGGGTTAATAACAACCTTCCTTTTAGTTGGATAACCCTCACTTTTATAATTAATTCAAATAATATATTAAGTAATTAATTTTAATGAAATAAATATTATATTAATTTCACATCATAATAACATAATTGAATATTATATTAATGAATATTATATAAATATTACATTAAAATAAATATTATATTAAATAAAATTATAATTATTTTACTTTAATACACTATACACTCATCCTCTTATAATTATAATTATCTTCTTTAGACCTTTAGGATCTCCATTATAATTAAAGTTTCCTTTTAAATAATAACATTGTTTCTAATCTAGGCTAGATTTTCCTTTAGACATAAATTAACATTAATAGAAAAAGAAAAAGAAAAAAAATGAAAATAAATAAATAAATAAAATAAAATGAAATTAAAAATTATAAGCTGGTCGGCCCTTTTCATCTAACTTTTTCCACTATTTATTGATCTATGATTTGTTCTCTTATTTGCAGGTTATCCTGAAAATGAGTCTTGATTTAGACTCGAAACGTAGACCAAAAACTGACGACTGTGGATAATCCGAGTTTGACATCTGAAAAGCATATATCATTTTCCTCATTGCTAATCCAATTTTTGTTAACTGTTGGTATTCCAATTTGGAGACATGTTTTGAAATTTCCTTGCTCATCTCATATGTACCAAACCAAGGAATTTTTTGTGTCAATATGGAGTCTTTGAGAGAGTAATTCTCTTATAGTGGAACCCTATATACTTACTATAGGGGAATTGTTGGTCTAGAGTCATTTACTTCCATACTGTCAACATGGATAATAGGAATTAATTTTGAACTATTGTTTCTCCTAATATTTTTTGTTGTGCCTCTCCATTCTAGGTGTTGTATTCTAACCTCAGAGGATTCGTATGCATATTCGATCTAAGCGGATCTAGAGATTCTTTTTAGTAACTTCCGGAAAGATTTTTCCTCCCTCATCTCTTATCACTTTTTAGATCTTTTTTCTCTTTTTATTTTTTTAATATCAGTGATTCGTTTATACTTCTACTTACATGGTCATCATGTTTCCTCATCAAGTGTATACTTTCATATTATTACAGCTGGTCGTTTTCCTTCCATTTTGACTCCTAGCTTTACTTACTTCTCTTTTTTCCTATTTTTTATTTATGTCTCACAAATGTCTCCCCCCATCACCGACCCGACTTACTTCTCATCGATGATAAGGATTATATCAAACATTTTCATTTACTAAAGAATCAATCCCATGCTTCTCTTGTTCCTTTACAACAAGCGTCAAGAAATGTTTCCCAGTCAACCTATCATTTATGAATATCAAACTTTATTAAGGTTTGCAATGGTGGCTCATACTCAAATATATTAATAAATCTTTTATCAAGGAGAAATTATGAAGTAATGTATGTATATTACAAAATAAACTTTAGTGAAAGTCATCCAATAAGCTTGATTTTATTTTTTCAAAAAAGGTGTGTTCTTCTATTGTGTGCTCCTCACAAAAATCATTCAATATTGTGTCTACCTTCTCATGTAAATTTGTTCTCTCACCATTGGCCAATTTTATCATTAACCAACCATCAAATTTTATTTGTCACATTATTTGTTTGGTCAATATATTTCATTATTTCAATGAAAATTAATTCAGTAAAATTTCCATTTGATTCACCAAAGAAGCGTGATCTCGCTTATGCAATGGATAGTTGATTTATCCTTGTGTAATTTTTTAGATAATTATTATTATTTCTCTCCTACCGCTTTTGTATCTCTTCCAAAGTTAACATTTATGTGAGCATATTTATAAACTCACATCCAAAACTACTGACAAAGGAACCAATGTTGTAGTGTAGTGAAAAGTATGCATTAGTTACCGATAGAGTGAAAGATCGAGTAAAATTAAAGAGTAATATGGATAACATGGAAGAGATGAAGAGACACAAAAGAGGTAGAGAACCAACAAAATCACACTTGTATTAGATATATCTTTGAATAGACAACCAACCCACTTCATGGAGTTGAGTACATAAGTATTATATCCCCATGGAAAATTACAACAGTTAACTATCTCAACTAACCTATCTTAACTGACATGGTTGGCCAACACAATAAAGGAGACAAACAACTTACAATATATCTTTAGTATTCTGACTCGACTAAGTTAAATAGCTCCTCTAACGGGGTGATAATCTAATTGAAGCCCTCATTTGTGAGGGAAATGTGGTGGAGGTTAGGTAAATTCATAATATTGAATATATATAGAGATTTAGAAAATATATATTGATACTATAAATATTGAAATGCATGAAACATAAAATTCTCACACAGCATGGTACAAGAGGTTACTGTTGGAATAAGGAATTACTGAGAGGGGGGTGAATCAGTAATTTGTTCGATTACTTTAAATTTTTCTTTTCAATATATTTTTACTTAATCCCTCTATTGTATGTTATTTATGAGAGAACTAATTCATAGTTAAATAAGAATTAATGAGCATTCATATATTCAATAATAGTTCTCAATATCAGCACACAAACACAATGACACAGGCATTTTTTCATGTGGAAACCTAAAGGGTAAAAACCACCAATTTTTTTTTGTTTTAAGATGTAAATTAAGCACCCACTTAATTACATTCGTTTGTTGGTGATCATCCACTCACGAGAGGTACCAACCCGATTTGGATGGCAAGCACCAACTTTCCAAGAGGCACCAAACCCTTTGAATGCATGCCACCACCTTCTCTTACCACTATTCTACTATTTAATACACTTTTTAGACTGGAAATAGACACATTTACAAACAAGGAAAATACCAACCCACTGTGTCACAGAACTACATTTTTCTCTCAGTCCTCTGCTGGGTCACGGACTCCTCCAGTCCTGAATAACCAAACCTTTTATGCTATGATCATCATAACATGTGATCAACACTTTGTTGTCTCACAAATAATTCACTATTTCTTCTCCTTCTACTCAGACTCTGAGCTCTTTCTCTCCCAACTTAGAAAATTCAACAATAATTTTTGCTCTACTTTGCACAAAGGCTTTCACTGGTTTTGTTCGACCGTTGTGTACTGCACAATCCTGTATCTGTAACAGGTACTCATACCATTCAAGTTTTTTCTTTGCGTGACTTGCATTTCTTCCTCTGTGTCTGACCATTAAATTTTGACATAGAATTTAAACATAAGAATGGGATTCTAAAGTCTTCACAGACCAACCGTGTACACTTCCATACTGACCTTTTACTTTTCATTCTGTTTGGACACTCTACAGGGACTTCCATGCCTGATTATTTCATATAAGTGTTGAACCATAAATAGGAATGGAAAATATGTTCTCCTAATTCCTTTAAGTCAAACAACGCGTGCACGGGATGAGGATCCTGACGGGCTATGCCCCATAAAATATTTTATGTGCATCAGTGACCTTGGTGACTTGTTTCGGTGGTTCTTCCGTTAAAATACCAGCACTGTTATAAATGCATTTAAACCTCAGCTACCGACCCATCTTCCCTTTTCAATTTGTTGTATTGTTTCATTAGAACGTGCCATGTCATAACACTTCAATGGTATAATGTTGCGATAATGTTTTCCTCGATATCCTTGGCTCCCTTTGCCTTCAGCTCCTTTAGCAGATGACTTCTCACAGAACTATGCTTGTGATCGATGGATTAGTGCTTAGGTGCTAAGACCTCCAATTCTCCTGTCGAGGGAAAATATTTCTTTATTAACTGCTCAACCCCCTTGGGTCTCTCATCTCTCATGACCATTTTCCAGCTCGACATCGAAAGCTCCTTTCATCATAGCTTCTAAAAAACCATATGTATAGAAGTTACGTTGTCCACATCCTCTGATATGCCGATCTTTGATATGATGTCATCACTCCACGTGGCCAATCCTTAGTCGTGACATGTGTCACTTGGATTTGTCCCATTAGGCCACCCAATAACATTGAATCTTCCTTCCACGTGTCTTTTTGTACTACCACATCATGATGACGTTGGTTTCCACTGCATATTCCCAGAACCAGTCTCATGTTGCCATGTGTCCTACCAGAGGAGAGAGGAAAGAGTCTACAAGACCTTGGTTTTGCAATAGATTCTTTTATTAAATTTATTTTACATTCTTCGACACTTTTACCTCTACTGGAAATGTTAGATATCGTAACATTTTAAACCCTTCTGTTAATATCTTCTGATATTTCGATGTTCTGATATCCTGGACCTCTGATATCTCGATATCCTGTACCTCTGATATCTCGATATATTGTACCTTAGATGTACCAATATTATTTGTGCTCTGAGGTTTAAATGTGATGATATTATCTGACATCTTGGATCTTTGATATTCCTATATCCGATATGCCTCCTGCTTCGATATCTCAGACTTCGCAAGGCTTCAAATTCTTGGACTTCGATAGAGCATATCTTTTGATCCAGGACCCCATTTTTGAACTTCTGCACATCAATGGAAAGATCTTCCATAGCTATTTCAAATTAATAGGGTCTAATGTAGGCTTGGAACATGTTTTATACCTCTTAGGTGACTCCACAATTACCACTTTTTTTCCTGACTCATTTTATTTCTTGGAAATTTGAGCACCTAACCACCATAGTCATAATTTTATGGCTTCTCAATAAGCGTGCTACTCTAGTGATTCACTACCAGTAACATGCAGCTTTCATTGGATCCCTCCAGGACAATTAGAGACATATTTTATGGATTTTCAATAAGCTATTTACTATGGTTTTTTCTCTACCAATGACCTCAACTATTGTTGATCACCACTGTCTTCTAGTTGACATCAAATTCCCATACACTCATTTTTTATGGCTTTTCAATAAGCCTCCCACTATGGTGGTTCTCTACCAGAAGCCTGCAGTTATGATTGATCACCACCAACTCTCGTTGACATAAATGAAAACACTAACACAATCACTCATTTTCCAAAAATATCCCCCTCTTGCATTGATGGAAACACCATAGGCTCCCCCTCAGGCTAGGAGCAATCTTCTTTGATTAACTCTTCTCCCCTTTTAACATCAATGGAAAATAGTGTACTCCCCCTGAACCATTATAGCCTATTGTCCCATGAGTAACACATTCTGAGTAGCTTCCACCCCTTACCAAAATGAAGTCATTTGTAGGGGGGAATCGCGACTCCTATCTAATGCTTGAGATATTCAAATGGTTCTAGTGGATTGGTAAAGATATCTGCCAATTTCTCTTTAGTGGCCACACTCTCAAGTCTCACAAAATTGGCTGCAACTTATTCCCTCAAGAAATGGAATGTGATAGGAATGTGCTTGATATTTGAAGCATGAATATATTTTTGGAGATGCTAGTGGCACATGTGTTGTCAGGAATTATTGGAATTGGATCAGTCATCTCTACCTAAATATATTTTAAAGTATGATTCATCCATAAAATCTGTGTACAACAAGTAGTAACATCAATGTATTTTGCTTCAGCAGTCAATCAAGAAATGGAGGTTTGTTTATTGTTGACCAAAGATACCAAGCATTTTCCCAGGAAGAATACTACACCAGAAGTACTCTTCTTGTCATCAATGCTACCAACCCAATATGCATCAGTATAGGCCTTCAACTTGAATTATATTCTCTTAGAATATCACAGTCCATACTCTTATGTCCCTTGAAGATACTTGAAAATCCTTTTGGCAACAATGAGATGAATTTCACGTGGAACAACCTGAAATATGGCCACTAGACCCACTGCTTGCATGATGTATGGCCCTGAAGCTGTGATATAGAAAAATATTCCTTTCATTGATCTGTGTGCATTCTAATTCATTATTGGGGTTGCATCTTATTTGCAGTACTTGCAACCTGTAGTCATGGGTGTTCTTACTGGCTTGCAATATTCCAACGTAAATATCTTCAGAGTTTCCTTGAGATATTTGAATTGGGATATAAACACTCCTTGTGGAGACTAAGTAAAGTTTTGACCCAGTAAGCAAGAAAACTCTTCGATAATGGAAATTTCAAATTAGTTTTCATGCATTTTGCAAATTTATGCCCCAATTGTTCCATGTCGTTTCCAAATATTATGTCATCCACATACAAAACTAATATAAGTAGATGCTTGCCTTCTGACTTTACATATAAGTTACAACCAACTGAGCCTTTCATAAATCCTTGTTGCTGAAGCTATTTATATAGCCTTTCGTACCATGCTCTAGGAGCCTATTTCAATCCATAAAATCCCTTCTTTGGTTTGGATACAAACCCTTCATCTGTGTTGAGTAGAAATATTTTTGCCTTCTCAAAGTAAAATTATTCTTCCAAGCCTCCATTGTGAAATGCATATTTCACATCCATCTGATAAATTTTGATGTTCTTATGGCAGGAAAGAGCAAGAAAGATCCTGATAGCTTCTAGTCATGCTACTGGTGCAAAGTTCTCTTTGAAATCTATTACTTATAATTGGGCATCCCGTTGCAGACCAACTGAGCTTTGTTCCTGATCACTTGACCCTGCTCATTCATTTATTTTTTTAAAACCCATTTGGTTCCAATAACATTTTTCTCTTTAGGCCTTGGAACAAGCTCCCAAGTGTCATTATTTTTAATCTAACCAAGTTCTTCATTCATAACTTTCACCAAGAACTTGTCTTCACTTGCTTGGATGAGATTCTTGGGCTGTATCTATGATAATAGAGCTAGAATTGCATAACTTGTATTTCCAACAAATTTTCTTCTATTTTAGACAGTGTGTATTTTATCTCCGAGTATCTGAATCTCAAGATGTTCTTTCTGTACGTACCTGAAAGGTGTATTTGGCATTAGAGTTGTGTCTGCTTCTTCACCTTCACTATAGGAATCCGTTTCTTCCAGATCTATGGTCCTCATATCAGAATTCTCTTCATCCTCTGAGTTCATATTCCTTTTAGAGAATTATAATTGTGATCCTATCTCATCTACTATCACGTCAATTTATTCCTCAATATTCTTTGTCCGCTTGTTGTAACACTTATATCCTTATATCCTTTACTTCGGGAAAAATACCAAGAAAAATTCCTTTATCAACACGCGAGTCAAAATTTATAGGATTCTTATCATTTCTTTTGATCAAGCACTTACTTCCAAACACCTTAACATGTTTAACTTATGCATGTCTTCCATTCAACAAATCATAGGGAGTTTTATTACTATGAGGCCCGAGTTTAGTTCTGCTGGACATATATAATGTTGCCTGTGTTGCTTCTCCCTATAATATGTGAGGTGCACCTACTTCATCCAACATTTTTCTGGCCATTTCCTAAATCATCATGTTATTTCTCTCCACTACTCCATCTTTTTGTGGAGTTATGGCCACTGAGTACTTCCTTTTGATGCCATTCTCTTCGCAAAACTAAAACTCTCTTGAGATGTACTCTCCTCCTTTGTCTTATCTTAAGCACTTTATCTTTAGGTATTTCTCATTTTCTACTTGAGCCGTAAACTTCTTGAAATGATTGAATGCTTCTGATTTTTCTTTTAGAAACACAATCCAAGTGGCCCTAGTGAAATCATTAATGAGCAACATGAAATACCTTTCCCCTTTTGTGGTTTTTTCTCTATTTGAGCCACACATGTTTGTGTGAATAAGCTCCAGAGGTCTGGATGAGGAAAAATATTTTGACTTGAAATGTGTCCTAGTCTATTTTCCAAACTAACATGACTTGTAGATTGAGTTATCGGTTTGTGTCCTTTCACATCTCCATCTTGCTGACTTTTACCAAAATTTCAAAATTCATATTCCCAAACCTCTTGTGCCACAAATGTACTTCACTTATTTTTCTCAAGTAGCAGTTAACCCTGGAATCATCAAACACACATATATATTATTGTGGGTTTTGACTTCTCTACCCACCAATTTTGCATTCTTCGTGTTGCGGATCTCGCAATATTTCGATCGAAAGGTCACATTGTAGCCATTATCACATATTTGGTGAACACTAAGAAAATTTTTCTTGAGACCTTCTACATACAACACAGTTTGTGCTTATGTCTTTTAAACAAGATTGACTACAACTTTTCCCTTGATTCTTGCTGGAGCATTGTTTCCAAAGGTGACAATGTTTCCTCAGTCATTTTATTTTAATGACAAAAATTTTATTCTGTCCCTATTCATATGTTTGGAACAACCACTATCGCAATACCATTTTTTTAATTTATTATGGGTCGATAAGGCGAGTCCACACTACATGTTCTTTCCAGTATTTTGTTCCCAGCTCCCCTTATCCTTTTGGATTACTAACTTCCTGATATTTCAAGACATACACCTGTATTCAAACCTGCATTTGCACTTACTATATATGTTCCCAAAATTCTTACATTTGAAGCATTCTACTTCACTTAGAAAAGGAGAGAAGAAATTCTAATTTCTAAGAGGAGAGTTTAGAGATTTACAACTCTGATATTTATTATATCTAGTATTTTCATCTCTTTCAACTTTTATCATTCGACAATCAACAACTTTGTGTCCAAATATGTGACACTTATAACAATAACCATAAAATAAATAGGCATGCCTATTGTTCGAAATATTACGAGTTTTCGCATGAGATTACCTTGGATTCCTGGTTGATCGGCTCATTATCCATTGATGATCTCCTCTTTTTCCTTCTGGCCTTTTATTTTTATTGACTATCTCTTGATGCTCCTTTTCATAGCTTTGTGATTTTTCGAATCCTGTGAACCTGAATTTAATATTTCTCATGGAAGAATCTTTTCTTCCAAAGTATCATAGACCTATTTTGATTCCCGAGTGCCTTTGGTTGTTTAGAATCTGGTCTAGTTTTCTTGTGCCTTCTGCAAACTTCTCATTTAGTCCACTCTAAATCTTCCTTTCATCTCGATCCATTCTTAGAGAGACAATATCTGCCTCAATACTTTGACATTTCTCTTTCCATTCATGGATTAGATCTTGAAGTACTTCTTCCTTTTGATTTTCTTCTTCTAGTTCAAATTTTAAGGACGAGATCTTGTCCCTACATGTTCTGGAGATTGTTTCCTTTCTTACCTTGAGAAAATCTTGTCTTAATTGCATGTTCTCTTCTTCCAATTTCTCACAAGCTCGTTTTTCTTCTAGAAGAAGAGGCATGTTACTCTTGCTCTTAATAGCCTCTTCAAGTTTTTATTTTTAATAAGAAAAATCATCATTGTCTAAGATGTACATACCTTCCTCAAGACGTTGCAGTTATTCCTTTAGCTTCTTATACATCTTCCTTGCTTTCTTTAACTCATCAAGGGAACTGATGAGTTCACCTTCAAGGTCAACCACTACTCCTTCTTCTTCTTCTTCAGAGTAAACAATACTCCGTTTCTTGGAGTCTGATCCTAAGGCCATAAGTAGATACGTATCTGAATCATCCTCTGAAAATTTCTCGCTATAATATTCTTGTATTGAGCTATCTTCTTTGGAGTATAACCCCCTTTTATTGTAGAACCTTTTCTTCTGTCGTTTCTGAGATTTTTTCCCCAGTTTCTAATTATCTTCCTTTACAATACTTTCTTTGTAGGGTAATCTGGACAAAAAATGTCCCACTCTTTTTCAATCAAAGCATTAAAAGGGTAGCTTCCATTTATATTTTCCTGAGCCATGTTTCAATTTCCTAGCCAACTAAGCCAACTCCTTATTAGATTCGCAACTGAAGCACTGTTGATTTTTTTTGAGCTCCTTGCCATTTTTAGACACTTTAAACACTGCCTCCTTTGGTTTCGACATCTCCTTTCTAACTTTCATCTCATAGGCAGTGAGAGTACCATGCAAATGGTCCAACTTGAGATCTTTCAAATTATCCATTTCTTCAATAACCGAGACCTTGGCATTAAATATCATGGGCAGATATATTGATATTTTTTGTACAACCATTTCTAATCATATTGGTTTCTTCATCGGCCTTGAGGAAGTATTCTGCAATACTCTCATATTCACCCATTCTTAGGCTCTCGAACCTCATTATGAATATTTTTAGTTTGGCCTGCTTGACCTTATCATCCCCTTTGTAACTCTAGGTAATATTTATCCACGCCTCCTTAGAATATTTACAATGCATAAATTTTACAAGTTCTAATTAAATAAGACCAAAGAGAACAACATTCTTGTATTTATAATTGTTTCCATATAATTATTCCCTGGGAGGAATGTCAGGGAAATTATATTCTAGTAGTAGTGAAATCCACACATCCACACTCAGTGACATTAGGTATGCTTCCATGCTTAATTTCCATAGTGGGAAGTTTTTCCCATCAAAGACTGGTATTATTCTTCAATAATCCTCTTGGTTCTCTTGCCTTGACATAATTCATTATAGATCTACCTTTCAATGGTTAGACTATTATTGAAGGAACTTGGCTCTGATGCTAATTGTTGGAATAAGGAATTACTAAGAGGGGGGTGAATCACTAATTTGCACGATTGCTTTAAAATTTTGTTTTCAATATATTCTTACTTCATCCCTCTATTATTTTTTATTGATGAAATAGTTCATTCGTAGGTAAATAAGACTTAATACATGAGCATTCATATTTTCAATAACAATTCTCAATATCAACACACAAACACATTGACACAAGTACTTTTTCACATGGAAACCCAAAGGGTAAAAACCACAAATTTGTTGTTGTTTTAAGATGTAAATTACGTACCCATTTAATTACATCAGTTTGTTTGTCAGCACCCACTCACTGGAGGCACCAACCCCCTTTGGATGGAAAGCACCAACTTTCCAAGAGCCACCAACCCCTTTGAATGTAGGCCACCGATTGTTGTTTCTATTGTTCTACTATTTCATACAATTTTAAAACTGAAAACAGAGGAATTTACAAACAAGGAAAACACCAACCCATTGTGTCACAAAATTGTGTTTTACTCTTGATCCTCTTCCGAGTCACCGAATCCTATAGTCCTATACAACCACACCTTTTGTGCTCTGCTTAGCATGACATGTGATCAACACTTTGTTGTCTCGCAACTCACTCTCCATTGCCTCTCCTTTTCCTTAGGTTTTCCTCTCTCTCTCTCTCTCTCTCTCCCTACACTACCACAACTCTCCCAAATTAGCAATTTTGAACAATACTCTTTGCTATGATTTTCACAAAGGATTTCATTGGTTTTGTTCCAGTGCTGCGCACCGCACAGTCCTATTTCTGTCACAAGTACTCATACCATTGAAGTGTTTTCTTTGAGTGACTTGCGTTGATGCCTCTGCGTCTGCACATTAAATTTGGTCATACAATTTAAACTTAAGAAAGGGCTTGTGAAATTTTCACATACACCTCGTGTACAATTCCATACTGAAACTCTGCAGTCTATTTGGAAACTCTACACGGACTTCCATTCCTCATTCTTTCATATCAGTTTTGAACTGTATATAGGAATGGAAATTATGTTCTCCTCTTTTTTTTAATTCAAACAAGGCGTGCACGGGATGAGGATGCTGACAGGCTATGCCCCATAAATTCTTTTTTGTGCTTCAGTGGTCTTGGTGGCTTGGTTCAGTGGTTCTTCCAGACAAATACCAACACTGTGATAAATGCATTTAAAACTCAGCTACCAACCCATCTGACCTTTTCAATTTGATGTATTGTTTCATTGGAACATGCAATATCACAACACTTCAATGGAAGACCTTTACGATATTACTTTCCCCTATATCCCTAGATCCCTTTTCCTTCAGCTCCTTCTGTATATGACTTTTCAGAGAACCAGGCCGATGATCGATGGATTAGTGCTTAGGTGCTAAGTCCTTCCATGCTCCTATCGATGACCAATCTTCCTTTGTTAATTGCTCAACCCCCTTAGGTCTATGATCTCTCATGACCATGTGCTAGCCCAACATAGAAAGCTCCTTTCATCATAGCTTCTTAAAAACCATATGCACATAGGTTACGTTATCCCTATCCTTCGATATGCCGATATCTATTATGACGCCATCACTTCACATGGCCACTACATAGTCGTGACATGTCTCACTTGGATTTGGCCCATTAGGTCACCCAATAACATTGAATATACCTGCCATGTGTCTTGTCGTACTTCCCCGTCATGTTGATGTCATTTTCCGCTGCAACTTCCCAGAACCAGTCTCATTCTGCCATGTGTCATGCCAGAGGAGAGAGGAAAGAGTCCAAAAAACCTTGTTTTTGCAATAGAGTCCTTTATTAACTTTATTCAACATTCATCGCCACTTTTACATCTATCAGACATGCTAGATATCATAACATTTTAAATCCTTATGTTAAGACCTGCTGATGTCTCGATATCTCAGACCTCTGATATCTTGATATCCTGTACCTCTAATATATCGATATCATGTACCTATGATGTCCCAATATGTTTTGTACTCTGAGGTTTAGATGTGAATATCTGCTCCGATATCTCGGACCTCTGATATTCTGATATCCGATATGGCTCTTCCTCTGATATCTTAGATTTATTAAGGCTTCAAATTCCTGGACTTTGGCATACCATATCTTTTGTTCACGGAAGCCATTTTTGAAGTTTCGCACATCGTTGAAAATATCTTCTAGATCTCTTTCAAATTAATAGGGTCTAATGTAGGCTTGGAGCACATTTGTTGCCTCTGAGGTGACTACACAGTTACCACTTTGCTTCTTCACTCATCTTCTTATGTTTGGAACATTGAGCACCTAACCACCGTAGTCATAATTTTATGGCTTCTCAATAAGCCTGCTACTCTAATAATTCTATACCAGTAACCTGCAGCTTTCACTGGATCCTTCCTAGGCACTTAGAGACATCTTTTATTGCTTTTCAATAAGCTTTCTACTATGGTGATTCTCTACCAATGACTTGCAACTATCATTGATTTCCATTATCATCTAGTTGACATGAAATGCCCATACACTCATATTTTTTATGGATTTTCAATATGCCTCCTACTATGGTGATTCTCTACCAGAAGCCTGTAGCTATCATTGATCACCAATGACTCTCGTTGACATCAATGCCAACACTAACATAGTCACTCATTATCCAACAGTTACCATGTTAAGAGGTGATTTTCCTTTGCTTGATTCAAGTTATGTAAGAATCCTTTACAAAACCATTAGATAAAGATTCTTTACCATCCTCCAAACCTTAGATTATTATGAGCTCCACTTTATGATAACAATTTAATTTCTTATCAATGAAGGTAGTTGTCACCATTTATTTTAATTTGATTCCATTTTAAGAGAGGATGAAATGTACCAAAAATAAAATTAGAGTTTAGAGTAGAAGTAAAAAGAACCTGTTATTAATTGTATTCCCTTTTAAATTGCTATCATGGAAATTATAACATCATATTAAATGTAATAGACATATATAAAAGGATTGATCCAAAACGAAATAATTTTTTTATGGTTGATGTTGAAGATCTACAATGGATAAAATCAATACCACATTGAAAAAAAAATTATTATGTGTATGCAAATCTAAATTATCACCTTAATACTTAGAAACAAACCTTAATTATTTAAATTATGATACTCTAATTCTTCCTTTTGAATGAAAAAGAAGCCTCACTTGATAGGTGATGTATCTATGAAATTTGAATATTTGTTAATAAAAAAGATACCTCACAAAATAAAGATCCATTTTGCAATCTCATGTTGTATACAAGAAAATTATACCTTGTTCCAATTCCTTGCTAGATATAAATAGCCTCTTAAAATGTGGCTTTATGCTCAAGAAAATATGAAACCCATTTGCATTACATTCTATATAGCTAAATAAATGTTATTTATCATAAGTTTTAAGATAAACTATTGTTATCATTAAATAATATACTATGTTAATTAGCCCTTATCCCTTTAAATCTTATATTAATATTAAAGAAAGATTATCTTCCATTATGTGAGATTTGCACTTATTTATTAATAAAATAACCAAATTACTTGAAATAAAAAAATAAATATTTGTTTAATAATAATACATCTATTTTTTTTAAGTAATAATCCATCTATAGTGAGAGAGAAGCCGACAACAACCAATTTTTAGAATGGGTTATTTATGAAGACAGAGGATGTTGCTTAAATGAATTTATTTTAGAGAGAATAGTGTCCATTAATTTTAGTAATTATATGATGACCAAATATTAACAATAATTATTTAAAGAAAAATAACAATAGAACTGATGAACAACTTAGCTTATGCATCCATGTCTTGATATGTCATCGGCGATACATGCCTCTAGATTTTTTCAATATTCAACAGAGATTCTTTACTATCCATAGTTTATAAAGTAGATATAGATGACGTGACCAAAGATATCAAACAACAATCCCTCTCAATAATCATTAATCATTAACAAACAACTAAAACGTGAATCATTGTTCCAAAACTGCTCGGCAACTCTTAGACCACAAGATCAAACAACAATCCCTCTCAATAATTACTTCCATAGAAACAGCAATAATTATCATTTTCTAAAGAAACAATCAAACGATTATACAAAAGAATTAATATTGGAATGAATATTGGTTTTTATTATTATCGAAAGCCAAATGGAGATATATGTGTTTCCTTTAACGATGACAACCTAACGGAGTGGATATTTTTTATCCACTTTTACCATATACAGTGATGAATCAATAACTTTTTATATTCATCCAACTTGTTCTTAAGCCTTATCGATGAAATTTTAGAGAAGATGATTTTTTTAAAGTAATTTAATAATGGTATGAGGAGATGTATAAGTTTATTTATTTATTTGTTTTATTCTAAAATACAAATATATGTTAAAAATTATATTTTAAATAAAAAAAATAATATGAGTTATAATAAAAATAAAATTGAATATGTTGTATAGTAATTAGAATAAAAAAAATTGTGAATAAGATGTTTAAATCTTATAATTTGGTTATTGATAAAATATTTTAATATGAGTTAATATTAACATACTTGAAAATATGTTAATAATAAAATATCATTTTAATTGGAATCAGAAAATGTCTCAATGTGTATGTTATATAAAATATTTTAATGTCAATTGTCTATATATTATATATAATTAAAAAAAATTATGGATATATCATGAAAAAATAAAGCTTTATGGTTAAAACACTTATTTGATTCTATATATAAATAAGAATTGGAGAGAGCAGTGATACACATAAATAATTATTTCTATATTGCAATAATCAGATACATCAAATATATAGTTGAACCACTTCTAATCTTAGAGAGAGAAGTTGAGAGAATCTCTCAACTTCCTCAACAAACCCAATCCAAGATATACTAAAGTAAGCATAATCTTAACTAATTCTAATACCCTCCCTTAATGCTTACTTTACAAAACATATAATAATTAATCACAATTACAACACTTTGAACTTTCATCTCTTTGTCTGATCTGATCTTCATTAACATTTGTACCCACTCTGAGATCTCATAGAAAACACTCTTTTCTCCACCATTTTCGAGCTACCATTCAACCCATTTAAAATACACTTTTTTCTGACCAGCAATAATGAACTTTGCAAGATCAACAGTATTGACAACTCCGCTTGTCGGGGCTTCCACGATAAGAGCTGACAAGTGATGAACCATCCTATGGACCAATCACCATCTGTCGGATATTTCGCTTTCGGCTATCCATCAGTGGCTAGGCAAATGGTCTGAATACTGAATGTGTTCAAGAGCTAATCTAACAACTTGACCTGCTTCACATCATACTGTAACCTGTAACTGATGCTCTTGGCCCGTAGCACAACAATATCAGCATATAACAAATTCACATAATCAAATTAGTCAATTGTTCTCTCGTCCCTGTAGAACGTCAAGAAAGACTAATTTAAATAATGCTAATTTGTTCAATAATTGGTTCTATTCTACATAAATCTCATAGCAATAAATATAAGGCTTAAAATCCACACTATATTTCACACACTTGCAAATCACAAAACATGCTTTAGAACAATTTAAGAGATGGATCAGGAGGTTCATCCTCACTTGAAGAATCTTCAAATATTGCACCGGGTGAATCGTCTGAAAATGTTGCATAGGCTGATTTTTTCAATTGTCCATGTAAAAGATCTCGAGCTCGAATTTTGCAATTGAATGTTGTATGTCCATATTTATGACAATAGAAAAATTCAGTCTTACTTTTATTCACCCTTCCTTTGGAATATAGTGCAAGTTCATTATGTGAACTAGCCTCTGGGCCACCTGTCCTCTTTTCTTCTACCATAAGAGCTGCTATCATTTCATCAAGTGATTGATGTGGCATTTGAATTAGAGTAAATATGACATTATCATATTTTGAAGACAAGCTATTTAATAAGATTGTCTTTGCATCATCATCATCTACTTTAGAATTAATTTCTGACAACTGTCTCATCAAAGCTCTTAACTCATTTATGTGTGTTGACAATGATGTCTCACTATCCATTTGGAGTTTAAACAATTGTAACTTTAAGAAAAATTTTGCATTAACAGCTTTTGCCCCAAATACCTTATTCATTTCTTCCCATATTGCTGCAGAAGATTTCTTTAAGTCAATAAGATGTAGCTGGGAATCTGCAAGTGATAGTCCAAGGATAGAATTGGCTCTTTCCTCTCTTTTTTCCTATGCAATTAACTGTTGAGCATCTGTAGGTGCTACTTCTGAGCCTTCTACGATATTCCATAAATTTCTACTCATCATTTGCAACTGAACTTTTACCTTCCAAGTGTAGAAATTAAAGCCATTAAACTTTTCTAATACAATAGGCTGCTCCATGTTAAAAAGAAAAGAAGCTGATTTTCAAACTCTGCAAATCTAAAACAGGTTGCAATTAAACTGAATGAAAAAAAAAAATATTTGAGGCAAACCAATCCGGCAGAAATCAGCAAACACCAGCTCCAGTGATTGATTGATTCCACTCCAGGTAAGCGTATGTTCTGAACATTATTAATGGCAAAAAAATGTAGAAATCGGCAAACAAATGCGGAAATCGGCAAACAAATGCAAAGTGTATGACACCGTTCTATCACAACTCATAGCGTGCCTTCTCAGAGTCTGTACGCCTCGCAAGTTTGAGGAGAAGAGTGTCCTAACCATGAAGAATCAGCCGGCATCTAATTTTCATAGTTATAACAAATAGACATCGATTGGAACAAATGGAAAAACCTGAGTAGGATAGTTGCAGTTTTATGATAAGATTTTTGTAGACATTTCCAATGGCTGAATACAGGTCTGAGATCCGATCTTGTCCAATGCAAACAGCGGCCGGAGATGACGCCAGAGGTGGCGAGGACGCAGAAACGAGCGTCTGACTTGATATGATAACTCCTATTGCACTCTATGGCGATGGCAATAGTAAACGAGTTGCTCCATTTGCAGAGACAACAGAAACGCAAAAGCCTGCGAGTCGCAATGTTAGGCTCCGATACCAAAATAAGAATTGGAGAGAACAGTGATACACACAAATAATTATTTCTATATTGCAATAATCAGATACATCAAATATATAGTTGAACCACTTCTAATCTTAGAGAGAGAAGTTGAGAGAATCTCTCAACTTCATCAACAAACCCAATCCAAGATATACTAAAGTAAGCATAATCTTAACTAATTCTAATATATATATTTTATTTAGCATTCAAACATACAATTTAAATAACATAAAATAACACATTATATTTTACACTTTGTTTGCACCAAAATAAATTTGATCCATCTCTATTTTTATTAAATAAATATTTAAAATAAATCTATATTAATTCATATTTATCTCATAACAAAATTATTATCTATCTATTTTGTCAACCATTAGGATTTAATACATAATCAATCCACTTTTGAAAAACAAAAGATTGGGTACACCCCCGAGATATAAAAGATATATGCATACTCATTATTCCATCTTATATATCCTTTTATTTGCAGATAAATATAGAGAACATAATGCTCTACAAACCATTCACACAAGATGGCATCGATATGACTAAATCTTACTTTTCATTGAAAAAATAATAGTTTATGTGTATGGAGAATCCTAAGAGGATATGATTCCACGTAAGGACAGCACAATGAATAAAAAGGGCCGAAGGCAACAAATGTGGGGACTTAAAAGGGTAAATTCTACACAAGGTCAAGTGATAAAGTGATAGTTCAAATAAAACGTTGATAAATTATTCTTCATGTCCAAGACTAAAGATTAAATCCTTTAGAGATCAAAACTAATTTATATAGTGATCATACGATTTTATTTATTGTGTGAAACGGAGGAGATATTGATTTTGAATTTTGAAAATAAAATTACGTTTTTACCTCAATGAAATTTGCATCATAGGTTTTAATTACATCTAATGGGAGGGTGCATTTCTAATGTGAATTTCTTTCCTCAAACATAGTTGATATGCGCAAATTAGTCCACATGAGAACTCACCATGCTTCATAAAAGTGAAATTAGTAAACTATGATAATCCATACTTCTGCATATCATAAACTTTCAAATTCTGGTTATAATGATCCACACAGTAAACTCTATATAAAAGGGGAAAAAGGAGGGGAAAGAATTAAATTTTTATTATATAAATTTTATATATGAAATGTTTGTAAATAAAAATAAAGAGAAAAAGAAATTATATTTCAAAAAAAAATTCTATGATTTGTGTTATTCATTAAATTTATTAATAAGTGTTGCAAGGTAGTTTAGTCTTTGCTATTCAAGTTAGAAATTATATTTTGGGAAAATTTAGGAAAATTTGCATAAAAATTTATAATATATTGTTCAATATTAAATTAATAGTGGTGAATAGAAAATGAAGCCCTATAGTCTTGCTTTGGGAGGAACAAGTAAATTGCAATGCCAAGTGGATAAATTAATTGCTAGGACTTGCATAAAATTTGGTGGGTAGTAACCACTCGTTTTTCTAAGTAGTTTTACAAAACATAAATAATGGTGGGAATTATCTATGGGTAAGTATATTTATTTACATTTTATTCCCATCCTTTTTTTATGAAAAAAAATTGTTTCAATTATGGCGGGAGGGAGCTTCTTAGTATGAGCTACTTTCAAGGATTTATCACAACTATATGTTGGCATGATGGCATGTTTCTTTGTTGGCATTGATGTCAACCTGCTTATGGTGACCATCATGATCTTGACAACTCATGGTCAGAGTGGACTCTTAGAGATGAACTACCATTGACTCGATGCAAAGGTAGTTAGCCAACTATGCCCTCATGATTCATGGTGAGAGTGGACTCTTAGAGATGAACTACCGTTGACTTCATGCAAAGGTGGTTGGCCAACTATGCCCTCATGATTCATGCAAATGTTTGACCAACTAGGCCTTCATGATTCTCACTAATGCAAAGATGTTATGTTGGTGCATTTGATGCTTCCAAAGGAGTTCCAGGTATTTGGACAGGGTCTAAATATGTTCCAGAAGGTATGACATGCCTTGGAGATGCTTGCAATTGGGGTTTTGGGTAGAAAATGGGTTGAGTAAGGGTAAAACAAGTAATGCATGGGAAAACTACATTAGTAACTCAAGTTTTGTTAAGGATACTTGTGATACTCCTCCCTATGATTCTTTTCCCTAAGGGAGATGGTGTGTTCTCGTCTGTAAGGCGAGAAAATGGAATAGAACCTCTGTAAAACCAATGTTTTTCCTATGGTAATAGAAAGAAGGTTTGATGAGAATTGTTGATTTAGTATAAATTAATCATTTTCCTAGATTAATCTAGAATATGAGGTCGTGGATATATATATATATATATATATATATATATATACAAGTGTTTGACAAAAGATTAATTTTGATGAGGAACACATTCTCATGTTACATAGTGGCAAAACCCTCAAGAGAAAAAGAGAACAGAGTGATGGATACCTTATGACAGAGATCTTAATAGAGAGGTGGAACCATGTAGAGAGAAAGAGGACAAAGTGGATGACTAATCTAGATGGCAAAGATCATGGCAGAGAATGTGATTGAAACAAGACAAAGTGAAAGAAGAAAAGTGTGATGGGAGAGAGAGAGAGAGAGTACAAGAAGAAGAGTCATAGTGCAGACCTATAAGAGTTCGAGTATGGGTAGAGGATTGAAGGAAGAACAAGACTTATTGGCTCTGATGTTTTTATATAGCTACTCTTGTGTTTGTAGGGTTTCATTAGTAGAGACAAAGCTATTGTTATAGTGTTTGTAGAATTAATAAAAGAAGAGAAGAAAAGCAACAACAACACTAGTTTTTCCTAATTGAGATAAAAATGACACTGAATTGAAAAGAAGGAGTTGCAGCTCACAGGTGAGTACTGCACCTGGAGACTGCACTCAAACAGAGAGAACACTCAGAGTTTACTCTACATTCATGAATGAGGAATTACATCATTAAGTACAACACTAGGAATTAGGAAGTTGCAAACAAACTCTTAAATTGTACGAACTAATCCTAAACTAAGGAGATACGTTACAACTTGTGTAACCATTTCTCCATTAATATAAAATAATATTAATTATTTTCAACTCCCCCCCTTATTGGAGAAAGGATTATCCTGAACTCCTAGCATCTTTCTAAACAATTCAAACTTTACACGCCCAAGAGGCTTAGTAAATATATCAGCCATATTGTCACAATTTTTACAATATTCAACAAATATCTCTTTTGACTGTAGTTTCTCTCGAACAAAATGGAACTGAGTATCGATGTGCTTGGTATTTTTATGAAAGACTGGATTGTATGCAAGCTTGATGGTACTCTGGTTGTCAGTTTTGATGATAGTTGATTCTTTTTGTTCTTCTCCTGCATCGTTGAGAAGTCTTCTCAACCAGATAGCTTCACATGTGGCTGCACACAATGCTTGGTACTCAGCTTCACATGAAGATAAGGCTACAGTGCTTTGCTTTTTGCTTCTCCATGCTATGACTCCGGATCCAATGCTAAACGCGTAACCTGTGATAGACCTTCGATCATCCAAGTTACCTGCCCAATCTGAATCTGAAAAACCTGCTAGAGTAACATCAAAAGTGTCAATGTACAAAATACCATAATTACTAGTACCACTAAGATACCTCAACACACTTTTTGCTGCGACCCAGTGACTTTCGAGTGGTTTCGACATGAACTGGCTCAACATACTAACAGAGTATGCCAAATCTGGTCTAGTTGTAGTGAGATATATCAAGCTGCCAACTAGCTGTCTATACATAGTGGCATCCACCTCTTTAGTGCCATCGTCACTGCTCAACTTTAAGTTCTGCTGCAATGGTGTTGCTGCTGATCTGCACTGCTCCATTCTGAACCTTTCCAGCAAGCTTCTGGCATACTTCCCTTGTGTAAGAAAAGTCTGTCCAGAATCTTTCCATACTTCCAATCCTAAACAATAATGGAGATTTCTGAGATCTTTCATCTCAAACACTTGTGACATCTGCTGTTTGATTTCTTTGATCAGATTGTTAGCATCCCCTGTTATGATCATATCATCTACATACAAAGAAATCAAAATAATTTGCCTCTATTTATTGAACTTGGTATACAGATTTGGATCATTCAAGCTCCTATGAAAGCCATGATGTACAAAAAATGAGTCAATCTTCTCATACCACGACCTGGGTGCTTGTTTTAAACCATAAAGTGCCTTTTTCAATTTACAAACAAGATGTTCCTGCCCTTTTTCACAAAACCTTCAGGCTGAACTAAATAAATTTCTTCTTTCAAGTCACCATTCAGAAATGCAGACTTAACATCTAGCTGGTGTAGCTGCCATTTATGTTTTGTTGCTAAGGAAATTAGCATTCTAATGGTGTTTAATTTGGCTACAGGAGCAAAGGTATCATCGAAATCTATTCCCTCTTGCTGTGAGTAACCCTTTGCTACCAGTCTAGCTTTAAGTTTTTCTATACTCCCATCTGCATTTATTTTAGGTTTATACAGCCATTTGCATCCTATGGGGGTTTTACCTTCAGGCAATTCAACCAAATCCCAAGTATGGTTTATGTTTATTGATTCTATTTCCTCATGCATTGCAGCCCTCCATTCATCAGATTTACTTGCTTCCTCATAATTTGCAGGTTCTACAATGTTTAAAATCTTTGACATTAATGCATAGTCTTTCAATTTAGATGGTAATTGAGTCTTCCTACTTGATCTCCTTGGTAGGGGACTTACCTCAAATCTGTTTATTTCAGCCTTCTCTGGGCTTGCATCATTGATTACATTACCTGTTACTTCTTCTTGTTTCTGCTCCTGCACTTCATCATCCTCACTGTTTTCTTCCATTAGCAATGGAATGTGCCAATCACTGTTATAGTCATCCTTTCCTTCTTCAATCTGTTCATGAAATATGACATCTCTGCTTGCAAAAACCTTATGAGTCACAGGATTAAATAACTTATATGCCTTGAACTCAGTGCCATATCCAACAAAGATACATTTCAAGGCTTTTGGATCTAACTTCTTCCTATCTGCCTTAGGTATATGAGCATAAGCTTTTGACCCAAATATTCTTAAATGACTCACTGCTGGTTTGAATCCAAACAATGCCTCAAAAGTGGTTTTGAAGCCTAGACATTTAGTAGGACTCCTATTCTTTAAGTAGACAGCAGTGTTAATAGCTTCTGCCCAAAAACCATTTGATAGACCCTTACCTTGAAGCATGCTCCTTGCGCACTCCACAAGAGTTATGTTCTTTCGTTCTGCCACTCCATTCTGCTGAGGAGTGTGGGGCACTGTGAACTATTGAATAATCCCATGTTGCTTGCAGAAGTTCATGAATTCTCCCAACCTGTATTCTCCCCCTTGATCTGAGCGGAGAATTTTTATCCTTTTTCCTGTCTGGTTTTCTACCATAGATTTAAACTCTTTAAAATACTGAAAGGTCTGACTCTTTTTACTCAGAAATTATATCCAAGAAAACCTAGTGCAATCATCTGTAAATAAGAGAAAGTAATATGCACCTCCTAATGACCTAGTCTGCATAGGTCTGCATATATCTGTATGCACCAGTTCTAAGATATCTCTTTCTTTTCCATTAACATGCAAAGGGAACTCTTCTCTATGCATTTTTCCTAATGCACATCCATCACAGTCCAACTTAACATTATGGAGAACAGGGAGTCCATCAACCATAACTTTTCTCTGAAGTAAGATGAGGTCTTGCAGATTAAGATGGCCAAATCTTTGATGCCAGAGATCTTCAGCTGTCGATCCAGTTGCAACCATTGCTTGCTTTGTCATAATTTTCACGTCTAATATGTACAAGCTCCCCACGCGCACTCCTGTTGCAAATGTTTCCATCTGGCTATCCTTTATGACACAGTTAGTCTTAAAGAATTGAACTTGCATGTCCTGATCAGTAATCATTGATACAGAGATCAAATTTTTCTTAATTCCGGGCACATACAATACATTTTTAAGGTGTCTAATGTTACCGCTAGGTAATTTTACCGGAATGTCACCATATCCTTTGATCTCATATCCACTATCATCCCCTAAATATATTTTCGACCCACATGAAGTTTCTTCAAGACATTCAAACCAGTCCTTCTTACCAGTCATATGTGAGGATGCGCCAGAGTTGACATACCATATGTCGTCCTCATCTCCCTTTGAAGCTGAAAGGGCACAATCGGCTGTAAATAGTCGAAGTTCGTGGCTATGGTCCTCTTCTTCCTTGACAAAGTAACCCTTATGTTTTCTCTGTTTGTTTCTTCCTTCGTCTGCCTGCCTCTTATAACAATCTTTAATCTCATGACCAGGTTTTCCACAGTAAAAACATTTCTTGCTGGGAAAATTATTAGCAGACATACCTTTAAACGGTCTCTTCTGAAATGTGTTGGCTCCTTTCTGCTGCTGCTGTGGTTGCTGTTGCTGTTGTGGCTTCTTCCATCTGTACTGTCGCCTTTTCACCATCAGAGCAAGGTCATTGCTCTGTGATTTCAGATTTTGTCGTCGCTCTTCTTCTTGTAGCAGAATCCCTGTCAACTCTTCAAACGTAGGGGCTTTCTCCCTTGCTGCCAACCCTGTGATGAACATCTGATATTCATCTGTCATTCCATTCAATGTGATCGTGACCATATCTGAATCGGAAACTTTCTCTCTGATATCTCCCAATCTGTCCTTCAGGTCTTTGACTCTCGCAATGAATCCAACAGCGGACTCATTCTCCTCCATCTTCATCGCAAACAGCTTGCCTTTGAGTGACAAGACATGATTTGTATTCTGTGTCTGGTATAGGTTTTTAATCATCGTCCAAATGTCAGTGGCCGATTTACAGTCTCTAATATGCGGGATAATATTGTCCTTGACGGACATCTTCAATATGACCTTTGCTTTTGTCTCCCTTTTATCCCAGTCTTGTTCTTGTGCAGCTGATCCTCGTCTCAGCTCACTTCCTGTAACGATCGACCACGCATTTGCGCTTTCAAGTAAAGTCTGTATCTTGAATTTCCAGTTGGAGAAATTCGATCCATCGAGTTTGCCAGACTCTTGGAGATACGATTCTATACTGTTATTCATATTGGACTAATAAAATTTCTGATCCTCTGATGAATAATTCTACCCAACTGAAAAATTGCAGGACACACTAAAAAAAAAAAAAATCACCACATACCAGATCCTGACCACTGTTTTCCAAAAAAAAATTTTTTTACCTTCAATGTGCCACCACCGGGCAAATCTGATCTGCTGCCACCGAGCAAATCAGGAGCTTCAATGCGCCACCACCGGGCAAGTCCGATCTGCTGCCACCGAGCAAATCAGGAACTTCAATGCGCCACCACCGGGCAAGTCCGATCTGCTGCCACCGAGCAAATCAAGAACTTCAATGTGCCACCACCGGGCAAGTCCGATCTGCCACCACCGGGCAAATTCGGAACTTCAATGTGCCACCACCGGGCAGGGCCGATCTGCAAAAAAAAAATTGCAGACCTTCCCAAAGAGAAAGAGGCTGGCGATTATTTGATGCAAAAAATCCGCGCCGAAATCAAAATGTGCACAAGTACCAGCCCTGGCACTTCTCTGATGCGAAAATTCGTGCCGAAATCAAAATGCGCACAAGTACCAGCCCTGGCGCTTCTCTGATGCGAAAATCCGCGCCAGAATGCGCCGAAATCGAAATCCGCGCGAGTCACAAGCCCTGGCGCGCTTTTCGCGTGTACTTCCGCGCCAATCGCGTATTTTGGCGCGCTGGCGCGACTGTTCGCATTAAAACCGCGCCAATGACGCGACTGTTCGCGTTAAAACCGCGCCAACCTTTTCTTCTGCTCAGAGATGATCAGTCATCTGAGACCTATCCTTCAGGTGTTACTGCAGTCCACCTGAATCGACGAAAACTTCTATAAGCTCTTCCGCCACTACAGTTCTGTAATCAATGATGCATCCTAAAAAAAAATAAGGTTGTCCCTACTCTGAGCTCTGATACCAAGATAAAAATGACACTGAATTGAAAAGAAGGAGTTGCAGCTCACAGGTGAGTACTGCACCTGGAGACTGCACTCAAACAGAGAGAACACTCAGAGTTTACTCTACATTCATGAATGAGGAATTACATCATTAAGTACAACACTAGGAATTAGGAAGTTGCAAACAAACTCCTAAATTGTAGGAACTAATCCTAAACTAAGGAGATATGTTACAACTTGTGTAACCATTTCTCCATTAATATAAAATAATATTAATTATTTTCAACTAATTGTGGTTTCCACCTAAAATCCAATGTTTCTATGTGATGTGATCTATATCTCATTGTGCATGATTTTTTTGTGTTATGGCTATTATGTGCGATTATTAATGAAATTGTGTGTTCATATTTACTTTTTACATGTTGAGTTATTAATTGTTTAAAATATTGTCAAAAAAGTTTGAGTCCCCACCCCCTCAATAATGACCCTATTTTCTAACACTATATTCATAAATTATGACATTTGTGAAGTATTTGTCTACATGACATTGTATTATACAAAGACACAATAAAACATTCAAATTATAGTCTGATCAAATATTCAAAAATAATTATTTTAATAGTATTTAAAAATAAATATTTATTTTTAAAAATTAATTATTTTAATATGTATTCATAAATGCTAAACTAATACCGAGGAAGTCTGTCTTGACAACTACTACTAAAAAGGGTACAGCCCCTTTATTTATGAAGTGTTTTAAATTGGGATCATAAATTGGTGAGGATCATGTTTTTCACAAAATACCTTACCAAAATATTCTCTCGATCTTATGATATTTTCCAATTCATTTGGAATACTATGGGCCTTTCACCCATCTGATACATTTATTCCCAGGTAAAATTTTGACAGGCGGTGGAATTAGAGTTTGGCGATCGGATAACAATGTGAAGAGATGTAATCCATATGAAAAGCCAGGTAAAAATATTTATTTTTATTTCTTCCTTTTCAACCGGTTGCTTCATATTCCAAGAATTTTCATTTTGCTGTCTTTGCATCTATTAAGCAATTTACATTTAGGTAATTTTATAATGTTATTAATAAGGGTTTTGGCTATCAAACATGTATACTTTGTATTCATTTCTTATTTTAAACTTGTGCTGGTATAGTTTTAATTGATCTTCAAGTGTTTTTTTTAGTTTTTCTTAAAATAAAATATCTAAGAATTATAATTTTTTAAATAAGATATTAATTATAGAGTATTTTTTAATTTATCCAGCAATTATTAATTTTTAATAAGATGTTAGAATATCGTTATATGAGTTGTGTTGGATATGCGATGATAAATTAAAATAACATTTTTAACACTTTTTAATTAAGTATTTATTTCATATTTTAATATTATACAAAGTTAAAATTTTAATTATTTTCCTTCGTTAAAAGTATAAATTTGGCTTACGTTTAGAGTTAAAAAATTAAAAATCTATTCATATAAAACAGTATTCTTTTATATATAATTTCATCTCATCAATATAATTTATTTAATATAGCTTGAATGTGCTTGATGTTTTATATGTTTTTTATTTTAAAAAGTAATATGTTTAAATTTTGCGGGAGACAGAGAATATAAATTTAGAGGGACATAAAATTTTACCATAATCTTAAATTAAATTATTAACATTATATGATTATTAATGTTTAGTTGTTTTAATAGTTAAGAATATATGTTTTTTAATAAGAGTTTATAAGTTTAAATTCAAAGTGGGATAGAGCATGTATATTTTTGTAAATTTTAGCAATTAGATTCTTACATAGAAGTGAGTCTCTATTTCATAATCAAGATAATCACATACACTAATTTGGTGTTTATCTTTGCCACCTTATAAAATAATAATAATAATAATAATAATAATAATAATAATAATTATTATTATATAGTTTTTTGCTGTAAATTTATTTGTTTATTATTTGGATCTCAAAGCAATCCAAATTTAGATAATTAGATGGTTTTATTTTTTTGGTGTGTCTATAGGCATTGTATAAGCTAATTTATACTCCATTGAAGGGTGCAATAAAAAATAGTAATAGTGAAACATAATGTCTATTCAATTAGAAAAATAGAAAGTAATAAAAGAATGGTGAGATGTTGTCTCATAAAATTATATTTAAAAATAATAAAATAATATTTACATTACCCAATTAGAAAATAATGATATCAAAAAAGATTTCAGTGTTGGCCATAAATAATATATATATATATATATATATATATATATATATATATATATATATATATATATATATATATATATATATATATATTTGTGTGTTTTGCTGTTCGTTTGTAACTGGTTTAATATGGAGTAAACTATTAATAATTAAAAAAATAAATATTTGAATATTATATAAATAGAGAGAAAGACTCTTTCTAATTTACGGTAGTAAAAAAATTTGCAATTCATTTTATGTTTCAAATGAAGGGAACAAGTATTTAAAAATATATATTAATAACCCAAAAAATTAAAAACAACATTTAAGGTGGACAAAATGAGGTAAATAAAATATTTCAATGATCATGTTGAATGAAATATTAAAGTATTTTATTAGTGGGTTGCAAAGTTGAAGGAGATGGGTACTTTCTTGCATGTGAGCATAGACTTAACAGAGACACATATAAAGTAGCATAGACCTCTTAGATTTCAAGAGGGAACAAAATGCCATATATGTTATAATAATAAACTATGAAAGTCAATATTATATAAATTAAGTTAATATAGAATTATGAGTTATATCTATCTAGTGGGATCAAATCTCTTGAGCTGCTATGAAAAGTTTTAATCTCAAAAGATTTGATCCCTCTTTGCACTTGTTACATCCATGGTTAACACATATTTATAATGATTGTATATATGGATACACCATGTTTAATTTTTCATTGTTTAAATTGAATATTTTAATGCATAAATGGATTCAAGGCTTTGAAAGTCCCCTTGTGCAATTGGATTGTCTAGATTACACAACTTAAGTCTACAATTCTAACAAATTCCTTACTAGAATAGAGAAAAATTTGATAAAAATATACATTAAAAAAAAAAGTCAAAATGTAGAATAGTAAGACTTCGTAAAATATATTAAAATATTTTATTTATAATTCACATTATATTCATTATTATTATTAATATTTTTCAAATATCACATATTAATTTCATATTAATAATTAAATGAATTGCACATTATCTCTTTTAGTAATTTTAAGAGGATTTAATGGATTCTTTATATTTAATTATTTTTTTATCTTTGCACATTGAAATGTTTTATTATTATCAACATCAAAAAGTTTAATACATCTTTCTCAAATTCAAAACAAAAAATATAATAATTTTTTTGCTCTTAAATAATTTATCTCTTTTTTAAAGTTTCATATAAAATAGTTAAAATAGACATCAAAATATTTTATTTATTATTGAGAGTTAGAATGAGATATGTTTAACGAATATTCTTTAAAATTAGTTATAAAATGGAGTTGTAATGTCAACCAGAGAACAAGAATAAGGAAAAGAATTTGTTTAAAGTATTATAATGTTTTTAATAATTAAAACAAACTATATATAACTTAATATTGAGCCTACAATAAATTACACATCTATATCATACTAGATTAGATGATTAAATACCCTTGTGTATACAATAATAAAAACAACCTAAATTTTTATATATTATAACTAAACAATAATAAAAATAATATAATAAATAATGAAAATTCTAACCATATGACTGTTTTGTATTTTTAAAACCATTATTACGTGTCAAAATATTTTCAAATTTTTTTAATTAAAGCGCATCACATTTCTGTTTAAATATTAATAAAAATAAATATGATATATGATCATCTTTAATTAATTTAATGATCATGATTGAATTACTTTTTTGGAATGGTTGTAGTCATTGTTCATTATATTAGTGTGTAATAATACACGTAAAAAGTGTAGTATGGAAGCTTAGCCTATATTTTAAGTGGTTAGAAAATATATAATGGAATTTTAAATTTAACATAGTAAATTATAAGAATAATAAATATTTTTTAAGAAAATAACTAAAATAAAATATATATATATATTTACTTATAAAAACTCCAAATAAAAATCGAACCATATATCTTAAATACTTAACATATTCTTATCATTATACCAAATAAATATATATATATATATATATATATATATATATATATATATATATATATATATATATATATACAAAAAAATCTTTAAAAGATCATAAGTAAAAATATAATTAAAAAATGCCCTAACCATCATGAATAGGTTTTACCCATAAAATAACTAAAATAAAAAAAATAGTATTTACCTATAAAAACTCCAAATAAAAATCGAACCATATATCCTAAATACTTAACATATTCCTATCATCTCAAATATATTATTTACTGATATTATACAACGGTTATATATATATATATATATATATATATATATATATATATATATATATATATATATATATATATATATATATACGAAAAAATCTATAAAAGATCATGAATAAAAATACAATTGAAAAATGCCCTAACCATCACGAATAGGTTTTTCTTCTTATTTTTTCTAATTAAATTTTCTTTTTTCCATTTCTTGGTTTTTTTCAAAATTTTCCATGAGTAAAGTGATACAAAACAATAATTAATATATTACAAAACTAAAATAAAATTATTTGTATTTATAATCTAAACATAATTAATGTAAAGTTAATAATAAAGTGATGAAGTTGGGAAGGAACAACAAAATCAAACAATGTAATAAAAAAATATTAAAAATATAAAAGAAAAAAAATGAGATTAATTTATTGGAAAAAACCCATTAACTATAGACACGTTGATAAAAATAAGGTCAATTGATGAATTGTATATCCCAATATGAGGGTGATGAGAGAGGCACATTCTAGAACCTATATGAGAGACAAATTCTACAACCCTGTATGATAACTATAGACATGTTGATAAGAATAAGGTCAATGAAAAGATTGAAGGATTGTTTCTAGGAGAGGCACATTTCACAGCGCAATATGAAGGTGATGAGAGAGACACATTCTACAACCTAGTATGAGATCGTTGTGTGATTCCATCCATGCAATGTGAAATTGACATGTATCCTCTTAAAATAGAAATAAAATATTCTTTAAATAAAAAACAATGTTGGATAAAATAAACAATGGATAATTGACATGTATCCTCTTAAAATAGAAATAAAATATTCTTTAAATAAAAAACAATGTTGGATAAAATAAACAATGGATATGAATATGCATGTTTAGTTAGTTTTAATTAAAATCAATGAAAAACATCAATAATCCCAGCCTCACTATGGTCAATGGATTTGTTGTTGATATTACAATTTAGTCACTCTAAATAATAAATAAAGTAAATCCACATGATTTAATATAATTTAATATGAACCAACCTTAGGAAGATATAGAGTAATTAAAATAAAAAATATAATTAAGATGTTTAAAGGTTATTCTTTTCAAAAATATGTCAACACAAGACTCAAATATCTATGTTAACTAATTTATATCGATATCAACTTCTATATATCTATATATATGTTAGGATCACAAAGCACTAAGAGAATTGGTGACATCGTTGCTTGATCCCACTCGTCAACAAAACAAAGTAACATTAATTTTTACTACCTTTGAAATGGGTGCATTGCAGATTAACACAATGGGAAAAAGGTTTTCATATACCTAAAGCTCAAAATCCACTCGTAACTTGACCAAGTCAATTTTACCTGAACCACCCTAACAATCCTCCCTTTAAACTTGACTCGAGGAGATTTACCTAGTCCCAATAATTTTTTATTGAAGTCCATATAAAAAAAGTTCCATCTACGAATTACATGGATAAATAGTTGTTGTATATGCCAGTTATCTAATACACATTTTCACATAAATGGTTCAAAAACCATCTCACCTGAGATCTCACATTCCCCCCCTCAAGCTAGGATACAAGTACACCTCTCACCCTAATATCTTTCCAGGTGTTCCAATCTATAGCTTGATGACTACATATGCTAATACACTACCTTTCCAAGTGGTCCATTCCATAGCTTGATGACTCTATGTGCCACTACACTACATGTGTCCCTGAGAAAACTCTTAAGGATTTACAATAATGCATGCTCCTATCAGAAATTTATGTTTAAACATCAGGTATTACAACTTCCTAGGGAAATACACCTGCTTATGAAAAAATTTCACAACTTGGACCAAAAACCTTAGGTTGTTCACTCATTACACACTCACTCCTTCACTCTATATCACTCCATATTTATTCTTTCTCTTGTCCATACGACCACTCTCTTAGCTTCTATATATTTCTCGATCAATATTTTTACCTAGACTTTAAACATGATTTGCACTAGCAGGGCCTAATTCTAAAATTTGACCTTAAATGATTTGAATTGTCATTCAACAACCTAATCATTTTCCAGCACCATACACCAAAAATCATAGCATCCAAGAAAGGATTCACAAATGTGGAAATACACAAATTCAAGCGTGCAATCCTCTAATCATCTATTTATGGTTTACCATATCTCTCCCTGCTCTTCCTATCGATTCCTATTTTTCCCTGTTTCTTTCAGTGGTCTCTTTTAAGAATATCCTTTGATGTACCATTGGAGAGCATGAAGTCCTAGAATTGGCTACACTATCAACACTTCACAAGTTGACTCCACACTCTTGTAATCACCACATGCAAAAATCACTACAAGTGGGCATTTGGCTTACAGGGTTTTAAATTTCAACTCTAACAATACTTCAACACATCATTTTCTCTAAAACATGCTTTAACAAAACTTCACCATTTGTATTGAACACTCTCTCTTGCATGCTTCCACCAGCAACTAAAAACACACAATGATCTCCACAACATATTTCTCTAATCCACTTTTCCTTGCAACTGGCACAATAGAATAGGTGGTTACCCATAGGTTTCTCCAGTTGGCACAATATGCATCTTGCAAAACTTGTACAAACCTCAAACGACCAGAGCACTCATGTAACAGCTTCCATTCCACATGGATCATTATCATTAGGAGACAATAATGATACTAGTCATTATTCTCTCTAATTATAAATATTCAATATAAATGATTACATTTAATGTAATAAGATTCTTAAATATCCCTCCAGTATTTCTTTGGTTATATCTATTACTCTGGGCTAGATCATCAATATTATTAGTGCCAAATTATCATCGAGATATTGATTATTTTTGGATTATGGTTTCATGTTTTTAGCAAGAAGAAGATAATTTATGAGGTAGGTATAGACACATTATCCATGTGCTCAAATTTCCATATATTTTCCTTATTTAAGTATAGGATTAAATAGTAAGCCTAATCATATAAAGCCTTAATCTCTAGTCATTCTCCATTGAGCTATTGCTAGCCTTGCCATTATTTATTAAATCATAAAAATCAATATTAAATCCCATATTGATTTTTTTCATGATTTAACATCTTTTGTTTATACTTTCCATGTCCATTGTACTCAATAACATGTAAACAATAGGTCAGTGTTACTTAAATTTTCTATCATGATTAATTAATTTGCACAAAGAGATGATAAAGTCTTAATGGTTTACCCATCACCTAGTAATTATCATTATCCAACATAATAAAGCTTGACTTGTGTCTAGTAATGATCGTTGTTCACCATCAGAAATATTGGTTAGTATCATCATGTTTCTAGCTTCAAACCAATTGTTTTATTTTATTATAGATGCACCATTATTAAATTAAGATTGGGGATACTCTCTTAATTTTTTTATTTTCATATACAATATTTTCTTTAAAATATGAATCAATTCAAACCACTTATACCACAATCATCCATGCAAAAAAATGTAATTACCTTTCCATGTATGAAATTCTCATTCTATTAATGTTTACTATCCTTTGGAGGTTATTTGCTTACTATCTCTAGAATATTTTTTCCCATTTAGACTTCATTTGATGTGTACCTTTAGTGAATTATACTATTATTCTTTCAATTTTATCATTATAATTTCTCCACATGTTGCTTGAATAGGTAATGTATTATTTATTTCCTTAGGTTACCTTGATTGGTTCCACATATTATGTGATTTTATAGCCCTTCATATCTAATAATCTATTTTCAATTTCTATGTTGTATTTCTAATGTTATATTATTAGGAACTTACGATACATCTTGATTTTTTCATGGACTCATCAATGCATGTCTACAAACATATCTCCATTACCTTCCTACTTTATTTATAAAAATAGAAATGCTATAAGGCACATTTAAAATTATACCATTATCCACTCTTACGTTATTTATAAGTGATTATTCTTTTATCCTATCAGTTTTAGTGTATATTGTGACTATGATTTTATTTATATCCTCTTTCTAGGTCCATGAAGATCATGGATATCCTCTAAGGCATAAGAAACATGAGTGATATATTCTACCATATATTTAATATCAAACATTTTCGAAATGTTAATTCCATTCTGTGAATTTTATTTGTTCCTAATAATACTTGTAAATATTAAATTAAAACAAAATGAAATAATATGGTGTTTATATGATTTGGTACATTAAATATCCTCAGAAACACAACTCGCTTATGTTAGTTAACTCTTAGAAAATGTAGAAAATAAATTTCCATGGATATAAAATAAATCTACCAACCATAGTGACATTATGAACTCATTGATGAGTTGTTTTAATACCCTTCTTCCATTTTCGGAGAGATGACATCCTTGGAGAAAATTTGACCAAATGATTCTCTCAGGTGGGCAAAAAAAGACTCTTATCATTTAACCTGTTTATAACACAACAATTATCATGAATCCATATTATATCTTTCTCAATTTTCCATACTAACATTAAATTATCATTTTCAAATTATGTTATTGTTGCTAAATTGGAATTTTGGTAAGTCTATTTTGTCATGGTTTCATTTTGGCAAAACATTTTATTTTATTGAGTTAAGAGTTTTATTCCTTTCTATGTTGGATTAGACAAACGAAGCTCCTAAGTGACTTGAATTGGGAGCATTCCATTCTGGATCCTCTTCGATTGCAATGCCAAATGAAAGCCAAAGTAGATATCACTCCTTAAAGAGTGTTCCCTAGCATGCCCTCTCTCTCCCTCCCCCCCCCCCCCCCCCCCACCACAACATTTCCACCCTAACTAAATGAATGATGATCCCACTACGAATATCAGCATGCCTTCAACCTACCACGAAAAAGAGAAATGCATCAACCCTATGACGCCCATCCAAATGAATTCTTATTTCCATCACGATAACCCATACTAGACTAGTAGTACTCCTATAAAAGTTCTCTCTTCATGAATGATGAACATTTTGAACTATTTTGCTAGAATGATAGTTAGCTAGCTTTACCGGACCACCACCATTCAATCTTCAAAGGGAGTAGTAATCATGGGCACCTCCCAACATAATCACCTTAGTACTATGCACAATATTAAATGCAAATATGATCATACGATGATCCCCTTAAATCATGCTCAGTGTGCTATGATCCTCGATGATATGTTCTCTCTCAATCTTAGGAAAAAATTACAAAACAAAATTCCCTCCCCCCCCCCCAAGGATCGTGCAAATTTCCCAACGTATATTATCCCTTATGGCTGCATAATTCTACCTCGTGTGACCTATAACTCAAGCAATAATTTGGGCCATCTGATTCTTCAATTCAAGATCCTCCGCCACTAGTGTAAGGTCACTTCCTCTTCAACTCATTTCCTTTCGAACCAAATTATTTTTATTTGGGCCTCTCTTTGGCCATCTTGGACTATTTATTAGAGAATCCTTACCCAACATCTCAATTTGAATTTGTCTTCTCATCATCCTTCGACTCTCTTATCCCCCCTCGTTTGACTCAAAATTCGTCATTGATGCTTTGTCTCCTACCTATTTCATTTTATCCTCATATGACCACCATTCCTATGACCCTCTGTCAACCACCATATCTCTTGGATCACTAAATTCACCTCTAACTATCCCACTTTATCCTTGATTCACTCTCCATCCATCTGGATCACACCCCCTTGATACCCTACTCCATCTTCCCTCCCTTTTCAACCCCCTTACATCACTATGAATTGAAGTAATCTTACAAAAATTTCTCGAGGAAGAGGCAGTGATCGCTCCGTCGCCTCCACTCTCTCATCAAGAAAGTTACCTCCTTCCTCTCAGAAAATAACCAAAAATCAAGTTAGGCATTCCCTAACGTGATATGAATAGGCCACCCTACACTTGGTCCGATAAGATATTGCTCACTATGAGATTTTTGTCTCGCAAGAGCACAGATACATGCCAAATCATCATGTACCGACCAAAACACAAAATTGGATTCCAGACAAAGGAACTTCTATTCGCTCCAAACACACAAGTTGTATGCAGGTTTTCAACATCTCCTTACACAACAAAACTCTTCTTGGGTGAATTCTTACTAAGTACCACAATAACTAGGAACAAAACGCTCATAATATTGCTAAATTGAAAGAAAAGATGGAAGAAATGGATTGTAAGCTTAATATTCTCACCAAAATATGATGTCATAACTCCTTCCCTCAAAGTGAACCCACTCCTAAGCATGATAAATCTGACTGATAGCCATCATGCTAGCTTGTTTTTTTGCTTAAATTTCTTCTAATGAATATTCCATACATATGTTTTGTCACTACATGTTCAAACAATGTATGTATAGTCAACTTATAATAAGTGCTTTTTTTTAGCGGACACCATCATTAGACGATGTTATCATCACCTAAAAACATTATTTCTCAACCTCTGGTCTTGTTTCCTACTGCATAGACTAGAGTTAGCAAGAATTTTGATCTATGTAACTTTTCTAAATCGATAATACAAAATAGATAACTTAAAATGATAATAATAATAATAAAATATCAAATATACTAATTAAACTTTTTTAAATTGATAATACAAAATAAATAACTTAAACTAATAATAGTAATAATAAAATATCAAAAATACACATTAATTAAATAAAATAAATAGCACAACTGCCTAGTAAATATGAAATTGATAACACAACTATATGAAATACAAAAGGATATCATTCATATATCCAATGATTCCAATTAAAAAAAAAATCATAGAACGAAAATGTCCTATTTATATCATGTTCTTTTTTAATATTTGTGTTCTTTTTTAATATTTATGATAGAAGGAAATATTTATGATTAAAGATATGGGAAATTTGTATTTTATTTAATAAAGTGAAATCTATTATGAAACAAAATTATCATCCAATAAACATGTCGATATGCCTTTATACTCTAAATGAAATCACTAATATAAATTGATTTATTGTAATATTTAAAAATATCAATAAATAGATATATTTGTATAATTTAATATTTATAGTTAATATCTATATATAATATAAATGAAATATATAATATTTATTAAAAAATAATGATATAATCCTCGATGGGGTGACTAACAATGATAAGATTGTTTTCGTGGGAATGTGTTATGGTGAAGGATGAGTATGTGAAGCCAGAGGGAGGGGTAGGCCTTCCGGTTTCCCATAACTACCCATAGTACGCAAGAGTTAAAGGAGGATCGTGGGAAACATAACTTCGCCTCGGGGTAAGAGGAAGGTGGTGGAGGTGTATTAGATATGGAGGGTGGCAAGGGTCATCGATAATAATTCCATCGTGAAAGTTTGCAGGTGCTACTCCATAGGGAGCCGAGAGAGGAGGCAGACGCCACAGGAGGTATACGAGTTGGGCTAGGGGACGTCGAAGTAGGTGTTTTTTCCCATATTCGTGGACAATCAGAGTTGCATACTAGCGAATTGTACATGGTATGGGAAAATTTGACAATGAAAAGAACCATGTAGTGAGGTTAAAGGGTTGGGTCTACAGCTCTGTCTATCTAGTCAGGGGTGGCCTCAATGTGGGACGAGCGTGCTTGGCCCTGTTGTGGAGTAAGGACATAGTTTTATGCCTCCCAGGTCAAATTCCTGTGCACTTGACAATAGGGTGGTGTCTCTGGCAAGCCAATTACCACTAGGGTTGGATCGTGGTGAGATATTTCTTCATAAACAGGGAAATTTTGGAGCTGGGGGTGGGGGTATCGGACATTGAAAGTTATGTGCATGAAAAACAAACTGACAGAGAGGGGTCCAGGAGTGGTGGAGTAGAGCAGTTCAACATGAAGCTGACTCTGCGCCTAGGGAAAGCCTTTGCGCAAGGGCCTTCCTCTCGAAGGTTAGGTGCGGCATCATTCAGGACCCGCGTCGTGTTGCTTGTTGGAAAGAAAGGTGGGGCTGTGGAGGCAAAGAATGTTGAGGGTCTAGGCCAAGGAAATCATGGAGGCAGAGGCGGTGGTGTTTGCAAAGGGAGAAGCACATGGTCCACTGTTCATGGGGAAAGGAGAGGAGGCATAGTTGGGAGCCATAGTCATTGAGCATCTCCTTCTCGGTAATGGGGAGGTTTTGTGCAATGAAGGCGTGCTAGGTGTCGGGGGCCGGCGCATTAGGGAAGTTAAGGACTACATCAGAATTTCTGCTCACGTCGTTGCCGCAAGGTGCTGGAATACATCCAGGACCGACTTGATAATGCAAAGTGCATCCACCAGGAGGAGCATGCAGAATTAATCGCCACCCTGAACATGCATTATATTCAGTGTCATACAACGGAGCATGTAGTGGTTTTCTGGCGTGGCCAAAATTCTCTCTCTAATAATGTTGAAAAACTGGATACTTGGATGGCGCACTTTGAGGGGCATGTCCAATTCTCCTTTCACCCTCCACCTCCTCATGGTACAAATCCTTATAACCCAACCTCCATTACCTCTAATGATTAGCATGACTTTCTGTGTTCTATATGTATTGTGTGTTTACTGGGGCCTTTGGCCCATGAAACTGTGGATTGTGTGTCTCTTTGATTTTTTGTTACCTTGTCATTTGCTCTCGAGCGTTTGTGCCTACATGTATTCTTTTTTGATAATATGAATAGAAAGTTTAACTTACAAAAAAAATTAATGTTATAAAAAAAATTAATACACACATATTATTATAAATCTATTCAAACTTATTCTAAATTGAATATTTAAAAAATTTTATACATTAAATCTCCTAAACATTTAATAGATCCATCTCATGATATACCCAAGATTGTTATTAGATATATACAACTTCTCATATCAATGAAAAAAGGAATTCCTTGATACCGAAAATAATTTGGAAACACGGACAACGAAGCCTAATGAGATTTAAGGGGGAAAAAAATGGAAGACAATTGAAGTCAACTATATTTGTACCTTTCTTACATCAAGAAGTCAAGCTAGCTTCCTTACCCTTATTCTTATTCTTATTCTTATTATATTATATTATGTTATGTTATGTTATGTTATTATGTTGAGTGGGCCTAATGGTTAAGAGCATGTGTTTCCTCCTAAGAGGTCATAGGTTCAAAACCAGAAGGGTGTAGAGTATGTATTCCTTCGTAGACTTAGCAGTCAAATCGATGCATGGAGGTAGTTCCCTTGTCCTAAAAACAGGGGAGTCTCATGCACCAATTTCGTGTCTCGCTTAACCATGGCCTTAAAAATTGAATAATAATAATTATTACTATTATATTCCCTTGTCCTAAAAAGAAAGAGGTCCCATGCACCAATTTGGTGTCTCGCTTAACCATGGCCTTAAAAATTGAATAATAATAATTATTACTATTATATTATGTTCTAATATGATTTTAATATAAAAGAAACAAGACAATCAGCTAAATTGAATAATCTAATTAACTAAGCTCAATCCTCCTTGAATGAAGTTATGTAGTACAATCCTAAACTTCAATATGTTCATAGTGAAACTAAATCTTGATCTCCATGACTTACTCATAGTATTGAAAATTGAGTATTAATATATTTCTTTTCTATTATGAATCTAGAAGTTATGTGCAAAAATTAGATTTATTATTATTATTTCTAAAATTATTAAAAACTGATAAATTGTTACAGTGGTACACAATAAATTTGAAATTATAAACCCTCTTACGCAAGAGACACATAAAATAAACTATTTTGTCAATGTATAATTTGAGACAGCCAAAATATTTTTGTTTTTCAAAGGGAAATTAGTGTAAAAAGTCGCATTTCAAAAAATCGACCTTACAAGGTGGTTCAATCATTTCAAAATTCAATAAGAGTATTGTTCATATGGAATATGAGATGCATAACTTTTAACGGGGAGTATCCCAGGTTCAATTTGAGGAAATGCCATCATTTTCAACCTCAAAGTCAACTCACATAACTAACATTTTAGATGGTCATTGATGCTCTAAAGGTGATCTTGACATACATATTATAATGATATTATATGTCTCTGATGGGGATGTCTTACCGGCAACAGAACACCTGAAAGGAATATGAAGCAATTTTTCGGTTATAGGTTTCTTATCGAGGTTATGATTTGCATGTGAAATTTATGTATGGTGAAGGTGGAGGAGGCCTTTGGAGGAATATCCTCGCTCTCCAGTTGGATTGAGATGGGACACGAGTGGCGTACCTTGGTCTCAAGTTAAAGCAACCAAATCCCAAGGTCCTTTCAAATTTATTGCATGAGGATGAGAGTTCGGGGTTTTGAGTATGTCAAGGGTTTAAGACATTCAATTTGCTTTTTCTATTCAAGTATGGATCATCTACCGTATGGCAGATTGGATGTTGTAAGGAATTTCTCTGACATTCAAAGAAGGTTCGTTAATGAGTTCGCCATGATACATTTTCTTGGGATGACTGAATTCTGGAGGAATAAATACAATTGGCGATTGTTCCGGTGGGAATTGGTCGCAAAATTCTTCAATTCCACCCCATGGAGGTGAGAAAAGATATTCTCACTCTGGAATCACAAGAGTCCAGGGACTAGATGTATCATTCTGACTAAGAGATTTGTACTAGAAATTTAAAATGGGTTTTAGACCCACTAATGTTGAGAAAGAGAAGATTGTAATTTCTGCATTTTATATCAACATACTGATAGATGGAGGCATTTCTCAATATGGTGATTCGAGACAAACAAGTTGATAATTACAAAATCTTTGATGGTCAGGAAGAATTGAAGAGGATATTGAGAGACATCAAGTATGATTTGGATAATATAGTGGTTAGACTGAATAGAGTGGAACACTTCGTGGTCTCAGACTTCGATACAGACTCCAATGCTCAGCAGAACGAGGAAGCAGTCATCAACGTACCACCCTCAACATGGTTAATGCAAACTCCCATCCAAATTACCCAATGATCATGTTAGACAAATAATAATTCCATCTCTGAATTGACTCTTATCTTTCTTTGTTTGTAGTTTTCTATATAGATCCTATCACCAAATTTAAATATGTAACTTCTTGTTAGTTTGTTAAGTTTTCTATGTCAGTATCGACAGTTTTTTTGTTTTTGTTGGAAAAACCACTACGTAAAGTATTATCTGTGATGTTATCAGGCGTACCTAGAATGTTTACTCCTTGAGAAAGTTTCAGTCTTAATATTCCGGTTTGGTTTTTCTGTACTGTTTCCTGGAAGTTACTGGTCATTTCTGAGAGATAAATTTGAGCTTGAAGGATATACAAATGTAATTTTTTTTGGAAAATAACATAAATCAATGGTAAAAAAAAAAAAAAAAAAAAAAAAAACTATATTGTATGAAGGTATATTGTATGAAGGTGATCTTGAAAATGTTAATTTAAATTTTATTTTAATTTAAAATTTTTCTAGTATGTTTTAATTTAAAATTAAAATATTTATTAATATGACGATGACTAATATTTATGAGGATTAAATTGGTTTATAGAATTTAAATTGAGGAACTCTTGGCAATGTTACATATTATATATCATTTCCAAGATTAGCCTTTAGAGTAAATAATTAAATTATTGCCACATCCATGGGTAGCCATGTCAACTAACTAAATGTCTGATGATTTAGAATAGTTCACATAACACTCATGACATTGAGTGATGCTAATAGGAGTGACTAAATGGAATTGATAATAGGTAAATAGATTGCATATCACCAATCATCACCTCTAGAGCATGCACCCTATAAGAAAAACTTTCCATGTCTATTGAATTTTAAATTAGTAAGAGATTATTTGAAATGATTTAAAATTGAATTTTGTATTTGAAAAAAATTAAGAGAACTATTTCTTGATCACCTTAGTTTCCTTAAGTTAAATAGATAACAAAGTTGGTTGTGTGACAAAATATTTTGAAAATGGGCTTTAAATTCAAGATAACTTAGGAGCATTTTAAGTGAAAACATGTTTCATTTTTAGTGGTTCTTAATGTTATAAAGGTGACAAATTTCCTTTTTATTTTAAAATATTTTTGGGAATTAGTAAATTCCCAATTTCATTATAAAATTCATGATTTTTTTTTTTATTTTAAGAATATTTATTTTATTGAAGAAAGTAATTAAATTTATTTTCCAAAATATGAATTTATCAATAAAAACTTATTTTCTCATCTCATATATATATATATATATATATATATATATATATATATATATATATATATATATATATAATGCTTCAATTTAAATTAAAGAAATAAGAAGAAGAATGAGAGAGTATGTTATTTTGAAGCTTATTGTTTGAATGAATAATTGATTTGAATTTTTTATTAATTATATTTTAAACTAAATGTTTTCATTTTCAAGTTTCTTTTATATATATTATTAATTGAAAAATATTCAAAATAATTTTGATTTATTTATAATTTTTTTACAATATTGAATAAATAAAATTATTCATCATAATTTGAAACAATAACTTATCACCCAATATATAGATATATATAAAACACAAGTTTTCATCATTAATCCAAAACCTCATGAATATTAACATTTTCATATTAATCACCTTATAAAGTTTATATATTCTATCAATATGTCCAAAAACTTAAAACTGAAAATTTAAATTATTAATCTCCTTATAAAATTTATATATTCTATCATTATGTCCAAAACTTAAAACTTAAAATTTAAATTACACCTACTCCACACATTATATATATATTTTTATTATTTTATAGCATTCATGACTATATATTTATTTAATATTATTATAATATGAGAAGTGTAAAAAGATTACCCGTTACTTTTGAGCCCACTAAAAAAACAACACACAACGCACCCAAATAGCATCATATTTATATTTTTTAAGCAAATGTTTAAAAAGAATGTACAGCCATTGTTCCGATATTGTTATGTTTAATGTGTTGAAAATATATTTTGCTATGATTGAAGCATCTCTTTACCTATTGCGTTAGAAGTCTGAAGAACAACTTGCTCTGTTTTTTTTGTTGTCTCGTCATTCAGCGAAGCAGCCAAAACAATTTATGGACAAACTATTTCACATACGCTGTGCTGGGCCCAATGTAGTAGTAGCTCAAGCACGTCGAGAAGATGGATTGAATTCGGGGGAGATTGTCCTTATCAAAATATGCTGAAGCACCGAAATAGAAAGTTAGAGTGGGGCGCATTCAACATTTTGTGTACCACTGAAACATCCTCATAGAAACGTCAAAATGTCCAAGAATTTGATAGTCAGGAGAAAGGTTGGAAAGTCAATTATTTCACTTAATTCATGGTCTTTCTGAAATTTACATAAAGATGCCCTTAATGATTTATCGTCCATGCACATTAAAGTTTGCTAAAGGCTAACTTTTCATGATGTTAGAGATATGTAGAACGCAAACTTCAGAGTCTTTGCAGGTCAAAGGAGCATGACGGATGGGGTATCCTTGACACGAGGAACTTCAATAAGGCGCTGCTCATTAAGTCATTTTGGAGGGCTATTTGGGGAATTGGCATTTGGAACGATGTCATCAGGTGTAAATACATTGAGGGTGACATTTTACAGCAAATCCTTAATCTGCAACTTTCACAACCTCGTTTTATCTCTGTCATTTGGTGCAGCTTTAAGAAAGTGTTGATTCATATGGCGGACAGGCTGGCTTGGCTTTTCCGGGACGGCGGACGTATTCCAATGTCTTTTAACAAGTTAATTGGCTTTCCCTCACATGCTGGTCCTTCTTCGCAGCTCATTCATAGGTTAACTCATAGGGGTATTATATATCTAGCACAGTCAATCCGAGAATGGTCCTATGGGGCTCCTATATTTAAATCTGCTAATCAACTGGAGCTAAGGGTGTCGGAGGACGCTGAATGGGAGGTCCTCAGAGATAAATTTCGGGCTGCGGGTTTCTGTTGGGACTACGGGGGTGATTCATTGGTGTGGGATGGTCCTACGATTGATGGTATCCCTGTGGTTAAAGATATATACAGAGGACTAAATATGGAATCATATCAGGGACAGATTACCAGGTCCTTCTATGTGTTCTCGCGACGGAAAATCCCCACAAAGATAGTGCTCTTTGGCTGGCTGGTATGGAAAGACAAGGTCCTCACTGGCAATAATCTGATTAAAAGGGGCTATTCTGGTCCATACAGATGTCATATATGTTGCGCGGATTATGAGTCTACCAATCACTTGTTCTTTAGATGTCCGATAATTGTCAATTTGTGGCGCCTCTTCTCTGACCATTTCATGGGCCCAACTTGGTTTCCAGATGATTTCATATCAGCTGCTATGGATTGGGACAGGCTAAAAGGAAAATTCAGAACACTGCCTTTTTTCCTCATATGGGAGGTTTGGCTCGGAAGGAATAAATTGATCTTTGAAAATGTTCCCTTTCAGACTCCTATTATTTTTTCTGCAATCTTAAAATGGATGGAGGACCGACCTATATCGATTTTGCTTATTATGGATTGCTCCATTCGCAATAGGCCACATGAGGTGGCAATCCCAGCTGTATATTTTGATGGTGCTTGCATGGAAGAAATTATGGGGTGTGGGGCATGGATCAAGCTATCACAAAGGGAAAGGATTCATATTCACTGGAATGGAGGGCAAGGCACCAACAACAAAGCAGAGGTTATAGCTCTTTGGGGTGGTCTTCGTTTTGCAATCTATTTACAACTTAAGGATTTTCATGTATATGGGGTCTCAAAGATTGTTATAGGGTGGATCACAAACTCTGCGGCAATGATTCCTCTGGGACTACAAGGATGGGTACAGAGAACCCGCCGTTTATGGACGATTCTCAACAGGCCTTCCATCTGTCACATATATCAGGAAAACAATACCAGGGCTGACGGTCTCTCCAAAAAGGGCTTAAATTCGGAATTTGGTATCATGCAGGTCAAACTGTTTAGAAATGGTCTTCCTTTTTGGCATGATATTGCAATACCATAGAATGGATTTACCAGCGGTTTTATAGTGCTTTTTGTTTTGTATATTTTGTGGCAATGGGGTATTACTTGCAGGACGTGCCGGTGTTTATATATATAAATGAATATGAATCAATCTAACAAGCGAGCCAGCATATATATCTGCAAGCGAGCCTGACTCAACTCAACTAGTGAGCCGGATTTATATCTCATCAACAAGCAAGCCAGGGTCTATAGTTAACTACAGACCTGTCCATATTCTTCATACGCGCCGGTATTAACAGGGTAGCATCAAGCGAGCGTGCTTAAAATTTGCAAGCGAGCCGGTCTGAATGATACAGGAGAGCCTACCCTTTTAATCATATTAAGTCCGATCAATGGGCAAAATCTTCTGTATAATATCCCATATATATGCCTTTTGCATCCATCTACCATTTCTGTCTGTTGTATATAAACAGATACACAATATAAACTGACAGGCCAGAGATGGGACGTATCAATATTTCTTCTGGCGGCTGGGATCTCCTAAACTGCAAATCTGAATACTCTTCCTCAGCCAATATTTTTGTCGTTACATATATTCTGTTTATGTCAATTGTCATCGCTGTTGAATCATAATCCAATATGTCTCTCATGCTCGCATCTTTTGCTGAGTGTATTTGTACGGGACACATCTTGTCCTCATATGTGGCGGCCTGCTTTTTATTTGCTACTCTTACTTTGATGGAGCACTATCTTTTGGCCTGTATTGGTTGTTTTATCTCGATGGTGGCTTTACAGCTTGAGATTTTTCGACAATGTACTGCTTTGCTTATATCATAATATAAACAACGTTTTTTTCCTCTGAAAAAAAAAATTTCTTCAATCTGGAATCTCACCGGTTTAAAACATTTAATGTTTCAGTTTACATCTTTAGTTTCGTTTATTAGTTCAGTTATGTAAAATAAATTCACTGTTTTAAAATATATAAATTCATTGATTTAAAATATCATGTTTCATAATTTTTTCTATTGATGCAGAATATAATATATTATATGTAATGTGTATAAGTAATTGAAATGGATTTTATAATTTTATATAATTTTGTTTATTAATTTTTAACAAAGGGAGTTGTTAAGTGTTGTTTTTGGAATTTTTGGCGATGAAAATTTGTGGTGAAATTTTGATATTTGTGGTTTATATATAAATTCAGTATTTTGAAATTTTTTTGAAACATATTAATTGTACAGAATTCATCTATTAAATTTGTGATTTCAATAAATCATGTTAAATTCCAAATGAATTAAATTTAAAAATAAACTAAAATACTTTTCAAAAAATCACACTTTAAAACAAAATCCCTATTAAAAATTACAATTTCACAATTTGGACCATCATTTCGTCACCTTCCCATCCAAAATATTTGTTTTATGTTTTTCCAGTAGCAAACTTATGGAGTTCCATCAAGATGTTCATGCGTTTTTAGATTCCGAAAACTGAATTCAAACGGTGGTACATAAAAAGAGGTGGCCGCGTTTGAATAGAATGTTTACTGAATTTGGACAGTCAAAGCTAAAACAACCAAAAGAAAACATTGTCGAGAAAAATTTAAAACAAGTGAGAGAGAAAACTGCCAGCAAAATGTCTGTAACATTAGAAGTTTTCAGGTCTCTTATTTCATTAATATTCTCACTCTCATCGAGTCTAAATTCATTCACTATTCACGTCCTATCTTTCCAATTGATATTCGGTTTAATACTCAACTCCAGAACATCCCATTAAACACATACATAGTATCAACAGAGTGTGTCCCTTGTACCTTGTATATTTTATTATATTTTTTAATTGTTACATTTTATTATATTTTTTATTTGTTTTCCCATTTTAATGAGAAGTTAGTCATTAAGGCAAAGGTGGCTGAGTCATTAGGGCCTCTATATTGATTGCTTGGAATCATCTTAACATCTTTTAGTGAGAATGGGTGAAACACTTGTACATGGAAATTGTTTTTAACTCCTATTTTGATAACATGATACTTTTTTTGTTTGTGCATGAAATTTTATAGGATTCATTTCATTTGTATTGATTATTTTGATTATTTTCAGAGGTGTTTTCTATTTAATATAAAGGAGACGTATAATGTTAAATTTAAATATTTTTTAAATTTATTTGTTTATATTGTAATTTTATTTTTATTAATAAAATTATAAATAAATTTTTAAATAAAAAAATTATAATATATTTATCATATTAAAACAATAATATAGTTATAAATTAATATTCATTTTATCATATAAAAAATAATCACTTTCTAATATATTTAAATTTACTTAATAAATATATAATAAAAAAATAATACTTACAATGTAACAGTATTCTTAAACATGAGATTCATCTCAAATTTTCAATCTATTTATAGATTCATCTCAACTCTCCAATCTATCTATATTTAAATTTAATTAATAAACACATAAAAATTTAATACTTACAATATAACAATATTCTTAAACATGAATATTACATTATTAGTATAAATTCATCTCAACTTCAAGATCTATCAATAACTGATTTCGTAATAGATTTAAATTTAATTAATAAACATATAAAAAAATTAATGCTTACAATATAACAATATTCTTAAACATGAATATTACATTATGAGTATAGATTCATCTCAACTCCCAGATCTATCAATGGCCGGAGGGATCGAAGAATGGAATCTCTTTTTTGCAAGATCAAGAGCTAACATGAATTTAGGATTGATTAATTATTAATTTTATTTCTTTTTCATTTTTATTTTTATGTAATTACTTTTTATTTTTATTTTTTATGTAATTTGATTGGGTTAAAATGTTTAGATAACATAATATAAGAGGACATTATAACATTTCTTCCATATTAGAATATATTTTATTTGTGAAATGAGAGGTGACTTTTCAACATGTGGTATTGATTGGCCCATGGTATGGTATGGTTAATAGTATTCATTGTAAAGTAGAGTGAGTATCCATAATTTAAAATATAGTTATATTGTAAGTATTATTTTGATTGTGAAATAAGAAATGATTTTTGGGCACACAACACTATTTATATCTTATATATTTTAATGTGATAGAGCTATAGGTATATCTCAAAATTAATTATACTAGCAATTGCACCTAATGTTGCAAAGGAAACGCCGTAAGGAAGAAGCTAGAAAGAAATCAATTGTAATTAATTTGATGTTAAACAGAGAAATTAAGATATTGATTGTCAAAAATAGATATAAAAGAATTAGGATACAAATAGCGAAAACAACAAAAACTGATGAGGTTTAAAAGAATGTTGGAGGGATAGAAACTATAGAAAAACCAAAATAAAATCTTCTACAAGAGAGAATGGAATTGATGTAGTTGTGGGTCAAATATAAGAGAATATCTAACATATATAAGAATGCAAAGGGCCCAAAAATGACAAAATATAGGTGTCAGAGGTGGACAGTAAGGATGCCTCTGTAAATGGTATCTATGTAAACTTACCATTAATGATAATTGGCCCTGCATTGGAAAAATATTCTAACACTCCCCCTTGAGTGAAATGTAAGAGTAAATAAAGAAGACAAAATGGGTCTCCAAAGTCAAATTCTCATCACAAATGAGAAAAACCTGTAGGAAATTATCCCATTTGTAACCATACGTCATTACCTGCAAAACAATACAAGTATTATTATTATTCTCAATATGCTTTAAGCAATGCTTTTACTATTAGACAGTTTGTCAAACTGTTTCTCAGAATTCTTTTTAAAATGCGTCAAATATTTCATTGGTGAACAAAAGAAAACACATCATGCAATCCACATGATCAGGCCAAAGCTTGAATGTGAAAGCTTAAACGTAATTCTGGAGATGGAGGGGACAACACAACCATATTATGCTACATCCATAAGTAACAGTGGTCAAACAATAACAACAAAAGAACAATTTTGCATCATAGGCTTTCAGAAGGAAATCTAATAATTTATTTATTAAATGAGAGTTTCACAGTGCAAGTCATCTTGCACCTTAGCATTGGCAGCAATGATTTTATACTCTGTTCTTATCTTCTTGGCTCTGTCCTGCAAATTGCAATGGCAACAGAGCTCATTCCTGTTTGGTTGAATTATGTCGGCAAATGAAACATATAAGCTAAAATTTTCGAAAGTTGATTTCCCACCTTTTGATAAACGACCACAATCAAGATAAAGCACTCACAGGTTCCAAATTGGAGTGAAATGTAAGAGTAAATAAAGAAGACAAAATGGGTCTCCAAAGTCAAATTCTCATCACAAATGAGAAAAACCGGTAGGAAAAAGCTCCTCCCTGAAAGAGAGAAAGCAACATAAACAAAAATGAAGGTAGGAAGACTTAACATGACCCCAAGCACAACTTCTTTTACCCCAAGCATTAATTGTAACTGAAGAAAAGTAGGTGATTCCACAGGTTTAGTGCAGATGTTTACAAGTTGTTGTTCAATAGTTAAATACTCCAAGTTGTGAATACCATCTTTCTTATTCTTCTTGGCTCTGTCCTGCAAATTGCAATGGCAGCAACCCTCATTCATGTTTGGTTGAATTTTGTTGGCAACGGAAACATATACTCAGAAGCTAAAGCCTGTGATGTGTCCTCCTGACTGTAGCCTCCTCATCTCCCACTATCCATCTGCCTTTTAATGTACCACTAATTATTCAGCATACAAGATACAGATAACCAAAACAGCAACAAACAATGATGTTTAAAAGCACATTGCAGGGATCGAAACTATAGAAAAACCAAAAGAAAATCTTCTAGCTGTGGGTCAAAGGGGGAAAGAACTTTGAGGACCACAGTCAGACAGTGGAAGTAAGAGAAACGTTGTCAAATAGTGTTATGAATTTGGTGCATAAAAATCGATTTCCCCAAAGGCCCAATAACCAATTTAAAATGAATTAGTTTGGTCACTGTCGAATTTTGATAATGGAAAACAATGCTCGTCTTTTGGATACGCCAGAAGAATTTGATATCTCTCCTCTTATTAATAGTGTTGATCTTTATGATTATACATGGAAAAAGAATGTGGATCACAGTGAACATGTATCAATGGGTTAAGGGTTTTCCTAAAAATCCAATTGAGAGATGGGAGAATTCTGGAGATGGAAGGGACAACACAACCATATTATGCTACAGCCATAGGTAACAGTGGTCAAACAATAACAACAAAAGAACAATTTTGCATCATAGGCTTTCAGAAGGAAATCTAATAATTTATTTATTAAATGAGAGTTTCACAGTTCAAGTCATCTTGCACCCTGGCATTGGCAACAATGATTTTATACTCTGTTCTTATCTTCTTGGCTCTGTCCTGCAAATTGCAATGGCAACAGAGCTCATTCCTGTTTGGTCGAATTATGTTGGCAAACGAAACATATACTCATAAGCTAAAATTTTCGGAAGTTGATTTCCCACCTTTTGATAAACGACCACAATCAAGATAAAGCACTCACAGGTTCCAAATTGGCTAAAGTAGCATCTGTGCTGAATCACCATTTAAAGCTTGGTCTGGTAGTGTTTCATGTGTTCTTACTTGTACCAAATGTTAAATATGACGTAGCCACTGTCTGCAGTTTCATGCATCAAAATGTGGAAGGAATGTGTAGCTTATAAAACATACTAAATCATAAAAAAAGTCAAAATGTGGAAGGCCTGTGCAGCTTCTAAGACACACTGAGTCATAAAATTAATCATCAACTGAAAGATAGCAAGTGAAGAATTCTGGCATATTTATAGTAACTACATCATGTTCTTCATCAAAGATCGGCCAATGCGTTATGAATTTAAAGGGCCCATTCCCATGGCAGGTGTGACAGTTTACAAATACAAACCAGAGAAGCTGTTTGATGCACCTAAAAATATGTTTCGTGGAAATTATTATCCCATTTGTAACCATACGTCATTACCTGCACAACAATACAAGTATTATTATTATTCTCAATATGCTTTAAGCAATGCTTTTACTATTAGACAGTTTGTCAAGCTATTTCTCAGAATTCTTTTTAAAATGCGTCAAATATTTCATTGGTGAACAAAAGAAAACACATCATGCAATCCACATGATCAGGCCAAAGCTTGAATGTGAAAGCTTAAACGTAAGAGACAACATATCCTCTTTGGCACCAGCTCCAAGTGAATCTAATGGTTTATTTGATTTAATGAACCTTAACATCGATTAGCCATTTCTAATTTTGCATGGTACCAGTGCCCAGACAACCTTTCATCTTAACTAAGAGCTCGCTTTCTGGCCATGTTAGTTTCTATTTCTGTGACAAATATGTATATGATAGATCCGGAGCAATGATTTCATTTGAAGGCCTTACAACCCTTCAAAATTCAGTTCACAGATCATGAGTAAAACAAAGACTGGCCTTTGTAATAAACGGAAGGTTTATTTGATTTAATGAACCTTAACATCGATTAGCCATTTCTAATTTTGCATGGTACCAGTGCCCAGACAACCTTTCATCTTAACTAAGAGCTCGCTTTCTGGCCATGTTAGTTGCTATTTCTGTGACAAATATGTATATGATAGATCCGGAGCAATGATTTCATTTGAAGGCCTTACAGCCCTTCAAAATTCAGTTCAGAGATCATGAGTAAAACAAAGACTGGCCTTTGTAATAAACGTAAGAGTATGGATATTCTTGTCAATATTGCAGTATGCATTTACTGGAGCATCTGATTTTCTAGTTGCAAAATCAAATGGTTATCAATTTCTTCTGAATAGCTGTTATTTGATTTTCTGGTTGAAAAATCAAACAATTATCAATTTCTGCTAAATAATTAAACATATTTCTGATGTAGTATAAGAATCGTGTCTCCAATTAAGCCCAAAACTTCAAAAAAGAGACAGAAAAAAGAGTCGAGAACAACATTTTTCTGGTCAGGGGTGTACCAGACAACTGGCTACAGTAATATTGTTTTGGAGTACAAATACCCAAGGAGAGGAGAAATATAAAAAAGAGAGCCAAAAATATCTGAAATCTTACTTAAAAAAAAAGGAAGAAATTTAGAGCAGAGAGCCAAAATAGCTGGAATCTTACTTAAAAAAAAAAGGAGCCGCTTCGTTCATCATGCTTCTGTAACCGTCTCTGTCTGTGGTTGAAAGTTGCACCATAACAGCTGCACCAAAACTCCTTGCAGGGTTGATACCAGTGCCTGTTATAGGGATGGTACCCAGGTGCACTATGAACACAGCAAACCCAATAGGCAAAGGTGCCAATACCTGTGGATATAGATTCAGGGTAAGAGAAGTTTTTAACAGTTCTTTCCAACTCGAGCATACAAAAAATCTTTTAACTTCCTCAAAACCAAGGTCTTCTTAATGTGCAGCATAAAGACCACTCATAGAAAATTTGACATTGATTTTCGGTGCCTTTTTGCAAGTGATTTCTCAACTTGGAAAATTATTCCATGTTTCCCTATTATATAGTTAAAAACCTAAGACCCATGGGAAATTTCTCTTGTTTTAGGCATATGTCAGAGCTGGTTGCTGGTTTCAAAGTCTTTTAACTTCCTCAAAACCAAGGTCTTCTTAATGTGCAGCATAAAGACCACTCATAGAAAATTTGACATTGATTCTCGGTGTCTTTTTGCAAGTGATTTCTCAACTTGGAAAATTATTCCATGTTTCCCTGTTATATATTAAAAAACCAAAGACCCATGGGCAATTTCTCTTACGTTAGGCATATGTCAGAGCTGGTTGCAGGTTTCAAAGCTATTATGCATGAGTGAGGGAAGATATAGTTCAGGGGCCAATTACTCCACCCTCACAGCTAAGGAGTGAATACTATCAAGTTCACCAGTATACATCTACAACTAAAAAGACCATTCAATAAATTGAGCCAATGTTAGTATCAAAATGAGGAGACTCAAGGAAGGGTGCTAAGTTGCTAAAACATCTGTGACATGCATCCCAGAATGTCATCCTAACTGGAGTCCTGAGTAATTGTTGAGGTCTTTACAATTTCCAATATGGAATTTATAGCCAGACGTTAGTAAGATAGGCTTTACTGTAGGCAGTGTATCTGGCAAAAGTTTTCTAGGTGGATATGCTCTGGGAAAATGAAAGAGATTGTCCAGAGCTAAGATGGGCAGGCAAAACACCAAGATAGGATATCTTAAAATAATATCTCATCTGTGTAATCAAAATGCTGTGAGAGTTGCCGAGGAACTCTAGAATTATGACTAATTTTGTCTAATCTGACAGATTTATAGGCTCAGTTCAATCTTTGAGTTTGTAGAACTCAAACTGTTCTTTTAAGGTAATATTTCTTGAATCCCTCCAATGATGAGTCAAATTTCATAACAGGGCTATTGGAATAATTTGTCCATGCAAGTCACTCATAATGGTTATGAAAAAGATTTCAACTATTTGCTTTGAACTGCCCAATTGACAAGATGGCCTTCCCAAGTGCACACCTATATAGAGGAGGCTGAAATGGATGCCCAAAACCACCACTACCAAAATCATATGTAGATGGACTCTGATATTCCAAAATTGGTAAAAGGTAGGCGTGGACCTCATATGTGAGAAGTGAGAACTTAGGTGCAGAACAACCATGGTATTTACATATGAATTCGAGCTAAGCCTGCTCAAAATAAAAACATTATAGAGGCCACTGGAATGGTTATGATAAATATTTCAACTATTTGTTTTGAACTGTGCCTAATTGACAAGATGGACTTCCCAAGTTATTTTTTTTGGTTGGCACAACCATATAGAGGAGGTTGAAATGGTGCCCAAAACCACCACTGCCAAAATCGCATGCAGATGGACTGTGATATTCCAAAATTGGTAAAATGGTAGGCATGGACCTCCTCAGTGACAGTGAGAACTTAGGTGTAGAATAACCATGGAATTTACATCTGAATTTTATCTAAGCCTGTTCAAAATAAAAACATTACAGAGGCCACTGGAATGGATCTATTTTACTTTTGAGCAGGAATCCATGTTTAAGTACACATCTGTTAAATTCAACCTTGATCTACAACTTCTGAAAATTTAAAGGGCTTGAACAGTCCACCTAATCGTAGAAAGAAGACATGCATCTGAAAAATGAAAAGGCCATCCCTACCCTTATCTTGTTGTCAAAGAAAATATACTAATATCTTCTCTTGGACTACACAGAGACTTTACAAAATGACCTACTACTTACAGGAACATGGGAGTCTCGAGCACTGCGTTTGGGATCCGTAGCTGAGAAAACAGTGTAGACCAGTATAAAGGTACCGATGATTTCTGCTGCCAACCCCACTCCTTTAGTGTAACCATGAGCAACAACATTAGCTCCACCTCCATAACTGTCATAGTAAGTTTTTTGGAATGCTTTCACCAGTCCTACTCCACAAATGGCACCCAAGCACTGAGCTATCATGTACAAAACAGCCCTTGGCAAGGATACCTTTCTAGCTAAAAATAGCCCAAATGTTACTACAGGGTTTATGTGACCACCTGCAGACATCAATCAAGAGACACTCATTAGAAATATAGCCATGCATGATCAAAACCATCAAAGAAGCCCCTGGTTCCCCTTTTCATCATTTGGCGTCCAGTCCATATATGGATTATGAGCAATTTGAATTAGTTGGAATTAAGATATAACAATTGTAGATTTTTCATGTTTCACAAAGAGTTCAGTTAACAATTCAGCAGCAATTTACATATTGGAAAAACAACATTTCTAACTTTTAAGTACAGTATGGTCAAAGAGAATTGCCTGTACATCCATACCCATTCACATCACAAACAATATATAGTCACTCAATTACAAGATCTTACAAAACCCAGAATACAGAATGACATGAAGCTACCATAATGTTACAAAATATAAATATGAACTGCAATCTCTGTGAAATGGGAATTAACCATATGTCACAGATAAAATTCAAGACCCAGCCCCCAACAGAACATTAAAAGTGTTTTGTGACAAATGACTGACCTGAAATACCAGCAGTGCAGTAAACCAGAATGAAAATCATTCCTCCAAAGGACCAAGCAATACCAAGAACACCCACACTGCCACAGTTAGCCTTGATCCTTGAATGGCCAATTACAGTGGCAATAGTGATGTAGAGGAAGAGCAGTGTGGCAATGAACTCTGCTATCACAGCACGGTAGAAGGCCCACAGACCGAACTCCCTAACATAAAAAAAAGGAGCTGGTGGGGGGTCTTGGTAGTCCTTGGCTTCGTTCATCATGCTTCTGTAACCGTCTCTGTCTGTGGTTGAAAGTTGCCCATGTTTGAAGAATTCTCATGGCGATTAGAAGATGAGACTTGACCTCCTTTCTTCATGCCAGTGATCCCTGCAGCTCTTTTCTCGTTGCGCTCGTCCATGGTTATCTTTTGTTGCCGGCATTCCACGCTGCACAATGCAGTGTCACCTCTGCCCAGAAAGAGGAAATCAAATATTTATCAGATCAAATCAAATTAAACGAAACCCAGAATAATTGATCAATCAATTTACCTGTACATGTAGATGTCCCGCCCATCGCTCATGCGACGGTTGCAGAGATGGCAAGCATCAAGAAAATGGGCAGGCTCCATTGACCTATTAGAATTACTGTAACTACTCGTAATTCTAGGTACCATATGGAAAACATAGGAATCTGGAATTTTCTTGGATTCAATGGCGAAATTTGCAGATCCAAGCCGTGACATGCTTGTAGTGCGATTTATTGGTGGAGGCCGAGGATTCTGTTCCTCCATTTATTCTTCTCTCCTGACCCAGATCGCAACAAGAAACCTTAAAGAATCAAGAACCAAGTAACCCTCAAGAATCAATGAATTACTTGTGCTAATTTTCTTGGCTTTGAAGGCTGGTAACCCTTGTTCCCCATAAGAAATGGCCCTGTCATGTCACCGTCTACAATGATTGCAGGGAGGGCAATTGCATCCACCAATCCATTTATCAACAAGGGTTTTGGTAACAAACTCCAGGCAAGTGCAAGTTGCAGAATTTTCATTACACGGCCCCCTTGTTCCGCGTCTGGTTCGTAAAATACAAGCCTAAAGGGAAATGCGACAGAAACAGGCTGCCATTCAAATGCAGAAGCCCTCTCGCAGATTCAACTCTACAAAACAATACCAGAGCATTTAGGACAGTATGCAGTCACTCCCCTAACCGCAGATGCGCAGTTGCCTGCCCCTGCCATTCTCGCTCATGCTCACAACGGGCTAAGAAACAAACCCATGTTATCAACACACAGACATCACAATGCCCTACTTTCATAACTACATTGTAAACTAATTTTTGGATCGAGGGTTGAAAATGTTTGAATCGTCTAACATATAATCTAAGGGTTTCACATTATGACACGATGCACATCAGCAAAGTTGTTTTCAAATAAGAACGCCTTACGGCGTAAATATCTTTTCTTTTATATTTAATAAAAAAATATTATAAAATTAAATTCAAATAAAATATCTACAAAATATTTTGATTGTGAAATGAGAGATGGTTTTTGGGCATGTTGTATTTATTAACCATGGTATTGTACAAAGCCTATTTACAAGTTAATAATATCTATGACAAACTGAACATGAATATCCATGGTTAAACACATTATTATATTGTAAGTATTAAAGTTTTGATGTGCTTATTTATTAAATTTAAATATGATTCCAGAATCATTATTATATTTTATAAGGTAAAATGGATCTTAAGTTATTGTTTCTAATAAGATATATATTTTAATGTAATATGTATATTATTTTTTTCTTTTATCTAAAAAATTATTCGTAATTTTAATATAACAAATTGAATTTTATTATTTTTATTATTTTAATTAATCGCTACGTGAGGTGGGTCCCATGTCTCACAAACAAGTGGAATTTATTTTGAAATAAGTTTTTAGTCCATGGGATCTTGGTTAAACAGTGATGAGGGTGGCTGTTATGGCACTTCTCACAGGTTCAATTCCCTTCCCTAATTGGGGTGATGTATGGCCAATACAACATCTCCCCCATATTGAGCTCTATACTAATTCTAAATGTGAAAATGTTGGCACACTTTCTTACATTACACCTACACATACTCATATAATGGATACAAACTTCATTTTACCAATATATGGCTTATCAATATCACATGTTCAAAGCCATAACTCTTTTCAATAAATATATATATATATATATATATATATATATATATATATAATTTGATGATTTGTTCTTTTAATTAAAACTTGATACTTACAATATAACAAGATTGTTAATCATGGATATTCACCTCTATCTCATCATGGGTTCCCATAGCTTATCAATACCACTTACCGAAAAATAATAAAGCATTTCAAAATCAAAATATTTTTTATTTTATAAATATATACTTTTTAATTTAATTTTATTATTGTTTTTAAAACTTAGTACTTACAATAATCTTACAATATAACAAGATTGTTAATCATAGATATTCACCCGCATTTTATCATGGGTCCCTATGACTTATCAATACTACTTCATAAATCATTTCACAACCAAAATATTTATACATATGGGGAGATGTTGTAGTGGTGTAAATGTTTGTGATAATTATTAATAAAAAATTTTGATTTTGTCAAAGTACATATAAAAAAAATAAAAAATAAAATTAATAATTATATTTATCATTTAATTATAATTATATATAATTAATAATAAAATTAGCCTAGATTCATCTTAACTAACTAAATATAAAATAAAAATAAAATAAAAATTATATTTATCATTCAATTATAATTAATTATAATTATTAATAAAGCTAACCTAGATATAGAGTGAAAAGAGATTTCATCCCTCTTCACTTTAGGTAGATCCAAAGTTAAGATAAATCTAGACAAACTTATTTAAAGTGCATTACAATAACCTACAACAAAATCTCTAGATGGATGGAATATATCAATTTGCTCTTTCTTCATTTTGTTAAAAATATAAATAATATTTAAACAAGGAAATGAAAAAACAACTACTACATAGTAGCTAATTCGTGTAGCTTAAGTTAAATATAGTAACTTTGCAATTTGATAGATAAATAATAAATTTTTGAATATTAATTAGATAAATTTAAAATAAATAATTTTATAAATTTTATAAAATATATTATATGATTAATATACATTTAAATTATAATCATTTTACATTTATATTTACTTTGAATGAATTAAATTTGAAAATAATAATTTAAATTTTGAAAAATAAAAAATTGTAAACACAAAGGCTAAAAAAGACCAGATGTATACACTAAATGAAAATATATTTCTTTATTTCTAAATGTTGGTAATATATACTAATTCATATTAATTGATGTGTTTAGGAGTGAAAATTAATATTTCTTTGGACATATTAGATCTGAATTTATTTTAGTGTCAGAAACACATAAAAAAAATTTGATACGTTTAGGAGTGAATTAATATTTTGTTCATGGAAATATTAAATAGTATTTTCTTTTTTTAAACTAACAAAACTAAATTAGTTGGATGAGAAAAAAATGGAAATTTGGAATTTAATAAAAAAATAGATTTGGTTTGGAATAAAAGGAAATTGATGTGTTTAGGAGTGAAAATTAATATTAGATCTGACTTTATTTTATTGTTAGAAACAAATCAAACAAAATTGATACGTTTAGGAGTGAAAATTACTATTTTGTTCATGGAAATATTAAACAATAATTTTTTTTAAACTAACAAAACTAAATTAGTTAAACACGTAAAAAATGGAAATTTGGAATTTAATAAAAAAAAATAGATTTGATTTGGAATTAACACATCTTTCAGGACAAACCAAATATATATTTTTTATTTTTAAGAAACTACCCCAACAATTTGATGTGATACGACACACGGCCCCACCCATGAGAATTGTGTCTCTACTTTATCTATTCGTAATAGATAGAGAAAAAGTAATAAAATAAATAATATGTATTGGTAATAGATAAATAGATTAAAAATATATAAAATAAAGAAATAAATATTTATTTTAATGAGAGTTGGTTTTAGTGAGATTTTTTTTGTTGGGATTTTTTAGTGTAATTTTTTTACACTTTGGTAGGAATTTATTGAAATCACAAATTTGATGGGTAGTTTTGCACAATCAAAGTGTTCTAGGGGTTTTTCACGATGTTGAATCCATATATACAGTCAAAAACCAATTTAAACAACACAAATCAAGATTTTACCTCAATTTTTTTCCAGAAAATCCAAAATATGTATTAAAAACAACTCCATTTCAAAATTAAGATAGCGTGAGATGTCATTTTAATTTAATGCCTGAATTTAAAAATATGATACGTTTGTAAATTTAGTACCTTATTCTTTCTGCAGAATTCATGATGGTTGATCATTGCAGAATAAGGAAAAAATAAAACTAGCTAGTCTAATTTTAAATAATTAAAATTAATATATTAAAAAAATTTATTTCTAAACATTATTGTAACATACCTACTCAACCCTATGTCTTTACCCATGGTAAATAAATATTACGTTAATTTCATTTTAACTGTTAAAATCAAGATTCGGTTTAATGTTATAACGAATTCTTGATAACATACTATGGGTGTTGGTTATTTAGGAGAGAGATCTCTAAAGAGGTTTGAAGAGTCGAAAAAGATTCCTCTAATTAAGCTTGAATAGGTGTGGGTGGCCATTGATTTCCAATGGAGATCCCTTTGAGATGATGAAAAGAAACCCAACAGTTGGGATGATATTGTTGCGGGAGCCTCCAATCATCTCCGGACAGACTGATAGTACGAAGCTTCCACACCATAAGCGGCTGCATGGCGTAAACCCCCATTATTTGATGCAAGCATAATTGTGAAAGAATATATATTCCTACAACTTGACCCAATCTCTCGCTGTAACGAAAAATAATAATCAGGCGCAAGCCTTCGCCGATATATATGGAGGAAGAACTTTGAAGAATGGTGTCATTGCATTGTTCGTCTTCAACTGCATCAATCGATGTCGACAGGTAATGGCCCCGTGCTGATGAACTGGTTTTTTCTGTGTTCAGAATCGATAGCATGGAGACCGGTGGCATACTCAAATAGAGAAAGTGAAAAAGATAAGTAATTTTTTTTTTTTTTTTTTTTTTTTTTTTATTTTATTCTCGGTGTTTGATTATTTTCTTCAAAATATTTCCATGTTTATGTGTAAAACTAGATTTTAATTAAAAATCTACTATGCTATATTTCTTGGAAAAGAAATACTTTGTCCATGCACAAAGATTAGAAGATTATGTTAAATATATGGAAAGAAATATATAAATATTTATATAATATTGCATAAGCAGGTATTTTGTATTCATTTAGTTTATGAAATGATAATAAAGCTAAGATATTTTCTTGAAAATGAATTTAGAATAAAGAGGGAAATTTGTGATAGATTTTCATGGCTGGCGAAAAAGAAAAAGAAAAGATATCACTGGTGGTGAAAAAAAAGAAAAGATAAATGTTAGTTAGATTAATTTTCTTGAAAGGGTTTTCATGAATTTGGGTGCAAATGTTACCTGTGTTTTCATTTAAAGTCTGGCACAAAGATTGGATAGGAGTTTTGTGCATGAATTAATGAAAAATAAATATTATCTTTATAAAAGATGCATATGAATATTTTTCATACAAGGACAAGAATGCATAAAAGTTTAAGTTAACCTTGTGAATGTTTCTTAGTTTTTATGCATAAAATACGGTCAACTAGGTCATTTCCTGAAAGGGAAGCATGTGAAACTACAAGTATAAAGACAACAAAAATAGGTTATGATAACCTCCTAATACAAATGAAGTATGCATTTTTTTACATGAAAGGAATAGTTAAGGATGGTATAGTTCTAAGAAGGGAATAATGTGTTGCCTACTTTAAAGAAGAGTTATTATAATAAGCTCTTGCATGCACAAAGAATAGCCATTGTCTTATAGAGGTATGTTCTTAGCATGGATAATAGAAATACTAAGCTATCTTAATCTTTAGAAAAAATATGTGAGTACCTCTATGATAACAAAACTACTATGTTAGTTTATGTTAGTTTTATTTTGGAATAAGATCATGTATATCTATGCAATATTTGTATTAGATTTTATTGGAAAGAATATACATTTGTATGTGGGAAATGATAACATGTTTTGTTATCCTACATTGGAAAAGATTTCTTTGGCAAAGAAGATGAATTACATGTACAAAAACTAAAGTAATGTTTTGGTTCGCTAGTGTTATGGAAAGGGAAACATGTTTTTGCATGCTCTATTATGTTAAGTATTCTGTTGGGAAATTAATTTTGGAAATTATATGCATTGCATGCATAGGAACAACATTCAACATGTTAGATTTATTATATTTGCATGCTCCAAAAGCAATAGCTAAAGGGTTGGTTCTTCTGTTACAGTTTAAGGAACACGAATGCACATTGTGTCATTTTCCATTGAAGGAATTCCTAGACAATTGTAGTGATTTGTCTTGTACGAATGTGAGTGTGTGTGAGAAGTGTCATAATAATGTGGGGATTATTTGGCGTGAATTGATAATTACTTTCCCACACTAAGGTAGAGATGTTAGAAGAAAACATATTGTGTTGTTGTATTCACATTTCATGTATGCACATGAATAAGTGTTAAAGGATCACTTAAAAGATTGATTATTTATTGATTAAGGCTTTATCTAATCATGCTATAAAAGCTTGTTGATGACATCAATGACAGGAAATGATGGTGACTTATGAGAAGGAAATATTATGTTTAACATGGTGGCAGGTAAATGATTAAAGGTTCATGCAGATGTGTGCGAGCTGCAGGATGGTTCATTATACGATGGTACATTGTAGGTACATCCATACCACGAAGATATGAAGTTATGAAGATTAGTGGGTAAATTCTATCATAATTATTGTAATGGCTTTAAGCCAGATATTTGTATATTTCCTTATAAGATTTATAACGATGGTTAAGAGTTGGTATCCCTTATAAGCCATTAAGTGAGGGCTGAACACCCTCACAAGCATTTAATAATAAAATTAAACGTTTGTTGGTTTTCTCCCTATGGGGTTTCGAGGGTACATTGGTGTTCAATGATTTGATTGATTATTGTGTCAAATTGATGATGTTGATTCCTTTCTTGCAATGATGTTCATAATATCAAGTAAGTGATGACTACATGAATAATGAAATGAATGGAAGGTTACATCATCCAGTTTTATGTTAATGTACTATAATAGAGGTTTTTAATGGTTAAGCAACTTACTTTTCTTATTCTAAGGTTACACTATGAACTGGTGAACATTCTATGTAATGATGAGTAAGGAATATTTAATAGTGATTTGGAGAGTTACCCATGGGTAACTTGTATACAAAATTTTAATTCCTAGCATTTCGATGTGAAGTTATCGGTGTATGTTACAAGTGGTATCAGAGCTAAAGGTTGCATCACTGGCACCTTTGGATTTGTTAAGAGAAAAGAAATTGAAGTATGCTAATAATGGACATCAGTTAAGGTATGATTTTAGAAATCTACATATTGATTAATATATCATTCTATCAATCTACATATGGAATGATATATGTAGTAGTCTACTCTTAACATGAGATGTGTGATTCATGTTTATAACTACATTAAAGAGTAATGAGTAATAAATGTTGTTGCAAAACAATTTTCATAACATTGGAATCCTGTTGAGTGTGAAAGACATTAAAACCTTTGTTTTACTTATGAACAACCTGGGTACTCACTAGTGAAAGTGAGAAGACAATAAAACCTTTGTTGTATTTATGAACAACCTGAGTACTCACTAGTGAAAGTGAGATTCGTTTATTAATGGTGGTTATATGACATATTACTTATACATTTAGTGAACATAACTAAAGTTACTATGCACTACTTGAAAAAGATGAATGTGTATAGTGATGGTGTGTGAAACTAATCCATGAATGCAAAAGATAAGGAAATTCCTTGTATAAGATGATAGAGTGTTTTAAAATTAAATTGAATGAAGCCTTTTAGGTGTTAGAAAATACTTAATGGGTCAAGTAGTGAGACTTGACGATAATGACTAGTTGATTGACTCGTTTTTGAATGAGTCATAATGAATGTATTAAGATTATTAGTGGCATTGAATGACTAGTTCTTCAATGAGTCGTGTCATGCATGCATTAATATTATTAATAGCATTAATTAGTTATGAATGTCTAACTAATGAAAGTTATAGGCACAAATTGATTTTGACAAAAGCTATTTGAAATTTGTGAACAAGTGATTATGGTAATTATTTCATGTGCTAGTCTGTTGGTAACAGAACATTGCGGGAATTGGAAATGTTTGCACTCATACCCTAATCGTTATTGACACATATGCATTAATGAATATATGTATATAATTGTATGCATGACAACATTGTATGCAGAAAATTAAAATAATTTCATAAGATAATGCGTGCTTAATAAATGCATATTTACGATCAGAATTGTTGCTTATAGTAAGAATGGGTAGCTTAATGACAACAGAAAAACCTGTGAAAGTGATATAGTGTCGTGAAAAAAAAAATTGCAACGATAATTGATAAAGTATCATGTTATAATGTGCATAATTTTGTTATTTGGGAAATAATAATTTATAACACATGGTATCATGTTATAATGTGCATGATTGTGTTATTTAGGAAATAATAATGTATAACACATGTATGTTATTCATTTTCCCTGTTAATCTAGATATCATTAGACCCATGTGGAGGGCCAAGTATGATGTATGATGTACATAAAGTTTCTTTTTCTTTATGTATAATGTGCACAAAGTTCATTATGTAATTCACTATGGGAAAGAATGCTAAAAGAGAAATTTAACATCTCATACAGTTGTCAACAATTGTGAAAGGCTAGAAGGCCTTGGGTTGATGGTGGTTGCCTGCCCAAAGGGGTTGATAGCGCTTACCTACCCGGATTTCCTCTCCTTAGAGATATATGATCTCATTAAGGGAAAAGAGTTGGCCAAGATGGTGAAGAGGGGAAAACCTGAGGCAACTCTATTGATTTTGGAGCCTGTTGGAGGAGCTCCAAAATTCCTCATAGACGGGACGCTGTCAGAGGAATAGGAATTATGTTGCCAAGAGGAGTCCATACTGTACCTGGAATGGTATTTTGTCAAATAATTGTCTGGATGTGAAAATTATTCGATTTGGTTGTGGAAACCAACTCCCATGTGTGGAGAGGAGCATTTTGTTTACCATTGTGGTTCTCATAGTGGAACAAGTTAAGTAATAAGTTATGTGTTAAATTAAAATGAATTTCTATATGATTATGTAAATATTGAGAGGAAAGGAGCCTAGCTCCTGAAAATGAATTACTGAATGTATAATTTCATTTATTTTATTACTGATTTGTTTTAATATCTTAGCAGAGGCTAGGATATGCCCGTGGTGCATTGATTAACCATTGGTATGATTAGAGAGCTAGGTGCTCTCTGAGTACTTTTTGAAGTATTGTGTGGATGTCTTTAGCAGGAGCTAAGATAGTGTGCACGTGATGCATTGATTAGAGAGTTGGTGCTCTCTGAGTACTCGTGGAAGTATTCTGATTAAAACATCCCTTGATATTGCATGAATGTTTGATAGTAGCAAGTATTTCATTTTATTGAAACCATGTGACTAATGTGATTGAAGTTGTTAGTCATACATTACAGAATCTTTCCATGAAGTGTTGATGGGTTTTTCAACCATTCTCAGAGAGCTTGTGTAAAATTCATCATTACTTCCAATAGTAATTGGTAAGTAATGGTAAGTTCATATAGATATTTTTCTATATTTTTATGAATTGAATAATGGATAAGTAGTTACAAATGGAAATGGAATATACATGCCTATGACTATGGATAAAAACATTCTTGTTTCAATTAATGGCATCTAAGAAAAAAGAAAGTGTTTCATTGTGAAAGGGAAGGACCCCCTTTTGGTTGTTTATATTATTATATCATGAGTATAAGTTTAAATTTCAGTGAGATAAGCAAATCGAGGATGGTGTTCTCTTAAGGGGGGGAGTATGTAACATACCTACTCAACCCTGTTTCTTTACCCATGTGTTGACGGGGAAATTTTTCCGACCAACAGTAGGGGATCTCCCCGGTAGAAAGTCCCAATTAGACCTTGAACCGTTTGGAGTAGGGATCCCGTCCGGAGTGTGGGTTCGGCTACCGCTTAAGACGCCTTCCCTTCGGTCTCAAAAGAACCTGCACATGATACAAAATACAGGATTGATGCGTTAAACATGAATCAAACACTATGCGTAGCAAGATTATAAATAAAGCATGTACACCTCAGGAGATGTCATTAGCAACACATCTTTGGGGGTAATGCTTATAACATAGTCTGACCACAAAAGAAATAGTTCTTTATGATGAGATATCCCTTTACTTTCTGAAAGATAAAACGAAATGCTAACAAAATAGTTCATTAACATTCATTAATAGAACAGATGATAAATTGAACATCATTAATACAACAAAGATAGCCGTGACGCATAAATGATGACATGAAGAGTGCAGCTTCATTAATCATAGGATGTTCTGAAACTGTACAAGGAATACACACAATGTTCGCACAGCAAAACACATCATAACCATAGGGTGTTTTAACAAGAATCTGTATTCATATGCACAAGAGTATAATATTTCAATACAATGCCATGTAGCTCTTGAGTTTCCAAAAAAGAAAAAGCCCCTTACATTTTCCATGTAGGGAGTTTTATAGCACAAAACTTGCCCTTTGGGCTTCCCGACTCTTCGCCTGCCTGCCCGTTGAGTGGCCTCGCGACCTGGAAGAGGTTGCGACCTGCGACCTGTCTGGTATGTACGACTTGCGACCTGGATAGACAGTGCAACCTGCGACTTTCCCGGTGGTGCGACCTGCGACCTGCCTCTAACTGCTGCTCATGACTTACTGCTATCGGGCTGCGGAGATGGACGAGAAATGTTGAGGTCAGGGGCGTCAATCTGCTGCTCCTTGAGAAAATCTTGCCATGTCTGGTACTATGCCACTATGGGGGAAACCAGAGGAACCTCCTCCTTCAATCGATGCATGCATTCCAAAGCATTTGGCACTAGGGTTTCCCTTTTCTGTGAGATCTGGTTTGAAAGAGAGGCGAGTTTGGTATAAATACGAACTGGAGTGGCAATAAACTGACTCAGATGTTCTTGAGATGCTGTGGGCTCGGGAGCAGCAACGGCTTGCTTGATAGGCTGCAGAAATGACTGGATGTCCTGATCCACTTGCTCCCAGGCTTTCTCTTCGTCCAATGCCCCAAGCAACGGAATGTGGTGCAAGGTGTGCATCGAGTCGATACCGCTGATCAGGTGGTTGTATGAGGACATTACTTTGTCCAGGTCCTTAGATAGTTTGTCCTTAGATTGTATTGCCATACGGAGCTGAACCTTAGCATCCTGTGTATGAATCCAATCCCTCTTGGGAAAATTTTCAGGTGCCTGCGGGTATTGTACTGTCCAGCCCATCATTCTGTCTAAGGCCTGTGAGGCCTCCCTGAGCTGCTCGTGCTTTTGCTTGGTTTCTGCTCGTGCTCTTACCAGTGGGGCGACTGTTTGTTTGATGGTGAACATTTCTCCATACACCTGCCTCATGGTTGCTTCTAACACTTCACACTCTTTAAAAATGGCCAGTGGGACTTCATTTACCGGGGGAGTCTGGTTTCGAAGTTGTTGAACTTCTGCTCTCAACTCTGATTTCTCCTGTTCTGCTCTTTTCTCGCGCTGCTCGGCTGCTTGCAATCTATTTTGCAGAGAGACTATTTCTCTACTCATTCTGGTTACGTTCTCTTCCATGGCTGCTGCGAAAGCAGTGCCCGCCGATGCTATCATTACAGGATTAGTCCTGGTATCAAGGACTATGTCTTTACCTGTTGCCACTGTGGATTTGGCGGATGGGCTTTGCGCCAGAGCTCTTCTTTTCTCTTGCCTGATTTTGAAAGAGAATTGATCAAATGTAAGTCTAGTGAGGTCGAATACTTCCTCTTCCTGCCCCTGGGGGGAACTAACATCAGAGAGCTTGGTACTGCCCAAAGGTATCTCGAGGGGAGTCACCTCGATGTCTTCAAGCATGTCATCCTCTTTTTCTTCTCTATTCTTTTCCTCCTCTTCCTATCGCCGGCGTTCAACTTCTGCTGCTGCTTCTATTTCGGCCTTTCTCTTCAGCTCGGCTGTGGAAGCCTGTTCTGCCTTCTTTTGGCGTTCAGCTTCTACTCTGTCTAGCTCTGCCTTAAGCGCCTGTTCTGCTGCGGCCTGTGCCTCCTTTTCTTCCTTTTCTTTTCTAGCCTCTTCGGCCCGCTTCTTCTTGTGTGTTGCCTTCGAACTCTTCTGGCGTTCTTCCTCATCCTCCTTTATCTTCTTTTCTCTTTCTTGCTGGGCTTTTGCTTCTGCTTCTTTCTGTTGGATAGATGTAGTAAGCCCTGTGCTGGTCCGAGACTTCTTGGGTAAAGAGGAAGAGGCACCTCCCAACTGAAGGCTTCTGTCTTTCAGGTTCTGATCATCCGGATCCTCTTGGACCTAGACTACCTCCGGGGCAAATTGTCTCTCAGCGTTGTACCAGTTCCTTCTTTCGTCTTCTGCTAGGCGCTCAATATGCTGATAGTTCCACTTGAATTTAGCTTTCGTGCAGTGTGCAGGAACTATTCTCTCCGGATCATATGTTCGGTGTTCTAGCGCCCCAAGTTGATAGCTCTTCATCTCTTCTCCCTTCGTTGCTACCTCTTTGAAGTCTTTAACTGTGAACGCGCCAATGATGAGAGGAAGCGTGGGCCACGGCTTCTTTTTACCTTTAAACAGGACGCTGGAGAAGCCCTCGGACATTTGAAAGCATACCTCCTGAAGGAGCATTTTGTCTGTGACAAAGCGAGGCATAGCATGTGGTGCTCTGAAAGATCCAAAGACTCGGATGAAAGTATATCTGGCAAAAGGGAACCAATGTGCCACTTGGCCTAGAGTCTCTATGGCCCGCCAAGACATGCAGGGGGCGTCTTGGCCAAATAGTCTTCTATATAGAGCGGGGATAAATACTTGGGAGATCTGCTCTATATCCTGTTTATACCTGGAATGCCAAAACACCTTGATTTGCAGATGAATTGCATGAGTCTGCTCGGAATCCCAGTTGTGTGCCCATCCCTCAAAGTGTAACCTTGCGCAGACAGCATCCAGTAAGTAAGAAGCCATGTAAAACTCGGAATGCATTCCATCATCTGGGGCCAATGCCGCGAACAAGTTTGTCTGCATCGAAGTCATCAATATGCCGGCCCAGTTGAAACGGGTGCCATGTGCCATTACATGCTCCATGATAGTAGCCCAACTACCGCTGAAAGTGGAGCAATCAGGGCACCCGTAGAGTCTGCAAAGCATGGCGGCAACTAATTTATAAACCTTTCTCAAGCTAGCCACCAGATATTCTTGGTCTTTCTTGACTTTGAATTTCTGGGGCTCTTCCCAGCATTGTCTAATAGTATCGACTACAGGAACTGCATGAGCAATAGCCCATTCTGGTGTGAAGTACTCTTGTGGGCGAGGCAACGAGTAATAGAGGTGGGCATCCGAGCCTACGAGCGTAGCAAATGCCCGACGGTCGCTGTCTCGGATCACGAACTTCTTGGGATCCGTTTTCTATATGATCCAGTCTATAACCTCTGGGCATGGAAATATAGCTGGATGCGCCCCCGCGAGATGCAGTTTGGACCTTTTAACTTGCAAGTATATTTCCCGGTCTGGGAGATCTTCTCGGAATTCCTCTTCCAGTATGGCAAACTCATGATACACTTGGTACCATCGCATGCTGTCTTCTTTTGCAAATGTACATAGCGTATCCCTATATATCGGGGGTGGAGATATCATGTCCAGCTCCTCAACTTCTTCTACCACTTTCTTGTTCATCTTACGGGACAGCGGGGGTGCCATGTCGCTGGAATCTGATAGAACAGGTATACACTCCGCGTCTTCTTCAAGCTCACCTGTCAAATTCATAAAGGAATCCCAAGATAAGAACGGCATGATGATATAAAGCCAATTACAGTTTATCAATGAACTTCAACTGAGACACATGCAAAATTGGTCACTGGTTTACTAGGTCGCAGGGTCGCGGATTGCAAGAATAGGCCAAGGTGTGACTTTGCGACATTGTGACTAGGTCGCTGGGTCGCTGGGTCGCAACTCTCCGAAAACTTGGAAAATTGCGACCTTGCGACCTTGCGACTAGGTCACTGGGTCGCAAATTCCAGAAATCTGAAGAAAATGCGACTTTGCGACCTCGTGACTAGGTCGCTAGGTCGCAGGTCGTGATTGGGCTTGCAGGGGGGTTTTGCGCGCGCGCGGCCGTAAGGTTTCTTTTCTCCCTCCTCCTGAGAAATTATAAGCTAGCTGGGTCCAGGCAGAGTTGAAGAATGGCTTTAGGAGCAAGGGACAAGGCTATGAGGGTTTGAACCAGAAGCGAGGTGAGCTTGGGCATTTTGTGGTGAAAGCAGGGTCACAAAACACTCCTAAACTGAAACAAAAATTGTAAAGGCTCAGACAAGGGGCAATTTAAAGGCCTGAGGGGACAGGGGTTTGGTAAGAAATGCTCATAATGGAAAAATCAGGAGGAAATGGCAACTTACCCGGGAAAATCGCGCCAGTCGAGCTGTCAGAGGCGTTTTCTTTCAATTCGCCGAATGTGTAAAACGTGACCTGGAGACCTCCCTTATATAAAGGGTCACACGTGCGGGCAATAAATGCGGGGTCGCCAGGTTTCAATTTTCGTGATTTAGGGGATCCGCGACCTAGCGACCTTGCGACCTGGCGACCTGGGGTCGCGGGGGTCGCAAGGTCGCGAGGTCGCAGTTTTCATTAAAATTTACAATTTGCGACCTTGCGACCTGGCGACCTGGGGTCGTGGGGTCGCAAGGTTGCAGGGTTGCAGTTTTCTTTAAAATTTGGGCTTCACGAGTCAGCGACCTTGCGACCTTGCGAGCTGGGGTCGCGGGGTCGCAAGGTCACTGAGTCGCAATTTTCTAAAAAATGAACTCTGCGACTTTGCGACTTAACTTTATTGATTCTTACTTGGTTTTTCTCTAGTTTCAAGGGGCTCCAAAAATTTGAAATAGTGGTCTTTTTGGAGGGTGTTGTAGGGGCTACAACAAATGGAGATTCACTGGAAGAACTCAGAGTCTCTACCGATGGTTAGTCTTGGCGAGGGGAGGGAGGGGCCTCTGCTGACTGTCTTCTTTTACCTTGCGGTTGACATTTCCTAACCTTTGGCACCTTGCAGGGTTGCTCAATCTACTGGCCTGTTCGGGTGCCGTTCAACCAAATTCGTTTCTTCAGGTCTTCGGACTGGAAGGGTTGGAGAACTCCAAGCAGCTACAGGGTCTGGTACGATTATTTTGTCCTCATCGTGTTGCTCCGCTACCAGCGAACCTCTCGGTCCCGGCGGAGTCACTGCCTAGGAATCGTGAACGTTGCTCCGCTGCCAGGGAGCCTGGTCAGTACCCCGGCGGAGTCGTTACATCACCTCTCTGTGCAGGAATCCTTTCTCAATCCTTTACCCTTTATTAGTGTGCTATTGCACTTATTTTGAATGTGCCTGAGGAACTTATTTAGATGTGCTTGTGGCACTTATTTGGGATGGAAATTTAGCCTGGGCGGATGAGGGATCCCGACTTATTTTGCTTGCAGAGAGGTTGTTCCTGGTCTGGTATGAGGACTTTGGTTTTTCCCAGATACCCTGTCATAGCATACAGTACCTCTTTTCCCTTCTGGTCTGGTTACCACTACACTGCATTTTCTTTTGCGGACACCCTCTCAGACTGGCGAGGTAAGCTTCCTGCTTGATGACTCGAGCTCGATGATATGCTACCTTTAGGTGCAGAGAACAAACAAGATTTTACCGCCTTTGAGTCTATCGGAAAAGGCTTTCCATCAGCATAGAACCTGTTGCAGTGTGCCAATTGCGTGGCTCTAACAAATCCTTCCTTAAAAATTTTACTACTATTATTTTTTTTTTTTTTTTTTTTTTTAAACAAGTACGAGAAAAGAAAAAAAATATGGTACAAGGATAATATAGCCCTCTAAGGGCAGCTAGGTGAAATAGTGTTTGAGGTCATGCCCATTTACCGGGAGGGCCTCGACTCGTCCATCAAGGGTTTGCAATCTAAATGTGTGGGATCCTAACTTCTCATTAATCTGGAAAGGGCCTGTCCATAGTGCTTGGAACTTGGAATGCTTCCCCTTTTCCTCATGGGCTTTGTCCCACTTGAGGACCAGGTCTCCTACTTCAAAAGTTTTGTTCCCTGCGAACTTTTTATCAAACCATCTCTTGATTCGGCTCTGATGGATGGCAAACTTTTCCCGGGTTTTTTGCCTTTCTTCCTCCAATTTCAGCAAGGTGTCGATTCGAGTCTGCAAGGTAGGGCATGGGGTACCATGACATTCTTGGGACAGCTGGAGGGCAGGGAGAGATAGATGAGGAGGGAGAACAGCTTCTTTTCCATACACGAGGAAATATGGAGAGGTGCCTAAAGAGGACTTGGGGGTGATACGGTCAGCCCAAATTGCATTGTGAAGGGCATTGTGCCAATTGCGCTGGTGGGATAGCAGGGTCTTCTTAATGATACGGAGAAGATTCTTGTTAGTTGACTCAGCTAATCCATTTCCCTGGGGATATTAATTTGCAGAATGTTTCAGAACAATACCATTTTCCAGCGCAAAATCATATAATTTAAAAGATGAGAAATAAGTCGCATTATCGAAAACTAAAGAAGTTGGAACGCCAAACCTGGTGATGATGGAATGCGTGAGGAATTCTATTACCTCCTGATCGTTGATTCAACGTAAAGGTGTTGCTTCGACCCACCTAGTGAAGTAACCAGTAGCTGTAAGGATATACCGGTGTTGTTTAGAAGAGTGAGGTGTGATTTCACCAATTACATCCAAACCCCACTGTTGGAAAGGCTCCTCCAGTGCTACTGAGAGTAAGGGGGCGGCTGGCCGTGCTTCTCGGTTTGTGAACTTCTGGCACTGGATGCATTTCCGAACATATGCATGCGCATCTCTAAAAAGAGTAGGCCAATAGTATCCCGCGCGCATTATCTTATGGGCAGTAGTATCTCCGGAAAAATGACCTCCAGTTGGTCCGTCATGCAGCTCAGTTAAGATTTTCTGCGCCTCGTCATTTTCCAAGCAGCGTAACAGGACCCCATCGTGATGTTTCTTGAAAAACTTACCTCGGATCAGTTGGTGAGATGCGGCTTTGAGTCTTATTGCGCGTTTCTGCCAGGCAGTAAGAGCAGGTTCAATGGTGCCTTGGGCCAACTATCTTGAAATGTCAGAATACCAAGAAGGGCTACTTTGCTGAGGCACATGGTCGCTCTGATACATGTCGATCTCTTGTTCCCAACATTCCTCTTCAATTTCATGAGAACTTGCAGCTTCCGCGGCCATTTGGCATAAGCCCTGTCCTTTAACGGTGTGTGCCGGTTTAAACTCTAAATCTTATTCTTGCAAACACGCCACCCAGTTGCCCCGCCTTTCGCCTAGCTCTTGCTACACGAAAAGTGAGTGGACCGCTGGGTGTGGCACAAAAACTGTAACATGATTTTTCAAGATGTAGGGCCTAAAATGTTTTACCGCCTTGTAGACCGCATAGGCTTGTTTTTTGATTTCTGGGTAATTCAACTCAGCTCCTTGTAAACCAGTACTCATGAAAGAAATGGGCCGTTCATCGTTGTTTCCATATTTTTGCGTGAGGACAGCCGCAAGTGAGGAATCTGAAGCAAAAGTGTACAGGATAAAACCTTTACCAAAATATGGACTTTGGAGGGAAGGAGTTTCAGCTATAGCCCTTTTGATTTTATCGAAGGCCTCCCTTTCTAGGGGATTCCATTGGAACATAGCATTCTTTTTAATCATTCCCTATAGTGGCCTGACTATCTGGGCGAAATCCGAGATGAATTTATGGAAAATTTTGATTTTCCCCAGGAAAGATTGCATTGCTTTCTTGTTGCTCGGGGGCGGAATCTGAGCAATGGCTTTCGCCCGTTCTGGATCAACCATGATGCCTTGCTTAGTGATAATGTGGCCTAGCAAGTTTCCCTCTGCCACAGCGAAAACGCTCTTTTTAGGGTTGAGCGATATTCCGTACCTTCTGCACCTCTCGAAGATTTGCTTGAGGTGGCGTAAATGATCGCCCCTGCGTTTTGAAAACACAGTGACGTCGTCCAAATAGACCACCACGCTCTGCCCTATCAAACCACGGAAAGCTATATCCATGGCTCGTTGGAAAGTTGCCCCCGCATTGATCAAACCAAAGGGCATGCGCCTGAAAGCAAAGGTTCCCCATTTTGTCCGAAAGGTGGTTTTCAATCTGTCTGGTTCAGCTACCAGCACCTGGTTGTAACCTGAGAAGCCATCTAATAGGGAGAACATTTCAGAACCAGACACAGCTTGTAATATCTATTCCATGGGTGGCACCGGGTAATTGTCTTTGTTTGAGGCCCGATTCAGATTACGGAAATCTATGCATAAGCGGATCTCGCCAGACTTCTTTCGTACGGGTACCAAATTTGACACCCACGTGGAGTGACGAAATTTGAAAATAATGCGTGCATCCAAGAGCTTCTTAAGTTCTTTCAAAATCATTGGCTCCAATGCTGGATGCACTTTTCTAAGTTTCTGTTGGAAGGGCTTGACGCCTTCCTTCACGGGTATCACGTGCTGAATGATTCGAGTGTCGTACGTACGTAAATCATCATAGGTCCAAGAAAATACATCCTGATACTTCCGGAACAATTGGGTGAAGGCCCGTGTCTCCTCATCACTACAGTCTTTGCCGAGGTTAACGAACTTTGGGTTCTCATCTGATCCCAAGTTCACTTGCCGATGTGCCAATATGGAACTTTGCACTTTGGTATTCGGGGGCCCGCGGAATCGGCTTTGCAGATCAAAAAGCTTTTCTAATGACACCACCCCCTTGGGAATGATGTTCTCTTTGCTTTCATTATGCTCTTTCTGCAAAGCATGCTCATGCTCCTCCTCGTCTATCGCCGCATCCTTGAACATTTCAGCATTTAACATAAAGTCCAAAATCTGTTGATCATCGTTAAAAACGCGTAGATTAGTAATGTTGTCTGGCACAGAGGGTCTATATATAACTTCAATAGAAAAATCGTCCCTCAATGGGGTAAATCTAGCAACAGCATTAGCCAGAGTATCAGCTGCTGCATTGTGCATTCTAAGGACATATTTAATTCCAAATGCATCGAAAGTGGAAATCAATCGCCATACCTCTTGTTGATACGCCTTTAAATGTGGGGATAAACAGTGAATAGTGCTGCGTACCTGGCGAGTGATAATATCGGAATCTCCAATGACCTGTAAGCATTTTACCTTCAAATCCAGCGTCTTCATAAGTCCGAGGATTAAAGCCTCGTACTCGGTAGTGTTGTTGGTGCACTAGAACTCTAGCCGGCATGAGATTAAGAATTTATTCTTGTGAGGGTCAAGGAAAATGCAGCCCGCACCAGCTCCATCATGGGTCTTGGAACCATCGTAATACAAGGTCCACATGTCACTTTCCGGGTCCTTTGGGGTAATAGGTTGCGGAGGGGTTTCTGCTGGTGGTGAGACAGGGGTGACTTGCTCCTCCGCGACAAGTGCTAGTTCAGATTGGACCTCGGGGCCTACGGAAGACTGAGGTGGTTGATGGCATCCGAATATGGCTTCCAGAAAACACATGCCAAGCTCCTCCTGGGCAAAGCTGATGGGTTCATTAACGACATCCAAATCAGTCACGGTGTGTTTCATATAGGGTTCAATTTCGACCCTGATTTGATTATTCAGCCCCTTGTAAGGAAGCCACAAGTGGGACCAGTTGGTGGCGAAATAGCCTTGCAACTTTCTGGACCAGTCCCTGCTAAGCAATAGGCCGTATGCTTCAGGGATGTTGACAACCACAATGTCAATGCATTGATGGACCCTAGAGTCTGACGACAGGCGGATGATGACATTGTTCAACTCTCCTACGGCTGGCACTTGTGATCTGTCGAGTTGTATGATTTTTGCGTCAGTTTTCTCTGGGCGAATGTTAAGCTTCTTACAGATAGATAAAGGCATGACGTTTGTAGAGACACCGGAGTCGACTAAGCAGTTGTGGACATTGAAGTTAAAAATCTCGAAGGACAAAAGGAAAGGAGGCGTGGATCCTCTGGAGTTGGTATTGATGGCGTTTACTATAGACTGTACATCTAGACCAGCTTGCGCAGACGTGTTGCTCACAGTTTTCGTAGCTGAAGCATTCACGAAAGCCTTTAGAATGAGTTCTCTTTGGTTAGTAATGCGAGCCAGCTCGTAGAGAGAGATGTTTGCTCTTGTTTTTTTCATATCCTCAACAATGTTATAGCTAGAATCTGGTTGAGGGCTAGGCTCAGTAGATGGTTTTGGAGATTTTGTCGGGAGTTTTCCCTTTTGACTTGCTCAGGTAATGCTGTTGTTGGGCTTCTCCGGAGCAGATTGTTTTCCGTTACCTAGGGGCAGAATTTTCCTTAGGAAAGCCCTTTTCTTGTCTTCATAAGATTGCTCGGGAGCAGGTCCTTTGCTCCTTAGACTATAATTCCGCACGGGCTGGTCTTTGGGAGTATCTGCCATGTTGATATCAATGGAGGTAAGGCTGTCCCCACCTCAGATTATGTCAAAAGCAAGGACAGAGGACCCTGGTTCTTCGTTCGAGGGTAGATCCTCATCGTGATCTGAAATATCATCCTCCGTCACATCCCCTGGGGTTTTTTCATCTAAAAGTTGGTTAACTACTGCTGTCATGCTGCCAATCCATTGAGGGCACGTTTTTTCAGAGTGGGCAGCTTGGTGGAAAGAACAGAAGTTATCTTTCCCTATTTCTTCCACATTGAGAGCAGTATTCGGGTTGGACGGAGGTCTGTTAGTGTTGGGATTACTTTTTCTGAAAAAGGGTTTGGGTGGTTTAGTGCTAGTTGTGGATTCTGCACCCTTTCTCCTTAGGTCAGTGACTTCATTCGTTAAGAGCTTGAGGGTTTTTTCCATGCTTTCAAAATCAAACACATCTTTATCTCTATCGGTGGTCTTAGGAGTGGAGGACTGACCCCTTTTTGTGTTAGGCTTGTGATCATCTCTCCCTTCGTGATCGATGGCCCCTATCGAAAGCATGTCTTTCTCCACAGCGAGAGAAGCCTCATAATTAGCCGTAAGGGTAGCGCGGGCTTCACGTTTGACGAAAACGGCAATGTCCCTAGGGAGAGCCTTGGTATAGTAGTCAATGGTGATTGAGTCATCCAACGCCAGGTTTGGGGGAAATTTCTGCAGTATGGTAGCGAAGCGCTGGTTGAAGTCCTTAACCTTCTCCTTTTTATGACACTTGATAGTGCTCAATTCCGTGAGAAGCACGGAAGGAGTTTTATCTTCTGAAAACTTCTGCAGGAATACGCGACGGAATTGGTCCCATGAAGTGATAGAGGCACTGGGGAGAGAGCGGTACCATGTGGCCGCTTTGTTTTCGAGAGTATGGGGAAACAGTCGACATGCGACATCATCAGACTGGACTCTCATGATTTGCAGAGACAAATAGAAGCTGCTGATATGATCTTCAGCTAAGGTGCCTTTCTCAGGGTCAAAATTGGGGAGGTGTTTCTCCGGATGCCTAGGCAGATCGTGGAGTGGGCCCAAAAGATTTAACGGGGATTGAGCCATCCAGGCTAGGGGTTGCACTCTCCTAGCCTGCTGGTGTTGCCTAAACTCAGGCTCAGATTCACCTCCCGAACTTGAGACAGATGCTTCTGACTCATGACGAGAGTGTTCGTCTTGGTGTCTCCCACGGTAAAGAAAGTCTCTAAGATATCCCAAGTTGTGGACAGGACGCCTAATTGGGTTAGGGTGACGGTTGCGAGCTTGGTTTCCTTGGCCTCGGCCTCTATCTCCTCTACCTCCAGCCCCTCGGCCTCTATTCCCTTCTTCTTCATTTCTGCGAGCTCTATTCCTTTCTCCTTCATTTCTGCAAGCCCTATTTCCCCCGTCTACATTTCCTCGGCCTCTGTCTTCTTCAACATCTCCGGGTGGGGGATGTGCCTGATTGTTGTTTTGCCGAGTATGGTTAGGCTGGGAGTCGGGGAAAGGTTCGGTGTCACCAAATTCCTCGCCCTCTTGGAGAATCGGGTCATTTTCTTCAACAGCGGTGCCGAGGTCTTCCAACATGAGATTTACGAGCTCGGGTATGGTACTCGCAAGGGCCCCATTCCGAGTGATGTTCTCAGCGGGGGTTCTAGTGTGGGCAAGGTATTCCATGATTGGGGTAAACCGTAAATTTCTGATAAGATCACGGGCAGCTGGGCTCAAGGCTCTTAACTGCGCTCTGGTGATTTCGTAATATCGAGTCTCCCTCTCTGGGATATCTTCCAGAGGAGGAGGGATAGGTTGATTGTTTATGACCTCCCCTTGGGGAGTTTGTGATGGAAAGTTCGTTGTATGCTGGGAGGCTGCCATTCGGCCCTCCTTCTAGCGCCAAATCTGTTGACGGGGAAATTTGTCCGGCCAACAGTAGGGGATCTCCCCGGTAGAAAGTCCCAATTAGACCTTGAACCATTTGGAGTAGGGATCCCGTCTGGGGTGTGGGTCCAGCTACCGCTTAAGACGCCTTCCCTTCGGTCTCAAAAGAACCTGATTGAACCTGCGGACATACACTTATTCACATGATACAGAATACACGATTGATGCGTTAAACATGAATCAAACACTATGCATAGCAAGATTATAAATAAAGCATGTACACCTCAGGAGATGTCATTAGCAACACATCTTTGGGGGTAATGCTTATAAGGTAGTCTGACCACAAAAGAAATAGTTCTTTATGATGAGATATCCCTTTAATTTCTGAAAGATAAAATAAAATGCTAACAAAATAGTTCATTAACATTCATTAATAGAACAGATGATAAATTGAACATCATTAATACAACACAGATAGTCGTGACGCATAAATGATGACATGAAGAGTGCAGCTTCATTAATCATAGGATGTTCTGAAACTGTACAAGGAATACACACAGTGTTCGCACAGCAAAACACATCATAACCATAGGGTGTTTTAACAAGAATCTGTATTCATATGCACAAGAGTATAATCTTTCAATACAATGCCATGTAGCTCTTGAGTTTCCAAAAAAGAAAAATCCCCTTACATTTTCCCCGTAGGGAGTTTTATAGCACAAAACTTGCCCTTTGGGCTTCTCGACTCTTCGCCTGCCTGCCCGTTGAGTGGCCTCGCGACCTGGAAGAGGTTGCGACCTGCGACCTGTCTGGTATGTGCGACTTGCGACCTGGATAGACAGTGCGACCTGCGACTTGCCTGGTGGTGCGACCTGCGACCTGCCTCTAACTGCTGCTCATGACTTACTGCTACCGGGCTGCGGAGATGGACGAGCAATGTTGGGGTCAGGGGCGTCAATCTACTGCTCCTTGAGAAAATCTTGCCATGTCTGGTACTCTGCCGCTATGGGGGAAACCAGAGGAACCTCCTCCTTCAATCGATGCATGCATTCCAAAGCATTTGGCACTAGGGTTTCCCTTTTCTGTGCGATCTGGTTTGAAAGAGAGGCAAGTTTGGTGTAAATTCGAACTGAAGTGGCAATAAACTGACTCAGATGTTCTTGAGATGCTGCGGGTTCGGGAGCAGCAGCGACTTGCTTGATAGGCTGCAGAAATGACTGGATGTCCTGATCCACTTGCTCCCAGGCTTTCTCTTCGTCCAATGCCCCAAGCGACGGAATGTGGTGCAAGGTGTGCATCGAGTCGATACCGCTGATCAGGTGGTTGTATGAGGACATTACTTTGTCTAGGTCCTTAGATAGTTTGTCCTTAGATTGTATTGCCATACGGAGCTGAACCTTAGCATCCTGTGTATGAATCCAATCCCTCTTGGGCAAATTTTCAGGTGCCTAAGGGTATTGTACTATCCAGCCCATCATCCTGTCTAAGGCCTGTGAGGCCTCCCTGAGCTGCTCGTGTTTTTGCTTGGTTTCTGCTCGTGCTCTTACCAGTGGGGCGACTGTTTGTTTTATGGTGAACATTTCTCCATATACCTGCCTCATGGTTGTTTCTAACACTTCACATTGTTTTAAAATGGCTAGTGGGACTTCATTTACCGGGGAAGTTTGGTTGCGGAGTTGTTGAACTTCTGCTCTCAACTCTGATTTCTCCTGTTCTGCTCTTCTCTCACGCTGCTCGGCTGCTTGCAATCTATTTTGCAGAGAGACTATTTCTCTACTCATTCGTGTTACGTTCTCTTCCGTGGCTGCGGCGAAAGCAGTGCCTGCTGATGCTATCATCACAGGATTAGTCCTGGTATCGAGGACTATGTCTTTACCTGTTGCCACTGTGGATTTGGCGGATGGGCTTTGCGCCAGAGCTCTTCTTTTCTCTTGCTTGATTTTGAAAGAGAATTGATAGAATTTAAGTCTAGTGAGGTCGAATACTTCTTCTTCCTGTCCCTGGGGGGAACTAACATCAGAGAGCTTGGTACTGCCCAGAGGTATCTCGAGGGGAGTCACCTCGATGTCTTCAAGCATGTCATCCTCTTTTTCTTCTCTATTCTTTTCCTCCTCTTCCTTTCGAAGGCGTTCAGCTTCTACTGCTACTTCTATTTCGGCCTTTCTCTTCAGCTCGGCTGCGGAAGCCTGTTCTGCCTTCTTTTGGTGTTTAGCTTCTACTCTATCTAGCTCTGCCTTAAGCGCCTGTTCTTCTGCGGCCTGTGCCTCCTTTTCTTCCTTTTCTTTCCTGGCCTCTTCGGCCCGCTTCTTCTTGTGTGTTGCCTTCGAACTCTTCTGGCGTTCTTCCTCATCCTCCTTTATCTTCTTTTCTCTTTCTTGCTGGGCTTTTGCTTCTACTTCTTTCTGTTGGATAGATGTAGTAAGCCCTGTGCTGGTCCGAGACTTCTTGGGTAAAGAGGAAGAGGCACCTCCCAACTGAAGGCTTCTGTCTTTCAAGTTCTGATCATCCGGATCCTCTTGGACCCAGACTACCTCCAGGGAAAATTGTCTCTCAGCATTGTACCAGTTCCTTCTTTCGTCTTCTGCTGGGCACTCAATATGCTGATAGTTCCACTTGAATTTAGCTTTTGTGCAGTGTGCAGGAACTATTCTCTCCGGATCATATGTTCGGTGTTCTAGCGCCCCAAGTTGATAGCTCTTCATCTCTTCTCCCTTCGCTGCTACCTCTTTGAAGTCTTTAACTGTGAACACGCTGATGGTGAGAGGAAGCGTGGGCCACGGCTTCTTTTTACCTTTAGATAGGACGCTGGAGAAGCCCTGGGACATTTGAAAGCATACCTCCTGAAGGAGCATTTTGTCTGTGACAAAGCGAGGCATAGCATGTGGTGCTCTGAAAGATCCAAAGACTTGAATGAAAGTATATCCGGCGAAAGGGAACCAATGTGCCACTTGGCCTAGAGTCTCTCTGGCCCGCTAAGACATGCAGGGGGCGTCTTGGCCAAATAGTCTTCTATATAGAGCGGGGATAAATACTTGGGAGATCTGCTCTATATCCTGTTTATACCTGGACTGCCAAAACACCTTTATTTGCAGATGAATTGCACGAGTCTGCTCAGAATCCCAGTTGTGTGCCCATCCCTCAAAGTGTAACCTTGCGCAGACAGCATCTAGTAGGTAAGAAGCCATGTAAAACTCGGAAGGCATTCCATCATCTGGGGCCAATGCCGCGGACAAGTTTGTCTGCATCGAAGTCATCAATATGTCGGCCCAGTTGAAACGGGTGCCATGTTCCGTTACATGCTCCATGATAGTAGCCCAACTACCGCTGAAAGTGAAGCAATCAGGGCGCCCGTAGAGTCTGCAAAGCATGGCGGCAACTAATTTATAAAACTTTCTCAAGCTAGCCACCGGATATTCTTGGTCTTTCTTGAATTTGAATTTCTCGGGCTCTTCCCACCATTGTCTAATAGTATCGACTACAGGAACTACGTGAGCAATAGCCCATTCTGATCTGAAGTACTCTTGTGGGCGAGGCAACGAGTAATAGAGGTGGGCATCCGAGCCTACGAGCGTAGCAAACGCCCGGCGGTCGCTGTCTCGGATCACGAACTTCTTGGGATCCGTTTTCTGTATGATCCAGTCTATAACCTCTGGGCATGGAAATATAGCTGGATGTGCCCCCGCGAGATGCAGTTTGGACCTTTTGACTTGCAAGTATATTTCCCAGTCTGGGAGATCTTCTGGGAATTCCTCTTCCGGTATGACAAACTCATGATACACTTGGTACCATCACATGCTATCTTCTTTTGCAAATGTACATAGCGTATCCCTATATATCGGGGGTGGAGATATCATGTCTAGCTCCTCAACTTCTTCTACCACTTGCTTTTCCTTCTTACGGGACAACGGAGGTGCCATGTCGCTGGAATCTGATAGAACAGGTATACACTTCGCGTCTTCTTCAAGCTCACCTATCAAATTCATAAAGGAATCCCAAGATAAGAACGACATGATGATATAAAGCCAATTACAGTTTATCAATGAACTTCAACTGAGACACATGCAAAATTGGTCACTGGTTTACTAGGTCGTAGGGTCGCAGATTGCAAGAATAGGCCAAGGTGCGACTTTGCGACCTTGCGACTAGGTCGCTGGGTCGCTGGGTCGCAACTCTCCGAAAACTTGGAAAATTGCGACCTTGCGACCTTGCGACTAGGTCGCTGGGTCGCTGGGTCGCAAATTCCAGAAATCCGAAGAAAATGCGACTTTGTGACCTCGCGACTAGGTCGCTAGGTCCCAGGTCGCGATTGGGCTTGCTGGGGGGTTTTACGCGCGCGCGGCCGTAAGGTTTCTTTTCTCCCTCCTCCTGAGAAATTATAAGCTACCTGGGTCCAGGCAGAGTTGAGGAATGGATTTAGGAGCAAGGGACAAGGCTATGAGGGTTTGAACCGGAAGCGAGGTGAGCTTGGGCATTTTGTGGTGAAAGCAGGGTCACAAAACACTCCTAAACTGAAACAAAAATTGTAAAGGCTCAGACAAGGGGAAATTTAAAGGCCTGAGGGGACATGGGTTTGGTAAGAAATGATCATAATGGAAAAAGCAGGAGGAAATGGCAACTTACCTAGGAAAATCGCGCCAGTCGAGCTGTCAGAGGCGTTTTCTTTCAATTCGCCGAATGTGTAAAATGCGACCTGGCGACCTCCCTTATATAAAGGGTCGCACGTGCGGGCAATAAATGCGGGGTCGCCAGGTCACAAATTTCGTGATTTAGGGGTTCTGCGACCTCTCGACCTTGCGACCTGGAGACCTGGGGTCGCTGGGTCGCAAGGTCGCAGTTTTCATTAAAATTTACAATTTGCGACCTTGCGACCTTGCGACCTGGCGACCTGGGGTCGCGGGGTCGCAAGGTCGCAGGGTCGCAGTTTTCTTTAAAAGTTGGGCTTCGCGACTCAGCGACCTTGCGACCTTGCGACCTGGGGTCGCGGGGTCGCAAGGTCGCCGGGTCGCAATTTTCTAAAAAACGAACTCTGCGACTTTGCGACTTAACTTTATTGATTCTTACTTGGTTTTTCTCTAGTTTCAAGGGGCTCCAAAAATTTTAAATAGTGGTCTTTTTGGAGGGTGTTGTAGGGGCTGCAACACCATGGTAAATAAATATTACGTTAATTTCATTTTCACTGTTAGAATCAAGATTCAGTTTAATGTTAAACGAATTCCTGATAAGAGACTATGGGTGTTCGTTATTTAGGAGGGAGATATCTAGAGAGGTTTGGAGGAGTGAAAAAGATTCCTCAAATTAAGCTTGAATACGTGTGGGTGGCCATTGAGTTTCAATGGAGATCCCTTTGAGATGATGACAAGAAACCCAGCAGATATTGTTGCGGGAGCCTCCAATCATCTCCAAACGAATTGATAGTACGAAGCTTCCACAGCAAAAGAGGCTGCATGGTGTAAACCTCCATTATTTGATGCAAGCATAATTGTGAAAGAATATATATTCCTACAACTTGACTCAGTCTCTCACTGTAATGACGAATAATAATCAGGCTCAAGCCTTCGCTGATAGATATGGAGGAAGAAATTTGGAGAATGGTGCCTGTAATATTTCTAAAATTAGCATGCAGCTAATAGGAATATTAAATTTTGATTCTGCACTTAGTAGGTGAATAAATCGAGAAAAGAGACCCATACTTATCTTGTATTAGCATAAAATCCCTCTTGGTGTGAAAAGGGGACATCCTCGTAGTTGGATTTTGCAATCTCCATGTATGAACAAGAAAAGAATCATGTTGATTCAATCAACAGTGTAGTATGAAGGGGTAGCCTTGATGGAGCTACAACACAGTTTTGGAGGGAAAGTGATCACATGGTGTTGGAAATCCTAATGGGTGGGACCCAAGGTGAGGAGGCTCACAAAATTTATAAGGAGAAATATAACAGACATTTGAGGTTAGCTTATGGATTATTGATTTTGGTCTGCTTAGACTATTGAGAATTCTCTTGCTGTTAGTAGAGTTGCAGTGCTGTTTAGCACAAGGCATTCTTGCTTAGGGATTCCTTCTCCTTCCTTGAGAGGACTCTTGGAGGAGCATTGTTCAACAATTTTCCACATCTAGGCTTGAGGCCAAGCATCCTCCTTCAGCTACAGTGTTATTCCTATAGCAGGGAATGTTGTGTTGCAGGGTGTTGTAGTGGAAGACTTACAAAACCAGCTTCTGGGCTTATCTTTCATAGAAGGGAGCTCCCCTTTATTTGCAAGATCTGTACAGGAGATTTCAAAGAATATTCGAAATCTTGGCATGTGGCCAAAGTAGCTTCCATCACTTACAATACATTTCTTTGAAGGAACTGCATCATTTTTCCTAGACTTGCAGTAGCAGGGTTTGAACCCTTGCTTGTGAGCTTGTTCCTTGGAGGAAGGGCCAAGCCTTCTCCCCGAAAGTTTTGTATTTGATTCTTCTTCTGTCATTTGTATATTTCAACTATATTTATATAGTGCTATATTATAGCTATGTTTTTCAGATCTAGATCTACAAATCTTCACTTTTATACATTGTACTCTCATGAATCCCTTGCTGGGTTAATCTTATTTTGAATAAAAAGGAAGGAATCTCCATTTTCTCAGCCATTGGATGATTGTAGTCTCCAGATCTATCATTTATCATTATTTTCTACATAAAACCTCAATAAAATAACGTTGTTTCATGCTTCAGTAATTTCTGTTAAGCAAAGTCATGGGGTTTGGGCTTATTTGAGTCATATTGACTTGGGGAGAACTGTTTATGTGGGCTAGAGTGATTTTTTTCAATTCCAATTCTGTATGTGAGTTGCATGAAGTCTATTCTAAGGGATCCAAGTCTCATTTCTCACAGGAATAGTGTTATTTTATGAAGGAAGCTATTTTATGCCCTATATTGTTGCATTTCCCCACTCTGGAAGGAGTGTATAGGCCGTATTCTTGTTGTTGTGCTTTCATTTGCTGGTGAGATGTTATATTACATCTTATGAGCTAACTTAAAATTCTATTCTCATGATTAGCTGAAGCTCCAACTTAAGAATATCTTGAGATATTCTTATTGTTGTAGAAATTCCCTATTTTGGGATATTACAGTGGTATCAGAGCTGCCGTCTTGGCTTAGCCTATGGATTTAAAATACAATCCAGAAGATAAGAAGGAGAGGAGATTAGAATTATGGAGAGGATGAGATTACTCTCATCAATTTTTAGATCTAAGAAGAGCCTCTCTAAGGAGGTTCAAGAGATGAAAGAAGAGAGATGCAATGAAACTCCAAGAGGGTTTCAAGAAGGAGAAAGTTGTAGTGAGACCTCTAGAAGGCTTCAAGAGGAAGAAGAAGATCCATGCACTTCCTATTCTCATAGAGGAAGTGAAGAGCAAGAAGACCACTTAGAGCATGATATCTTGAGTGGATATTTGACAGAATAGAAGTGCCAACCTAGAGCTTTCAAAGAGACTCTAGATCTTCCTCAGATTATGCATCTGAAAGAAGAAAGGAGGCCATACATAAATAGGATGGTGAAGGGCAATAGGTTTCCATTGTCCACTTTTGATGGATCACCCATATGTACAGCAAGGGTTTGGGTGATGAAGTTAGAAGCATTTTTCCTACTACATCCAGTAGTGGGAAAAGAGGTTGTGGAGATATCAGCGCTGCACTTGGAGGGTAAGGAAATCTCTTGGTGGTTCAGCCATGTGATTCATGCAAGAGTATCTAATTTTGCAGATTTCAATCAAAGGGTGATCAGAATATTTGACAGTGAGAGATCAGAGAAGAAGGAGACCTCATCCCCACTTGAGGAGACCTTTATCAGCGTTGTCACATTCATGAGGGGGCAGCCATCCATATCAGCAGTTGGATCAGCCAACACATTAAAGAGATGAAATCTTGCAGCCATAAAAGATGTTCCCAAGACTCACCAAGGTATGCATGCATTTCCATTTCCTATCATTTCAAAAAATCTTATGGGAAACCTTGGAAATTTTTCCTCGCATGGTCAAGGATCAAAACACATTGTTGAGGTGGAGAAACAAGGTTGCATTGCACTGTGTGACCTTGGTTTAAATAAAGGGGGAATGAAAATTCATTCCATTTCACCCCTATTGAGTTGCATGCAGCATGAGGAGTTAGGGTGTAAGATTTTTGAGGGCATAAGGAGTGTTGTGCCACTTTTTGATGATGTTTTACTTTCAGCACACTTGGATCCTGTTGGATTCAAGAGGATCATTGATGAGAGCTCTTTCCTAAAAGATCTCCAAAGGGTTACGTCTTAACTTCCCATGAGGTGTGAGGAGAAAGATCTTCTTTGGGAGAATGGTAGTCTTCATTGGGAAGATACCAAGGGGGAGAATGATTGGAGGCATCCACATTTGGATGAATGGAGGTGGATGAAGAGCAAGAGGTTGGTAAACCACTTTTAGATCTATGACACAGGGCAACAAGAAGCAAAGATGCGCTGGCTGCTCTTGAGAGAGTTTGGCCATCTTGGGTCATACCCTTTGTCAGAAGGTATGTGGTGGATGGAGGCACGACATGGCACCCATATGATAGAACAACAGAAAACTTGTTTCTATGGGGCATCATACAAGACAACCATCATGATCTTACTCTATGGCTTGTATGAGGGAAAGATGAGGGAGCAGCAAGAGTTTTTGTTGCTATGGTTACACTTGGGAGAGTATGAGAAGAATTTTTCCCATACTTATCATGATATTTCCAGAGAGAAGGAGGGCACATTCAAAGTGCAAGGAGGCTACCCTTCAGCATTGAAGAATCATGAGAGGCTTCCATGTAGGGAGAAGATCTTCTCACATAGCAGCATGATGGTGGATGGCTTTGGCATATGGAATGTCAAAGGGAGGAGTCATGGAGCCTTATCACTAAGGCCAATAGCGCTGTCACATGGGAGTATGTTCTTATTGATGGAGTGTTCCATGGAGAGTTTGTATCCCTTATTCTTGTAGATACTTATGGGGAGATTCTCATGGGAGGACTCATTCATGGGCCTCACTTTCAACCTACTCACTATGTATGGTAAGAAATGCATTTTTGTACTTCTTGATTACTCTATTGAGTATTTGTATCTTCTCACCATATATGAACAGTGCATTGCTCCACAAGAGAGCAAGAGTATTTTTGGGTCTCATGGTCACTTTAGGGCCAATCTTTATAATGTTAGTAGCCCATATATACATGATTTTGGGCAAGTGTATTGTTATTTTGATTATGTATAGCTGATATCCATTGCTGCTTACTACCCCATGATGGAGGAGAAAACATGTACAACTTGTAACTTATTGAAGAACCACTTGCCACATGATATTCTCAAACAACAGTTGGGGAGACTACGTAGTATCCACTTGGAAAACCATTTGTACCATCCAAACTTGCACACAACCTTCAACATTTTTCTGATTTGGATGCCATATGGTGATGATGCGCCATTCATCTTGTATGGAATGGTTTGGGTTGGCATGGCTCATGACATTGGGGAGAGGATCCTTGGAGCCTCAATCTTCTTCTTGCCACTTGAGGGAAACCATGTTGCAGCCCAAGATCAGCATGCCCTCTACACTTATCATAAGTGGAGAGGTGGACAGCGTGGGATAGGCCCTCTTGCCTATCATGTTCATCTATTCAGCCCACTTACACTTCATGAGCCAAAGGTGGGGGAGACTCTTCATGAGTTTCCATGTTGGAGGGTGACTCATTTTATATGGATGATAGCTTGGGGGTGGAGGTTTCACTTGGGAATGAAAGTTTCCCATGCATTTTAAACTCCATGCCTTGAGAGGACCTCTAGACAGCACATAGTTGTCTCCTTGATTATTTTACTTTGCATGATGATAGCCATTTGGGATGTATACCAAGTGCTAACTTGTATCCTTGGGAGAGATACTATGGAGTTTTCATTGTCGAGACAACATCTTATTCGTTGGGAGAGCTCATCATATGAGGATGCTAAAGGAAGAGGGAAGGAGACTTTCCAGTTCTATCCTTGCAGTTTCTTGAGGACAAGAAACATTTGGGAGGGGAGGACTGTAATATTCCTAAAATTAGCATGCAGCTAATAGGAATAATAAATTTTTATTATGCACTTAGTAGGTGAATAAATGGGGAAAAGAGACCCATACTTATCTTGTATTAGCATAAAAGCCCTCTTGGTGTGAAAAGGGGACATCCTAGTAGCTGGATTTTGCACTCTCCATGTATGAATAGGAAAATAATCATGTTGATTTAGTCAAGTTGACTAAGTCAACAGCGCAGTATGAAGGGGTAGCCTTGATGGAGCTACAACGTAGTATTGGAGGGGAAGTGATCACATGGTGTTGGAAACCCTAATGGGTGGGACCCAAGGTGAGGAGGCTCACAAAATTTATAAGGAGGAAGATAGTAGACATTTGAGGTTAGCTTATGAATTACTGATTTTGGTCTGCTTAGACTATTGAGTATTCTCTTGATGTTTAGCAAAGTTGCAGTGCTGTTTAGCACAACGCATTCCTACTTAGGGATTCCTTCTCCTTCCTTGAGAGGGCTCATGGAGGAGCATTTTTCAGCAATTTTTCACATCTAGGCTTGAGGCCAAGCATCCTCCTTCAGCTACAACATTATTCCTTTAGCAGGGAATGTTGTGTTGGAGGGTCTTGCAGTGGAAGACTTACAACACTAGCTTCTGGGCTTATCTTTCAGAGGAGGGAGCTCCCCTTTCTTTTCAAGATCTATACATGATATTTCATAGCATATTGGACATATTGGCATGTGGCCAAAGCAACTTCCATCACTTACACTGCAGTTCTCTAAAGGAGCTACATCATTTTTCCCAGAGTTGCAGTAGCAGGGTTTGAACCCTTGCTTGTGAGATTGTTCCTTAGAGGAAGGGCCAACCCTTCTCCAGGAAAGCTCTGTATTTCATTCTTCTTCTGTCATTTGTATATTTCAACTATATTTATACAGTGCTGCAATATAACTACATTTTTCAGATCTAGATCTGCAGATTTTTACTTTTATACATTGTACTCTCATGAATCCCTTACCGGGTTAATCTTATTTTGTATAAAAAGGAAGGAATCTCCATTATCTCAGCCATTGGATTATTTTAGTATCCAGATCTATCATTTCTCATTATTTAATATATAAAATCTCAATAAAATAATGTTGTTTCATGCTTTAGTAATTTCTGTTAAGCAAAGTCATGGGGTTTGGGCTTATTTGAGTCATATTGACTTGGGGAGATCTGTTTATGTGGGCTAGAGTGATTTGTTTCAGCTCCAATTATGGATGTGAGTTGCATGAAGTCTATTATAAGGGATCCAAGTCCAATTTATCACAGGAATAGCATTATTTTCTGATGGAAGCTATTTTATGCCCTATATTGTTGCATTTCCCCACTCTGGAAGGAGTGTATAGGCCATATTCTTGTTGCCATGATTTCATTTGCTGGTGATATGTTCTCTTACATCTTATGAGCAGATTTACAATGCTATGCTCATGATTAGCTGAAGCTCCAACTTAAGAATATCTTAAGATATTCTTATTGTTGTAGAAATTCCGTATTTTGGGATATTACAGTGTCGTTGCATTGTTCGTCTTCAACTGTGCCAATCGATGTCGACAGGAAATGGCCCCGTGCTGATGAATTGGTTTTTTTTTCTGTGTACAGAATCGATAGTATGGAGACCGGTGCCATATTCAGAACAGAGAGACTGAAAAATATAAGTAATGTTTTTTTGTTTATTTCTAGTGTTTGATTATTTTCTTCAAAATATTTTCCATGTTTACATGTTTATGTGCAAAACTAGATTTTACTTAAAAATATACTATGCTATATTTCTTGGAAAAGAAATACTTTGTCCATACACAAAGAATATACTTTGTCCATGCACAAAGATTAGAATATTATTTTAAATATATGGAAAGAAATATATAGATATTTATATAATATTGCATAAGCAATAAAAGATAAGATGCATGCTCTTTATTTTAAAAGGGATTTTGTACTAATTTAGTTTATGAAATGATAATAAATCCAAGTTATTTTTTTGAAAATGAATTTAGAATAAAGAAGAAATTCGTGATACATTTTCATGGCTGGTGAAAAAAAAGAAAAGATAAATGTTAGTTAGATTAATTTTCTTGAAAGAGTTTCCATGAATTTGGGTGCAAATGTTTCCTATGTTTTCATTTAAAGCCTGCATGAGTGCACAAAGATTGGATAGGAGTTTTGTGCATAAATTAATGAAAAATAAAGATTGTCTTTATAAAACATGCATATGAATCTTGTTCATGCAAGAACAAGAATGCATAAAAGTTTAAGTTAACCTTGTGAATGTTTCTTAGGTTTTATGCATAAAATACGGTCATCTATGATCATTTCCTGAAAGGGAAGCATGTGAAACTACAAGTATAAAGACAACAAAACTAGGTTATGTTAACCTCCTGATATAAATGAAGTATACATTTGTTTACATGAAAGGAATAGTTAAGGATGGTAGAGTTCTAAGAAGGGAATAATGTGTTGCCTACGTTAAAGAAGCGTTATTATAATAAGCTCTTGCATGCACAAAGAATAGTCATTGTGTTATAGAGGTATGTTATTTTCATGGATAAAAAAAATACTGAGCTATCTTAATCTTTAGAAAAAATATGTGAGTACCTCTATGCTAACAAAAATATTATGTTAGTTTATGTTAGTTTTATTTTTGAGTAAGATCATGTATATCTATGCAATATTTGTATTAGATTTCATTAGAAAGAATATACATTTGTATGTGGGAAATGATAACATGTTTTGTTATCCTACATTGGAAAATATTTCTTTGGCAAAGAAGATGAATTACATGTACAAAAACTAAAGTAATGTTTTGGTTCCCTTGAAATATATAGATATATATATAGGTAGTGTTGGTACAATATTTGTAGAATAAGACATGTATTATTATGCTTATTTCATTAGTGTTATGGAAAGGGAAACATGTTTTTGCATGCTCTATTATGTTAAGTATTCTCTTGGGAAATTAATTTTGGAAACTATATGCATTGCATGCATAGGAACAACATTCAACATGTTAGATTTATTATATTTGCATGCTCCAAAAGCAATAGCTGAAGGGCTGGTTCCTCTGTTAAAGTTTAAGGAACACGAATGCACATTGTGTCATTTTCCATTGAAGGAATTCCTGGGCAGTTGTAGTGATTTGTCTTGTATGAATGTGAGCGTGTGTGAGAAGTGTCATAATAATGTGGGGATTGTTTGACATGAATTGATAATTACTTGCTAAGGTAGAGATGTTAGAAGAAAACATGTTGTGTTGTTGTATTCACATTTCATGTATTCTGATGAGGCCCAGCGCTCCTTAAGACCTGCGCTCAAACTATGATTCGACTGTTTGAATAAATCTTAATATAAGTTATGAATTAATGTTTCAATTGTTGGTTGTATCATATGATACGTTACAGATTTGTTCTAATTTCATAATCACTGTGTATTAATTGCCACTCTTCCTTGTAAGCTAGTGTGAGATAGACATCTGTCCTACTTCTCGAGATTTGTTCTCCCACGCTATCTCTAGCCCTAACACTGTTCAGTTGACATTCATTTCATTTTGCTCGAAGTTTTGTGAGGGTTTCTTTGTGACTGTCTCCGCCGATATGGGGTTCTGCTAGTTCTTTTCGCACTGTCTCTGTGGGCAAGGGTTTTGCCAGGTCCTTTGTGGTTTTCAACAAGACTTCAGCAACAAGGCAGTTTTTGGTTATTGTTTCTTATTCATCCCTTCTGTATACATTTCATTTCGGCATTATTTTAACTTCCGCCCTCCAGTTTACTTGTAGTTTAAATTATTATTTCCTGCACCTACAGGTTGAGGTCGTCAAGGGTTTCGGCATCCACTTCAGTTCAACAGCTCCCCAATGGTAAGCCATCCATCCCTGTTTTTTGTGAGTTACTAACGGTCGTAGCTCCTTGTGAGAAGACCCTTATCGACTGGTGACCGAAACTCCTTCTTTGTTCAGTGTTTCTCCTTTTTGGTGAGTTAAACTCATTGAACCTTCTCCATTTCTCTTATTCAGATTTCGATACTCTGTTTATATCATGCCAGAACTTAACTCTCGTTGTTTTGTTCTCTTTGAAGGTAGTCGCAGTCTATCCATTCGCGATTCTTCTCCTTCATAGCTATTGACCCAAAATGGGTAGGGTCTTGACCTTTCTCCACCTCTGGTGGTTTGTAATTTGTTTTGGTTATGAGTTCCGAGCTTGCGTGCCTCGTTATCTTGCCGTGGATTCTCGTAGAGCTATAAAAAGGGTCTCTTTCACCTCTAATTACCTCACATTAATATGTCAATCCGGGAGCGTTTTGTCATTACAAAGAGTGACTCAATCCGAGGCTATCATTTGTCAGAGTAATGCTAGTAGTACAGTGCTTAAGAAATACAAGAGTAAACGGATGCTTACTTGTAACTAAATTACTTCAAAGAATAAACCACACACTCAGAAAACTCAACAGTTTATCAGTCAAGGGTTCGGCAGTGATAACCCATCCCTTCGGAAACTGATGGAAAGGAAACTAGAGCATGGATCACGAGCCTGGGAGCTAGACAGTAACTGCCAATGCTCACTACAGCTTTAGATCATCTCTCACACCAAACCAACAACTGCAAGTAAATGGAACAGCAAAGCGAATAAAGGATTGAACAGCAATTCTGGAATAGAACAGCAAGTCTAAAATGGAACAGCAATTGAAATAACTAAGTCCCGCGGGTTATAACCAATTAACTCAAATACTCTCTATGCAATCAAATAACATTCTTTCACTCCAAAGGCAATTCACACGAATCACACTAAAGGAACAGCAAAAACAATTAATGAATTAAGGAACAATACTAATAAATCGGAAACGCACACAATACATTGGAATAACAATCAACAGAAATACAATTGTGCTTTTAAATAGAACGCTATTGTTACTGAATCCAACGATTGTAAAGAACACTGCCTCAACAAATGTATAACACGAATATTCAGCATAACAGCTCTGTGACAAAACAGTAAGAACATGCAATTAACTCCGAAAAGGATTAATAACTTGATGCAGAGTCAACACACGATTCTGTTGGTAAAAACCTCAATGATTCAACCTTTAACAGAGCATGTAATATGAACTTATAGAACATACCGAATTACCAAATACAATGATAAACAAACCACACAGGAATAAAGCCGTAATGGTACAGAAGCAAGTGTCCTTCGGGGCCGGGCCCTTAGCCTCCAAGGATACACCTCTTGAAGTTAATCCAGTAGCAGGGACGAAATAATCGCCAAACTTTCATTAATGCATCGGTCAAAAATACATTGAACCAGTTCTCAACGAAACTTAATAATCAAAGCTGATGTTTTACAGAAATTACATAAAACGTATCCTTCATCTCTATATCTCCCTATCCTAAACTAATAGTGCTGTCTCTTTATATAAAGACGACGGCGGAGATGTCCAAGTGACAAGGTAAATAAAGCAGCGATCCCTCAGGATCGAAGATCCTGAGGGATTCGCCAAACTGTTTAACTCTTCATCCTGTCTTTCCTTTTGCGTTGAGCTGGTGTCTTCTCCTTCTTTTCCGAACCGATTTGCTTCGATCTGTTTATCCTTGTTTGCGTTCGGTTCTCGTCCAGAGGGACAACAGTTATCTCAACTTTGTCCTTTCCTTTGGAACGTCAATCCCTCGTTTTCTCCTTTTCCAGTATAGAAAATAACCATTATCAGTGGCTAAGTCTTGCATATCAATTCTAATGTGTTTTGTTATAGTTCCTTATTACTTTCCAAATTCATGACACAAAAAGGTTCACAAATTCTATTAAAAAGCCACTGAAATAATGATCAAAAGCATACCTTTTTAGTACTCCACACACCCCCCTGCTTACCTTGTTTCATGTCCTCATGAAAACATTGTAGTTGACATGCAATGCAATGAGAGAATATGCTGGAGAAGGAGTCTCATGCGGAGGCCTACAACCATGTTGAGTGATTAGATAGTCAAAGAACTGACCTGTTTGCCCCTCAGGCATATCATACAGGGCCTGGTATCCGAGTGCAGGATGCCAAATAATTGGAGTGCGAAATCTATATCCTAACCAGGATGACCCTGCTTTCAGAATGGTCTCGCCATAGAGGTTCAAACGGTCGGCGGCTAACTCAAAGTTCTCATACTTAAATGGTTCTCTGAGCTGGATGTGTGGATCAGAGATTCGGTATCGGAATTTGGCTGCATTAATAGCCAAGTCTTTGATGGAAAGAAAATACTCTAAAATTTCTTGAATGAGTGCCTCATGCATGGGTCCTAATGTTTCAATGGCACCAGGAGCCTTTATAAGATATCTATGAGCTTTCCACAACTGTACTGGGTTCCTAGGCTCAGCCCTAACCCGTAAATCTAGACCATTTTCCTGACCCTGGAAAGTGTCATAGGCTTTGAGCCACTTAATCTGATTAACCCCGAATGAAATGAATGCTTGGAATTGGATGTCTCCAAAGAAAGGGCCAGGGTTTAATTCAGTCTCCTGACTTAACACAAGGTCGTGCAAATAGAGTTCACACAACAATCTCTGGACTTTCACCCCATAATGTTTACAGCAGTCTATAAAGTCATTGACGGTGTTAATTTGTATAGGGGTGCCTGCTTTAACAGCTTTGATTTTTAATTGTAAATACCGTTCTAATAAAAATAGAGCATAGTTTTTAGTAGGAGCCCTACATGCTAAAACATCATTGTATAAAGAACACAAGTCATTCATCTGTTTGATAACAGTATTTAGTCTACTGGTTACCTGTGCAACTTCCTCTTGTTCCTTTTTCCAACCTTCAAAGGCCTGGCTTTTGGATTGACTGACGTCCCTTAGTTGCTGTTGTAACTCTTCATATTTTTCTCGGGGAACCGTTTGCTCTCTAAGCTGTTCGGCTTCTTGCTGGGCTTGTTTCACCATCTTATGCAAGGTTTTCGTTTTCGGATCTTTTTTCCATAGGTCAGTGGAGGCCGGGAGTTTTACCTGAAATTTCTTATTATGCTATTTGGAGTTCAGAACCCTTATTACCCCTGAGGGTGGTGCCTCTGTCTGAATTTGCTTGTCACTGACCCTTATATCATCCTTTTCTATTTTAACGTGAACACCCGTCTGTTCCTCAGCATCATTTGGAACGGCAGCTGGATTCTCAGTAGGGTTTTGAACAGCAGGCCGCTTGTTGGCCTTCTTTTTCCTTCCTCCGGTCTTTCTTACCTTCTGGTTCTTTTTCAGAATCCTAATTTGTTGTCTGAGCTGGGTTATCGTATTCAACAATTTATTCCGTTCCCTCCGCAACTTCTTAATTTCCAATGTTTCATTCGAAGGAACAACAGTCTGTCTGCTACGGACTGGATCATGACTAGTTGCTAAATATTCCTCTTGGGGTTCTTCCTCTTGGGGTTCTTCCTCACTGCTCTGCTCTGGCTGTTCAGGGGTAGGAACCTCGACTGGTTCTGTCTCTTCCTGAGCAGATGCTGTCTCTGCTCCTACTTCCTCTAGAATTTCCTCTTGTGACCTGGGAACAGATTGTTCCTGTTCAGTATTTTCCTCCTCTTCATCATGAACATGCATGTTTTCTTCTTGGGGTTTGTCGTGGGGGTTCTCTGAACTAGAAGGTTGGCCATACTTACTCATATTGGCTAGGACTGCGGCCAAGTCATCATCTCCCAGTAGGTCTTGTAATGGGCTATCTTCCCGCTGTCCCATTTCTTCCTCCTGTTCAGTTTTTGCTTCTATATCTGTTCCTGAAGGTTCGGCTGCTTTTTCTTCGGGTTGCTCATCTTCAATTATCACTGGTTGGCTGGTGCTTCCCTGAAGCTTTTCCAGCCTTCCTCTTATCCGAGCCAACCGGGCTGACTTTCTGGGCTTATCTATGCTTCCTCTCATCTGAGCTAACCGAGCTGATTTTCTGGGTTCCTCTGGTTGCTCGGGTGAGTCAATGGCATGCTTGCGCTTTGCCGATTCTCGATGTATCTCTGGTTGTTCTGATGTACTAGCAACATGTTCTCTGCGTTTTGCCGGACACTCTGGTGTGCTTATAGAATGTCTGCGTTTTGGGGATGGCTCTGTCAATCCCCCCTCAATTAGTGCAATCAGTTCTTCCCAGCTGCTCTGCTGCTGGGTGAGACCATAACTAACCACTAGTCGTATCAACCCATGGTGGCTAACGACTGACTCTATGTGTTGTGCCTTTTTTATACTTTGTGCAGCATCATGCAATAAGGAGTTCAGGAGTGCAGGTAAATTTACAGAGCATCTCTGCTTTAAAACAACTAAAAGTTTAAGATGTCGTGGTCTTACCACGTCTTTCCTTCCTTCGCAGGTAATGTAACTCTGCACTGTTCTTGCTAGCTCCGTCCAAGGTTCTCCTAGGGTTGCTGGCAGAATACCCTTCCCCTTAATTGTCAGATTCTGGCCTTCGTCCTGGAACAATTCCATGACCTTCTGTAATCGTTCCTTTTTTAATGTCCATACCGGTCCGGTGGCTGGTAGTCCTGAAACTTCTGCAATTATGGCATCAGTGACCGCTATCCACTTCCCTCTTACTGTGGAGTGGTCATCTTGTAAATTCTGCAAAAATTCCATCGCTACTGTTTCATTGGACTCCTGTAGGCGATTGAAATAATTCAACCATCCTGCTCTTTCCAGGATCTCTCGGGCAGCAGCGGAGATCGTCAGCTGTTGAGGCTCACTTCGAATTGCCCTTCCTCCCATGGTTTCACTGCGAATTCTAAATGGAACAGCAAAAACGTTTTCTGTTTGAAATGTAGGGAGGATGATAATCGCAAGGTTACGAGAAAGAAAACACAGAGTATGCAATAGTGAAACAGAAAGCAACTTGTGCGAAAATAGAAATGCCATGCCGTTAAAATATGCCAAACCGTCGTATACTAGTTTTCTCGAATGGTGAGTGGATACGTAATACAGGGAATGATGAGGTTAACCTCCCCCCCCCGCAGTGTGATAGGCTGTCCCAGCCGGCAAATAAAGGAGCGGCACCCCGTCTGCAATCAAGTCAGAAAGGAACAGCATATGGAATTATGCTATGTTGCAAAGGACAACAAATTACCGAAATCGAGGCGGAGAATTGATCGCGTATAATATAAGAGGCTGCTGTGTTATGATTTGAGGCTGATGGATAGGGCATGTATCGTACTTGCCAATCTCAAGTGGTCATGGTCACTTCAGTTGCCATGATTGGTAATGATAAATATTCATGCGATGTATAAATCGGGAAATGACATATGATTAGTCCCTATGATATAAAAACAAAAGAGTATTCGTATCTTACCCATTGGTGTAAGCAAGGTGACTTCAATACCATTAACAGTACTCTGCTGCCAACAGGTGTCCATAACCTTGGCAGAGTTGTTTTTTTACCCTCGGAACCATGATCCTTTGTGTATATTTAGGAATGTTGTTATGTGAAAATGTAGACCATTATGCTGGCTTGGTGACCAGTTAACCATAATGCCATTCACGAGGAAGGAGCGAAACATGGGCAGGCCGGCTCGTAATGAGACCTCTTGTTCCGAGGTTTGTTTATTTGATATACCTTTTGGACCATATCCCTGGTGTGGTGGCCAGAATGGGAATGCCACTTCACTTCCATCCTCATGATCATGGTAGGCCGGCTCTCGATGAGACCCCCTATCCTGCATTTGACACTTGACATATCATGTTCACATATTTTTTCTTTTTTATCGAATACTTTTCCTTATACACAAAGGGTGGCTCAACACTCCTTAAGAGTAGGAATGGTGGAAGAAGTCTTATTATCTCAATAGGAAGATATAAACTCTTTGCTCTTATTCCCAAGTACTAATAAAAAAAATTTAAGGGAATCAGCATGATAAAGATAACCAATCAGGGCAAAATTAGTAAGGCCATGTCAACAAAAGGTAAGAAATAAGTATGTCCTTCCATTTGTCCTCTTACTAATGCAGAGCCTTATAGATATAGCGATTTATGGTTTGCAGATTTCGGTATGTTGTGATTTTATGTTTCATTGCACAAATACATAGCTGTATCTTAAAGACTAGAAAGAAGACGGGCACAAAGCATCCTCAATTTAGATCAGCAAAAGGAATAAGCTGTTTCACAAGGAGAGCAAAAGTATGCGAGTGGTGTTCCTTTGGAAAAGAAACAATGATGTATGATAGAAAAAGGAACAACAAAAAAATGCAAATGCCGTTCCTTTTTGGAAAAGGAACGGAAAAAATAAAAAGGCTATAAAAAACACTCTAAATGCCAAAGAGGAACAATAGTAATAAAAAAACGTTGTTTCTTTGAAGAAAAAGGAACGGTGGTAACCAAAAGGAACAACAGAAATCGTAATAATGCCGTTCCTTTGAAAAAGGAACAGCAGAGATCCCGAGTGTTGTTCCTTTAGAAAAGGAACAGCAAAAGGAACAGCAAAACAAGCAAAACCAATATCATAAGAAACACGCAAATGCTATTTTTAGAAGGGCAAAAATCGAACTTTGTGAAAGAAAAGGAACAACAAAACATGACAAGAAAATATTTAAATGCAAACTTATGTACAAAAATTACTCAAAAACACAAAAACTTATGTACAAATTGCAAAGAGAAATGAACCCTTAATGAATTACAGGTGAGGAAGATTTCTCTTCCTCTCCTAAGATCTCCATATCAGTGTCTCGGCGTAGCTGCTGGCAGAAGGATTCCCGAGTGAGTGGTTTACGATAGAGACGGACTCGGTGGCCATTTACTTTGAATGCATATCCAGAACCGTCAATGGTGATTAGAGTAAGGGTTTCTTTGTCATGCACCTTCTGGATTTCGTATGGCCCCAACCATCGAGTCTGAAGTTTTCCAGGGAAGTCCTGAAACCGAGAATCGTATAACAGAGCCCAGTCTCCCTCGTGGAAGACTTTGTTCTTGATGAGCGCATCATGCCATTTGGCTCACTGCTGTTGAATCAATGCTGTATTTTGTAGTGCAGAGAGCCGAATTTCGTCTAATTCATTGATCTGCTGTAGTCGATTGAGTTGTGCCTCGCTTAGATCTAGGCCAACTTCCTGTGCTGTCCGTAATGTTTGGATTTCGAATTCTATAGGAAAAATGGGTTGTTTTCCAAACACTAATTGATAAGGTGAGTAACCGGTGGTGCTCCTCCATGTGGTTCGATAGGCCCAAAGTGCTTCAGGTAGTCGGGTAGCCCAATCACGCCTATGTGACGCAATGGTTTTCGTTAGGATTGATTCTATTATCTTATTGCTACTTTCTACCTGCCCATTCGCCTGTGGGTGATATGGAGTAGTGATCTTATGTTGGACATGATAATTGTTAAGTGTTGCAGCTAATTTATGCCCAACAAATTGTGGTCCTCCATCTGTAATTATTTCTCTGGGAAGGCCATAACGAACGAATAGATGGAACAGGAACTGTATGACAGAATCCTCTATGGCTCTTGGCAATGCTTCTGCCTCAACCCATTTGGTGACATATTCTGTTGCCACCAAAATATATGTTTTCTGATTTGATGAGGGGTTGATGGGTCCAACGAAATCAAGAGCCCATCGCTCGAAAGGTTCGATGACTAACTGTGGTTTCAGAGGCATCTCATCAGCTTGACCAGGTCGTCCTGCTCGCTGGCAGCTGTCACAGGCTTGGACAAACTTCTTCGCATCTTTGAAGATCGTAGGCCAGTAATATCCTGTCTGTAATACTTTATGTGCAGTTCTACGCTCAGCGAAGTGCCCCCCACACGGTCCATCGTGACAGGCTTTTAGGATGTCAAAAATTTCATCCTCTCTAACACATCGCCTGATATGTATGTCTGCTCCTGTGTGAAAAAAATAGCCTCCAATCCACGAAAATCGAGAACTTTTCTGAATAATCTGCTTGCGCTCATTAGGAGTTAAATGTTTTGGTAATTTACCCACTGCGAGGTAGTTGGCAACATCAGCATACCAGGGTGTTTGAACGGCAACTGCAAACAGGTGCTCATCCGGAAATTGATCTTCAACTGCTGTTGCATCACTTGATTTTGGTATTCTTGAAAGAAAATCGGCTACAGGGTTTTCTTTGCCAGGCCGGTCCTTGATTGTGATGTCAAATTCCTGCAATAAGATTAACCATCGCGTTACTCTGGCATTTGTGACAGGCTTATTTGCTAAATATTTTATAGCAGAATGGTCTGTGTACAAGATAACAGGATAGCCTGTAATATAATGTCTAAATTTATTGATAGCATGTATTACAGCTAGGAATTCGTTTTCAGTAACAGTGTAATTCAATTCAGCAGGGGATAAATTTTTGCTGATGTAATAGATAGCATATGGTTTTTTATCCTCTTCCTGCCCAAGGATTGCGCCAATGGCTGTATCTGAGGCATCAGATGATATCTGGAATGGCAAATCCCAGTTTGGTCCTCGAAGGACTGGGGCTGTGGATACAAGCTTCTTTAGATCCTCGAAAGCACGGTCACATTTGTCTGTCCAAAGAAAATCAACATTACCAGTTAGTGCATATAAAGGAGCAGCAATGTGTGAATAATGCTCTATGAATCATCTATAATAACCGGAAAATCCAAGAAAGCTGCGTACCTCTGTTTGAGTAGTAGGAGTGGGAATAAGCAAAAGTGTTTGGATTTTAGCCGGGTCTACCTGAATGCCGGTTGCTGAGACATAGTGTCCTAGGATAAGTCCTTCAGTCATCATCAAGAAACATTTTTCGTTGCTTAAGCAAAGCTTGGTAACAATGCAGCGTTGTAGGACTTTTTCTAGGGTGTCTAGAGCTGGATCAAAATCGTCTCCATATGGTGTAAAGTCATCCATGTAAACTTCAAGTCCATCATTTATTAAATATGCAAAAATGCTAAGGATAGCCCTATGAAATGTGGCAGGGGCATTACATAGGCCAAAAGGTAGAACTCGATAGGCAAATG
>CM076578.1:212514281-212668328 GCA_034641835.2 Pinus albicaulis | reverse complement strand
AAAGCCGTAATGGTACAGAAGCAAGTGTCCTTCGAGGCCGGGCCCTTAGCCTCCAAGGATACACCGCTTGAAGTTAATCCAGTCGCAGAGATGAAATAATCACCAAACTTTCATTAATGCATCGGTCAAAAATACATTGAACCAGTTCTCAACGAAACTTAATAATCAAAGCTGATGTCTTACAGAAATTACATAAAACGTATCCTTCATCTCTATATCCCCTAAACTAACAGTGTTGTCTCTTTATAAAAAGACGATGGCGGAGATGTCCTGAGGGATTCGCCAAACTGTTTAACTCTTCATCCTGTCTTTCCTTTTGCGCTGAGCTGGTGTCTTCTCCTTCTTTTCCGAACCGATTTGCTTTGATCTGTTTATCCTTGTTTGCGTTCGGTTCTCGTCCAGAGGGAACGGCGATTTATCTCGACTTTGTCACTGTGCCTGGGAGGAGCAGGCAGAGTATCCATAAAAAGATATATATATATATATATGAAGAAACATAATCAGGTACAACCCAGGAGATCAATTCTCATGTGTTTTGTTATAGTTCCTTATTACTTTCCAAATTCATGACACAAAAAGGTTCACAAATTCTATTAAAAAGCCACTGAAATAATGATCAAAAGCATACCTTTTTAGTACTCCACACACCCCCCTTCTTACCTTGTTTCATGTCCTCATGAAAACATTGTAGTTGACATGCAATGCAGTGAGAGAATATGCTGGAGAAGGAGTCTCATGCGGAGGCCTACAACCATGTTGAGTGATTAGATAGTCAAAGAACTGACCTGTTTGTCCCTCAGGCATATCATATAGGGCCTGGTATCCGGGTGTAGGGTGCCAAATAATTGGAGTGCGAAATCTATACCCTAACCAGGATGATCCTGCTTTCAGAATGGTCTCGCCATAGAGGTTCAAACGGTCGGCAGCTAACTCAAAGTTCTCATACTTAAATGGTTCTCTGAGCTGGATGTGTGGATCAGAGATTCGGTATCGAAATTTGGCTGCATTAATAGCCAAGTCTTTAATGGAAAGAAAATACTCTAAACTCTCTTGAATGAGTGCCTCATGCATGGGTCCTAATGTTTCAATGGCACCAGGAGCCTTTATAAGATATCTATGAGCTTTCCACAACTGTACTGGGTTCCTAGGCTCAGCCCTAACCCGTAAATCTAGACCATTTTCCTGGCCCTGGAAAGTGTCATAGGCTTTGAGCCACTTAATCTGATTAACCCCGAATGAAATGAATGCTTGGAATTGGATGTCTCCAATGAAAGGGCCAGGGTTTAATTCAGTCTCCTGACTTAACACAAGGTCGTGCAAATAAAGTTCACACAACAATCTCTGGACTTTCACTCCATAATTTTTACAGCAGTCTATAAAGTCATTGACGGTGTTAATTTGTATAGGGGTGCCTGCTTTAACAGCTTTGATTTTTAATTGTAAATACCGTTCTAATAAAAACAGAGCATAGTTTTTAGCAGGGGCCCTACATGCTAAAACATCATTGTATAAAGAACACAAGTCATTCATCTGTTTGATAATAGTATCTAGTCTACGGGTTACCTGTGCAACTTCCTCTTGTTCCTTTTTCCACCCTTCAAAGGCCTGGCTTTTGGATTGACTGACGTCCCTTAATTGCTGCTGTAACTCTTCATATTTTTCTCGGGGAACCGTTTGCTCTCTAAGTTGCTCGGCTTCTTGCTGGGCTTGCTTCACCATCTTATGCAAGGTTTTTGTCTTTGGATCTTTTTTCCATAGGTCAGTGGAGGCCGGGAGTTTTACCTGAACTTTCTTATTATGCTGTTTAGAGTTCAGAACCCTTATTACCCCTGAGGGTGGTGCCTCTGTCTAAATTTGCTTGTCACTGATCCCTATATCATCCTTTTCTGTTTTAACGCGAACATCCGTCTGTTCCCGTTCCTCAGCATCATTTGGAACGACAGCTAGATTCTCGGTAGGGTTTTGAACAGCAGGCCGCTTGTTGGCCTTCTTTTTCCTCCCTCCGGTCTTTCTTACCTTCTGGTTCTTTTTCAGAATCCTAATTTGTTGTCTGAGCTGGGTTATCGTATTCAACAATTTATTCCGTTCCCTCCGCAACTTCTTAATTTCCAATGTTTCATTCGAAGGAACAGCAGTCTGTCTTCTACGGACTGGATCATGACTAGTTGCTAAATCTTCCTCTTGAGGTTCTTCCTCTTGGGGTTCTTCCTCACTGCTCTGCTCTGGCTGTTCAGGGGTAGGAACCTCGACTGGTTCTGTCTCTTCCTGAGCAGATGATGTCTCTGCTCCTACTTCCTCTAGAATTTCCTCTTGTGACCTGGGAACAGATTGTTCCCGTTCAGTATTTTCCTCCTCTTCATCATGAACAGGCATGTTTTCTTCTTGGGGTTTGTCGTGGGGGTTCTCTGAACTAGAAGGTTGGCCATACTTACTCATATTGGCTAGGACTGCGGCCAAGTCATCATCTCCCAGTAGGTCTTGTAATGGGCTATCTTCCTGCTGTCCCATTTCTTCCTCCTGTTCAGTTTCTGCTTCTATTTCTGTTCCCGAAGGTTCGGCTGCTTTTTCTTCGGGTTGCTCATCTTCAATTATCACTGGTTGGCTGGTGCTCCCCTGAAGCTTTTCCAGCCTTCCTCTTATCCGAGCCAACCGGGCTGACTTTCTGGGCTTATCTATGCTTCCTCTCATCCGAGCTAACCGAGCTGATTTTCTGGGTTCCTCTGGTTGCTCGGGTGAATCAATGGCATGCTTGCGCTTTGCCGATTCTTGATGTATCTCTGGTTGTTCTTATGTACTAGCAACATGTTCTCTGCGTTTTTCCGGACACTCTAGTGTGCTTATAGAATGTATGCGTTTTGGGGATGGCTCTGTCAATCCCCCCTCAATTAGTGCAATCAGTTCTTCCCAGCTGCTCTGCTGCTGGGTGAGACCATAACTAACCACTAGTCGTATCAACCCATGGTGGCTAACGACTGACTCTATGTGTTGTGCCTTTTTTATACTTTGTGCAGCATCATGCAGTAAGGAGTTCAGGAGTGCAGGTAAATTTACAGAGCATCTCTGCTTTAAAACAGCTAAAAGTTTAAGATGTCGTGGTCTTACCACGTCTTTCCTTCCTTCGCAGGTAATGTAACTCTGCACTGTTCTTGCTAGCTCCGTCCAGGGTTCTCCTAGGGTTGCTAGCAGAATACCCTTCCCCTTAATTGTCAGATTCTGGCCTTCATCCTGGAAAATGTCCATGACCTTCTGTAATCGTTCCTTTTTTAATGTCCATACCGGTCCGGTGGCTGGTAGTCCTGAAACTTCTGCAATTATGGCATCAGTGACAGCTATCCGCTTCCCTCTTATTGTGGAGTGGTCATCTTGTAAATTCTGCAAAAATTCCATATCTTTACATAAGAGTGGGAAATATTGTTTGGGGGTTTTTTTGGGGAGGTTGATTGGGGATTCAACCTCCACGAAGCGAGAGCGTTCTATTTGCACCGGGGGGGGGCTACCACGATCATGCACGATCCGCAACGAAATAGAGCGAGATGAGAGGTTGACCCGTTGGTCCTACGTTTGAAGTAGATCCACGTGGAGTTCAAACTCCCTGCAACCGTCCTTCCTCTTTCACCTGAAATACAAGAAGAAACCAGCACAAAGGACAAGTTGTACAGTATATTTCTACTCTATATGTTAGCGAGATTCATATAAATATTAAATAAATCATCATAAATGCTTGTATAACAAATACTCTTCATACATTAAAGCATACACTAACACGTTTACTTCGGGAACAGCATGATACTTCTGTATTATAAAAATAGTACGTACAAAAGTAAGTGGAGAGATCACCTGATCCTTCCAAGGCCTTCGCGGACCGTCGTCCGGATCCGTCCAGCCCTTGCCTCGCTAAGACTCCTTCCAAATGAGTGCATACGAGATAACATATAAAGGGATGTGTATCTCAAGGAAACAAGGGTTTTCTGAAATGAACTGGGAAAGTGCAGGAGGCACGGGGAATCAGACTTGGATAGGGAACCAACAGAGTATAATAATAATAATTCTCTCTCTCCCTTAGGCCATACATATGGGGTCCTTTTATAGTCCCTCCAAGTAGTTTCAGCAGTTGGAAACAGTTGGCCACGGGCTGGGGTAGTTGAACTACCTGAGTAACTATCAACCCAGCGCGAAATTAGGGATTTTTATATATTTTTTTAATCATTAAAATGGCATACGCGGAAAAGTCTAGTTGTACTAGCGTATACACGCGGAAAAACACGGGCATAGTCGCGTATGAAGGATTTTCCACTGTTTTTAAGTGAATTTGTCCAAGTCTGTAGGAATGGGTGCCCATAAAGCCATGTAGCAATCATGAATCATGTCAAGGTGAGAAATGATGCTATAACACTCCTGTAGGCGATTGAAATAATTCAACCATCCTGCTCTTTCCAGGATTTCCCGGGCAGCAGCGGAGATCATCAGCTGTTGAGGCTCACTTCGAATTGCCCTTCCTCCCATAGTTTCACTGTAGATTCTAAATGGAACGGCAACTACGTTTTCTGTTTGAAACACAGAGAGGGTGAAAATCACAAGGTTTCGAAAAAACACAGAGTATGCAACAGTGCAACAGAAAGCAACTTGTGACAAAAATAGAAATGCCATGCCGTTAAACCATGCCAAACCGTCGTATACTAGCTTTCCCGAATGGTGAGTTGACACGTAATACATGGAATGATGAGGTTAACCTCCCCCCCCGCAATGTGATAGGCTGTCCCAGCCGACAAATAAAGGAGCGGCACCCGGTCTGCAATCAAGTCAGAAAGGAACAGCATATGGAATTATGCTATGTTGAAAAGGACAACGAATTACCGAAATCGAGGCGGAGAATTGATCGCGTATGATATAAGAGGCTGCTGTGTTATGATTTGAGGCTGATGGATAGGGCATGTATCGTACTTGCCAATCTCAAGTGGTCATGGTCACTTCCGTTGCCATGATTGGTAATGATAAATATTCATGCGATATATAAATCGGGAAATGACATATGATTAGTCCCTATGATATAAAAACAAAAGAGTATTAGTATCTTACCCATTGGTGTAAGCAAGGTGACTTCAATACCATTAACAGTACTCTGCTGCCAACAGGTGTCCATAACCTTGGCAGAGTTGTTTTTTTCACCCTCGGAACCATGATCCTTTGTGTATACTTATGAATGTTGTTATGTCAAAATGTAGACCATTATGCTGGCTTGGTGACCAGTTAACCATAATGCCATTCACGAGGAAGGAGCGAAACATGGGCAGGCCGGCTCGTAATGAGACCTCCTGTTCCAAGGTTTGTTTATTTGATATACCTTTTGGACCATATACCTGGTGTGGTGGCCAGAATGGGAATGCCACTTCACTTCCATCCTCATGATCATGGTAGGTCGGCTCTCGATGAGACCCCCTATCCTGCATTTGACACTTGACATATCATGTTCACATATTTTTTCTTTTTTATCGAATACTTTTCCTTATACACAAAGGGTGGCTCAACACTCCTTAAGAGTAGGAATGGTGGAAGAAGTCTTATTATCTCAATAGGAAGATATAAACTCTTTGCTCTTATTCCCAATTACTAATAAAAAAAGTTTAAGGGAATCAGCATGATAAAGATAACCAATCAGGCAAAATTAGTAAAACCATGTCAACAAAAGGTAAGAAATAAGTATGTCCTTCCATTTGTCCTCTTACTAATGCAGAGCCTTATAGATATAGCGATTTATGGTTTGTAGATTTCGGTATGTTGTGATTTTATATTTCTTTGCACAAATACATAGCTGTATCTTAAAGACTAGAAAGAAGACGGGCAAAAAGCATCCTCAATGTAGATCAGCAAAAGGAATAAGTTGTTTCACAAGGAGAGCAAAAGTATGCGAGTGGTGTTCCTTTGGAAAAGAAACAATGATGGATGATAGAAAAAGGAACAACAAAAAATGCAAATGCCGTTCCTTTTTGGAAAAGGAACGGCAAAAAAAGAGGAACAATAGAAATAAAAAAACGCTGCTTCTTTGAAGAAAAAGGAACGGTGGTAACCAAAAGGAACAGCAGAAAACGTAATAATGTCGTTCCTTTGAAAAAGGAACAGCAGAGATCCCGAATGCTGTTCCTTTAGAAAAGGAACAGCAAAAGGGACAGCAAAACAAGCAAAACCAATATCATAAGAAACACGCAAATGCTATTTTTAGAAGGGCAAAAATCGAACTTTGTGAAAGAAAAGGAACAACAAAACATGACAAGAAAATATTTAAATGCAAACTTATGTAAAAAAATTACTCAAAAACACAAAAACTTATGTACAAATTGCAAAGAGAAATGAACCCTTAATGAATTACAGGTGAGGAATATTTCTCTTCCTCTCCTAAGATCTCCATATCAGTGTCTCGGCGTAGCTGCTGGCAGAAGGATTCCCGAGTGAGTGGTTTACGATAGAGACGGACTCGGTGACCATTTACTTTGAATGCATATCCAGAACCGTCAATGGTGATTAGAGTAAGGGTTCCGTTGTCATGTACCTTCTGGATTTCGTATGGTCCCAACCATCGAGTCTGAAGTTTTCCAGGGAAGTCCTGAAACCGAGAATCGTATAACAGAGCCCAGTCTCCCTCGTGGAAGACTTTGTTTTTGATGAGCGCATCATGCCATTTAGCTCGCTGCTGTTGAATTAATGCTGTATTTTGTAATGCAGAGAGCCTAACTTCGTCTAATTCATTGATCTGCTGCAGTCGATTGATTTGTGCCTCACTTAGATCTAGGCCGACTTCCTGTGCTGTCCGTAATGTTTGGATTTCGAATTCTATGGGAAAAATGGGTTGTTTTCCAAACACTAATTGATAAGGTGAGTAACCGGTGGTGCTCCTCCATGTGGTTCGATAGGCCCAGAGTGCTTCAGGTAGTCGGGTAGCCCAATCACGCCTATGTGACGCAATGGTTTTCATTAGGATTGATTCTATTATCTTATTGCTACTTTCTACCTGCCCATTCGCCTGTGGGTGATATGGAGTAGTGATCTTATGCTGGACATGATAATTGTTAAGTGTTGCAGCTAATTTATGCCCAATAAATTGTGGTCCTCCATCTGTAATTATTTCCCTAGGAAGGCCATAACGAACAAATAAAAGGAACAGGAACTGTATGACAGAGTCCTCTGTGGCTCTTGGTAATGCTTCTGCCTCAACCCATTTGGTGACATATTCTGTTGCCACCAAAATATATGTTTTCTGATTTGATGAGGGGTTGATGGGTCCAACGAAATCAAGAGCCCATCGCTCGAAAGGTTCGATGACTAACTGTGGTTTCAGAGGCATCTCATCAGCTTGACCAGGTCGTCCTGCTCGCTGGCAGCTGTCACAGGCTTGGACAAACTTCTTCGCATTTTTGAAGATCGTAGGCCAGTAATATCCTGTCTGCAATACTTTATGTCCAGTTCTACGCTCAGCGAAGTGCCCCCCACACGATCCATCGTGACAGGCTTTTAGGATGTAAAAAACTTCATCCTCTCTAACACATCGCCTGATATGCATGTCTGCTCCTGTGTGAAACAAATAGCCTCCAATCCACGAAAATCGGGAACTTTTCTGAATAATCTGCTTGCGCTCATTAGGAGTTAAATGTTTTGGTAATTTACCCACTGCGAGGTAGTTGGCAACATCAGCATACCAGGGTGTTTGAACGGCAACTACAAACAGGTGCTCATCCGGAAATTGATCTTCAACTGCTGTTGCATCACTTGATTTTGGTATTCTCGAAAGAAAATCGGCTACAGGGTTTTCTTTGCCAGGCCGGTCCTTGATTGTGATGTCGAATTCCTGCAATAAGATTAACCATCGAGTTACTCTGGCATTTGTGACATGCTTATTTGCTAAATATTTTATAGCAGAATGGTCTGTATACAAGATAACAGGGTAGCCTGTGATATAATGTCTAAATTTATTGACAGCATGTATTACAAACAGGAATCTTTTCAAAGTAAGAAGGTAACTACAACTAAATAAGGATACCATTTAAGTGTAACAGAGGCATATGTTTTATCCTCTCTGTCATGACCCATCAATGGTCGCATTCGAGTACCGATGATATCTGAATGGAAAATCTCAGCTTGGTCTCGATAATTCGTCGGGACAAGCTTCTTTTAGATTTTGAAGCATGCCACATTTGTCCGTCCAAAGAAAATCAACGTTACCAGTCAGTGCATATAAAGGAGCAGCAATGTGTGAATAATGGTCTATAAATCGTCTATAATAACCTGAAAATCCAAGAAAACTGCGTACCTCTGTTTGAGTAGTAGGAGTGGGAATAAGCAAAAGTATTTGGATTTTGGCCGGGTATACCTGAATGCCGGCTGCTGAGACATAGTGTCCTAGGATAAGTCCTTCAGTCATCATCAAGAAACATTTTTCGTTGCTTAAGCAAAGCCTGGTAACAATGCAGCGTTGTAGGACTTTTTCTAGGGTGTCTAGAGCTGGATCAAAATTATCTCCATATGGTGTAAAGTCATCCATGTACACTTCAAGTCCATCATTTATTAAATCTGCAAAAATGCTAAGGATAGCCCTCTGAAATGTGGCAGGAGCATTACATAGGCCAAAAGGTAAAACTCGATAGGCAAATGTTCCCCAGGGACAAGTAAAGGTAGTTTTATCCTGGTCTTCAGGGGCAATCTGAATCTGATTGTATCCACTGAAGCCATCCAGGAAAGAAAATAACTTCTTCCCTGCTAAAGTATCCAATACTTGATCTATGAAAGGAAGAGGAAAATGATCCTTCTGTGTTGCCTTGTTTAGTTCCCTATAATCCACACAAATTCTCCATTTCCCGTTCTTTTTTGGTACCACCACAAGCGGAGAGACCCATTTACTATCAGGAATAGGGTAGATAAAATTCACATCTAAAAGCTTCTGAAGTTCAGTTTTTACGACATCTTTTAGATGGGGATTAAGTCTCCTTTGCGGCTGACGCACAGGTCTGGCATCTTTTTCTATATAAATGTGGTGTGTACATAATTGGGGATCGATTCCTTTCATATCAGGGTAGTCCCATGCAAAGGCTTCTTGATATTTTGTTAACAAATGGATGAGCTTAGTTTCCTGTTCAGGTGTGAGATTAGCATTGATGTTTAAGGTTTTTCCCGGTGCAATTTCCACAGTCTTACTATGTGCAACAGAAGTAACAGGTATCGTTTGGTCATGAATATCTTTCAAGGGATCTTCTTCCAAGTCATTATCAAATGCTGCTTCTATCATGTGACACTGTGTGCGAGGTTTAGTTTGAGTAATGAAATTATTAATGGCATCGTCTTCTGTTTGATCTTTGAAATCGAGTGCCTCTTGTATAGTTAATGGAGATCTGATGTTATCAGTAAGATATGATACAGGGTGTTTATTAGTTTTAATCATTGTGACACTTGGCTGTGCTGGAGGATATAGAACTAAATTTTTGCTATTCGGTCCTCTGGTTATGGTCATATTTCCCTGCCGGCAACCAATGTAGGCATCGGCAGTGGCAAGCCAAGGTCTACCTAAAATTAGTGGATGTCCATCAAGTCGGGTTTTTGGATTAATTATCAGAAAATCGGTTGGATACTCCCAGGATTCTACAGAGACCATGACATCACAGATCACCCTTTGTCTAATCTACACATTTCACTCAATTCCCAATGGAGAGAGGTGGGTTCTACAGATGTACGAGCTTTGGCAGCAACAAAGAAATATTAATTGCACTAAATCAACTAAGGCACTGACAGTGGTCCACCACAATTTGAACAATACACTGTTCCCGGTCATATTTATGTGTTTCTTCCGTACAATAGTCACGATATGACCACTACTTAATTTTGGATTATTTGTTATATTCCTCCTTGGTTTCTTTATGCACAATTCTTTGATAGTTTTTGCGTATATGGGAATGTCTTGAATGGCTTGGAGGAATGGAATTTTTATGTATAGATTTTGTAATTCTCCCAGAATGTCAAAGTCAGGATATTGTATGGGTCGTGGTATGGCTAATCGTTCTGGGAATGGAGGAGAGGATGTGGTTGCTTGATTATGGGTTTGTTGTTTATTTACATCCTCTTGTTGTGACTGATGTTCTCTGGGTAACTGATCTTCAATATGAACTGTTTTATCTCCCTCAGTTTCAATTATACGTCCAGATCTTAACTGAAGGTCATTTCACTCCCTCAAGTCAGGTCCTGTTTCTGGTGATTCTATGATTTGGATAGATTGGACCTGTCTGTTATTTGGATTGGGATCGGGTTGGGCTGGGAGTTGCGGTCTCAGGTTAGACTGGGGATTCTGTTGTAAGGCTGGCAGAGTAGGTTGAGGGAGCGAAATAGTTCCAGCTGGATGGTACATCGGTCTTTGCCAGCTTGTCTGCCAGGGTGAACTTTGTGAAGTAGAGGGAGTCCACTGTGAAGGGTATGGGCCATTTTGCCAATAGGGTGGAGTATAAGGGAAATTCGGCCAACCAGTTTGGCTTGTTTGATTCAGCCATGAATTTGAAGAAGGAAACGATTGTGGTGACCAGTTTGTAAATGGGGGCTGAGATTGATTTTGCCACATACCATATTGTTGAGCATTATACTGTGGGTTTTGAAAGAAAGAGGTTGAGTCCGGAAACATACCAGGTTGTCTCGGTTGCCACTGTCGGCGCTAGTTGATCGAATTCACCGATTCTGGTTCTTCTTCTGCTTCCTTATATACCGCTTTCAATCCAGGAAGTGAGGGGCAGCTCTCTGTAAGGTGATCTTTTGTACAGATGGCGCATGTTTGGAATTTATCCAGTGGACACTCCTTGTGGCTATGTTTCTTTCTGCATCGGGGGCAAAAGATTGCCAAATTATGTTCTGCCTCCAGTTGCTTCTGTTTAGCCTGCACAATATCAAGTTGTGTAGTTAGTGTCCCCATAATATCAGTTTTAAAATTTTCTAATAAGTTTCCAATTTCTGCACGTGTTACTCCTTCTGCTGATACTTTGTTATCTCTTGCAAACCGATCGTATTTTGTCGGTTTTATTCGTGTGCCGCCTCTCGAACTCCTGATACACAAATCAATAATGTCAGCAAAACTCTCTTGATAAATATCCCCTTTGCCCATAATGTTTAATGTTTCAATCCATTGTTCCTTCATACCCCTCATTAATGCAGTTTTTAACACATTATCAGGTAAAGGTAGCGATGCATAAGGAGATCTTTGTAGGTTGTATTGAAAACGTTCCACATACTCTTCTAGTGTTTCATTTGGTCTGGCTGACATTTGAAATATTTCGTCTTTTAATTCTCTAGACCTACAATAATCCTGATATTTTTTTAAGAAGGATTCTTTCATTTGATCCCAATTTTTGATAACCCCACCACGTAGCCCCATAAACCATCTTAAAGCAGCCCCTTTTAATGTAGAGGGAAATAATTTCAAATTTTGGGGATCGGTGGTGTAATCGTACCCCCTACATAACACATCGAATTCGAATAAGAATGCATCCGGATCTTCTGATGTGAGTCCGTGGAATGTAGGGATATGCTGAAGAGGGATAGCTTTCATGGGTGCATTTGCTGCAGAATCCACTATAGGATATTGTAATGTAGAGGTTTGAGTATTTGGCTGGTTTTGAGCGTTTGGTTGGTTTTGAGCCATGGACTCGAATATATGCCAATAACCTTCTGGGATATCTAGGAGGGTATTCCTAGGTTGAGTGGGAACGGTTTTGACAGGGATCTTTTTAACAGCGCTTCCTTTATCTGGAATAATGGGAATACCAGGTGTCTGAGGAGATTGAATTCCTTCAAAAATGAATTTCGCAGCACTCCCCTTATCTGGGCTATCTAAAGGTTGATTTGTCTCAATAGGGGATTTTGGTTCCTTGGTTTCCCCTGTTTCTCCTTCTCCTTCACAAAAGTTGCTAGAGTTCCCTTCTTGCAATAATTCAGGCGTAGAATTTTCAATTTCTTGAAAGTCCTGCTCTTCAGTTTGACTATGCACCTCAGCGCAGGCTACAGATGGTGATCCTGTGGCCTGAAGGGAACTAGTAGGTGGTTTAGAAATGTTTTTCTTGAGGCCTACTGATGGCTGAGATTCTGTTTTCTTATAGATTTCGTCTATGAAGGTCGTTCGGCCAAGGGTCACCGGCCCCTTAGCTTTTTCAGGTTTGGATGGGGGTTTGATATTCTTTTCTGGTCTTTTCTGCTTAGTCATGCACTCAAAAAATGAACTACCAACTTCTATTCAAACAAAGCAAAAACAAATCTGTTAGGAAAGCGGATAGTGGAGCAGGGTTTTTACATGCTCCGCACGTAGGTTCTTACCTTCCGTTTTTAGAATCCAACTCCTCCCTAGCAGGCTTGTACACTACTCTGAAAAAGACAAATGGCTACACTTTTTCCCCGGCAACGGCGCCAAAATGTGGAGCTATAAAAAGGGTCTCTTTCACCTCTAATTACCTCACATTAATATGTCAATCCGGGAGCGTTTTGTTATTACAAAGAGTGACTCAATCCGAGGCTATCATTTGTCAGAGTAATGCTAGTAGTACAATGCATAAGAAATACAAGAGTAAACGGATGCTTGCTTGTAACTAAATTACTTCAAAGAATAAATCACACACTCAGAAAACTCAACAGCTTATCAGTCAAGGGTTCGGCAGTGATAACCCATCCCTTCGGAAACTGATGGAAAGGAAACTAGAGCATGGATCACGAGCCTGGGAGCTAGACAGTGACTGCCAATGCTCACTACAGCCTTAGATCATCTCTCACACCAAATCAACAACTGCAAGTAAATGGAACAGCAAAGCGAATAAAGGATTGAACAACAATTCTGGAATAGAACAACAAGTCTAAAATGGAACAGCAATTGAAATAACTAAGTCCCGCGGGTTATAACCAATTAACTCAAATACTCTCTATGCAATCAAATAACATTCTTTCACTCCAAAGGCAATTCACACGAATCACACTAAAGGAACAACAACAACGATTAATGAATTAAGGAACAATACTGATAAATCGGAAACGCACACAATACATTGGAATAACAATCAACAGAAATACAATTGTGCTTTTAAATAGAACGCTATTGTTACTGAATCCAACGATTGTAAAGAACACTGCCTCAACAAATGTATAACACGAATATTCAGCATAACAGCTCTGTAACAAAATAGTAAGAACATGCAATTAACTCCGAAAAGGATTAATAACTTGATGCAGAGTCAACACACGATTCTGTTGGTAAAAACTTCAATGATTCAACCTTTAATAGAGCATGTAATATGAACTTATAGAACATACCGAATTACCAAATACAATGATAAACAAACCACACAGGAATAAAGCCGTAATGGTACAGAAGCAAGTGTCCTTCGGGGCCGGGCCCTTAGCCTCCAAGGATACACCGCTTGAAGTTAATCCAGTCGCAGAGATAAAATAATCACCAAACTTTCATTAATGCATCGGTCAAAAATACATTGAACCGGTTCTCAACGAAACTTAATAATCAAAGCTGATGTTTTACAGAAATTACATAAAAGCGTATCCTTCATCTCTACATCTATATATATCTTTTAAACTAACAGTGCTGTCTCTTTATATAAAGACGACGGCGGAGATGTCCAAGTGACAAGGTAAATAAAGCAGCGATCCCTCAGGATCGAAGATCCTGAGGGATTCGCCAAACTGTTTAACTCTTCATCCTGTCTTTCCTTTTGCGCTGAGCTGGTGTCTTCTCCCTCTTTTCCGAACCGATTTGCTTCGATCTGTTTATCCTTGTTTGCGTTCGGTTCTCGTCCAGAGGGACAACAGTTATCTCAACTTTGTCCTTTCCTTTGGAACGGCAATCCCTCGTTTTCTCCTTTTCCTGTATAGAAAATAACCATTATCAGTGGCTAAGTCTTGCATATCAATTCTAATGTGTTTTGTTATAGTTCCTTATTACTTTCCAAATTCATGACACAAAAAGGTTCACAAATTCTATTAAAAAGCCACTGAAATAATGATCAAAAGCATACCTTTTTAGTACTCCACAGATTCCACTATGTTTAGTTTGTTACAAAAGTCTCTTTCTTGGCCAATAGACCAGGGTTTTGTAAGCAATTGTGCGATCAATTACTAGTCCAGTTCTGTTGTTTTCTTTGTTAGTTTTCCATCTAGATATGAACGCTGTTTATATGGGGTTTCAAAACTAGTCCATAAATTTAATATGTAATATATTTTTTATAGCCCTTCGGGACTCATCAACAGAAACAAGATTGACTTATAAACAGTGGAATTTTTTTTTTAAGCTCTGTTAATATGAAAAATGGTGAATACCTGGGAAATGTTTAGAACGCCTGCTGGTTCATAAATGTCTGTGAATTTCTTTTCTGTGTCGAACTCTCTTGTAAATTTATGATTCAGTTTGCCAAGTGTCGTAACTGCTCCAGTGCCCGTGTAAAAAAATTACTTATGTTTTCCTTTATTATATTTGTGCATATGTTCAGTTACAATGTACAATGGTATAAACAATTAACAAGAAAACAAAAATAGTATTGACTGCAGAATAGTTCACAGATGGTTTCTTTGAAAATCTTCTGATTCGTTTTATTACTTTCTCTATTCTACTATGGATGGAAGATCAACCCTTACAGAATGTTTTTTCTTCTCTTTTGTACTATTGTAGGAAACAATTTTGTTTTGAAACTGCCAACAGTTAGATATGGTTACATTCTTAATCTGTTCTTTTAATTTTGGAAATGCGTTCTAAATATTAACTAAAAGAAACTTTAAAATGAAATTATAAAACGTAAATGACTATTAAGCCCTAATGATAGAATTTCTAAAAAAAAATAAAATAAACCTAGTTGCAATGACCTGTCAACCAATCAACTGTAACCTGTAAGACAAACACCTGTTTTTCTGTTTACCCTGAGCTTGATGCTCCTGCATCATATGCACATGAATAAGTGTTAAAGGATCACTTAAAAGATTGATTATTTATTGATTAAGGCTTTATCTAATCGTGATATAAAAGCTTGTTGATGACATCAATGACAGGAAATGATGGTGACTTATGAGAAGGAAATATTATGCTTAACATGGTGGCAGGTAAATGATTAGATGTTCATGCAGATGCGTGCGAGCTGCAGGATGGTTCATTGTACAATGGTACATTGTAGGTACATCCATACCACAAAGATATGAAGTTATGAAGATTAGTGGGTAAATGCTATCATAATTATTGTAATGGCTTTAAGCTAGAAATTTGTATATTTCCTTGTAAGATTTATAACGATGGTTAAGGGATGGTCTCCCTTATAAGCCATTGAGTGAGGGATGCACACCCTCACGAGCGTTTAATAATAAAATTAAACGTTTGCTGGTTTTCACCCTACGGGGTTTCCAAGGTATATTGGTGTTCAATGATGTGATTGATTATTGTGTCAAATTGATGACGAGGATTCCTTTCTTGTGATTTTGTTCATAATATCAAGTAAGTGATGACTACATGACTAATGAAATGAATGGAAGGTTACATCAGAAAATTTTATGTGAATGTACTATAATAGAGGTTGTTAATGGTTAAGCAACTTACTTTTCTTATTCTAAGGTTACACTATGAACTGGTGAACATTCTATGTAATGATGGGTAGGAAATATTTAATAGTGATTTGGATAGTTACCCATGAGTAACTTGTATAAAAAAATTTAACTCTTGACATTTACATATAAAATTATCGGTATATGTTACAATTATATAGCAATTTAAGTTTTGGTCAAACTGCACGTAAATTGATAGTCAATGCAATATCCAATATGGAAAAACATAAAGATAAGTATAAAGATAAAATAGATGCTTAATATTCTTTCGTTTTTTTTCATTTATTAAAAAAATATTTTAGTGAATTGTAAATGTATTCCGTATAATTTTGAACATAAAATTTTAAGAACTTTAAACAATAAAAATTTATTATTATCTAATTATTATTTATTTAAACCCAAAAATATCACCATATCTTGCTTTTTAATTTTCATCTTCAAATTCAAAAAATCACAGTATCCTGAGCCAAAGAGCTACTCTCAAAAGAAAAACCACCTCTGAGAATATATAATTGAATTAAAAACTATAAAATTAAAAAGTTATACCTAAACATTTTCGTTTGTAAAAGATGCACAATATTTGAGTGAATCTGTAATGTTTATGTTCGTGGATAAACAAATATTCAAAATTTTGATAAAATGAAAAAATTGTAGACAAAACCAAAATTATATTATCATTAATATTATAATTTAAATATAAACCAAGGGTATTTTAGTGGCAAAGATTGTGTAAATGAAGTATTAAAAGGTTTTTTCAAATCCTCTGATTCACTTGTGCGTTTATAGTTGTAGTGTTTAGGATCTTTTACCAAATTGGTTAAGTTGCTATTTCTATATATATATATTGAAATTTAAATAGTATTTTATCAAAAAAATTACATTATTTGGAAATATACATTATGATTTTTGCACTTTAAAATGATAAGAAATTAATAAATTGCATTCCACTTTGAGTGGTAAACCTTTCTTTACAATAAATATAATGAAAAAAGACAATATTTGATGATTCTAAGACTAGGTCTCCTTACTATATCTATAGAGATAACGGATAGAGTTATAATAAAATGGTACCATTAAGGGTTCTACCCTACATAACAATAGAAATGTAATCACTATATCTAGGCTTTAATAAGGGGATTTTAGGTTAACATTGGGCTTATATAGGGCTTAACATCTCCCTCCACTTCAAAGAAGCGTTGTCCTAAACACTTGATTATCTCTGGGTTTTTCTACATGAAAAACTCATCTTCCCATGTTGCTTCTTCCGCGAGTAGGTTCTTCTATTTGATGAGGTGCTCGGTAATTTCCTGATTTCTTAGTTCCTTAGTCTTCATTTTGAAAAGTATTTCTAGTTGTGGTATTATTTTCCATTCTTCATTAATATATGCTAGAAGAGTTTGTCGTGGGATATTATCACGGATTACTTTCTTTAAGAAAGAAACATGGGAGATTGGATGTACATGTGAAGATGGAGGAAACCCCAATTTGTAGGTCATACTTCCAATCCTCTGCAACAACTTCTAGGGGTCATAATACCTTAGTACTAACTTATTTTCCTTTTTTTGTTTCTTGAGGGAAATATATTTATATGGTTGTAGTCTCATAAATACCCAATCACCCGCTTCAAATTACCTTTCACTGTGACGTTGATCTTGATGCAGGAGCATCCAGCTCAGAGTAAACAGAAGGATAGGTGTTTGTCTTACAGGTTACAGTTGATTAGTTGACAGGTCATTGCACCTGGGTTTTTTATTTTGTTTTATTTAGGAATTCCATCATTAGGGCCTAATAGTCATTTACGTTCTGTAGTTTCACTTGAATGTTTCTTTTAGTTTATTTTTAAAATTTATTCCTAGATTAAAAGAACAAAAAATCAAGAATGTAACCATATTAAACTGTTGGCAGTTTCAAAACGAAAATTGTTTCATACAGTAGTACAAAAGGAGGAAAAATACATTCTGTAGAGGTTGATTTTCCATCATAGAAAGAGAGAGAGAAGACAATAAAACGAATCAAGAGATCTTATAGAAGAATCCATCTGTGAATTATTTTCTACAGTCAATACTGATATATTTTCCTGTCTATTTGTTAATATCATTGTATATGGTAAAATAGAATTAAAGTGTAATTGTAATCAAGGCGAACAGAAGTAAAGTTACGCACAGGGTTTGGAATGATTACAACGTTGAGAAAATTGAAGCATATACTCACAGGAGAGCTTTCGAAAGAACATAAATTCAAAGACATTCACGCGACTAGCAAACGTTACAAGAAATTCCAGGTATTACAAGCATTTCTCGAATTAACAGAGGTAAAAAAATAAAATCAATGTTTATAAATAAATTCTTGTCTCTGTAGACGAGTCTCGAAGGATTGTAATCATATACATTGCATATAAAACTTTGTGAATCGAGTTTTGAAACCCCGAGCGAACAACAATCATATCCAAAAGGAAAATTACAAGTAAACCATAGAACTTGAATAATAATCGAATGCAAGACTGTTTACAAACCCTGGAACGATTACCCAGAAAGAGACTTTGGTAATAGAACAAACGTAACAGAGTCTACAGCAAGATAAGAGGCACGAAAGCCCAGATTTACAACCAATTTGCCTACAAGCTACCAAAGATACACAAGGGAAATGACCCTACCCATTTTTCGGGATTGATAACAGTGGAGACAAGGAATCAAAGACGGATAAGACTGCTATACCTGCAAAAGACAAGAAATAGCAAGCTAATATCCTGGAAGTGATTTTTAGCAGAGAATTGAAGTCCGAGTGAATGAAAATGAGAGGGTTTGTTTAATGAGACTTAACGACAAGTAGAAACGCCAAACAGAAGAGAGGATATGGTCGAAAATCAGCAAGGGCCTGCTCACAAGGAGAAAAGACATTAGAAATTCAGAAAAAATGTAGAGAAACTAAATCATGGACGGTTAGCTTACCTTCGAAGAAAGGATTGAGCTGAAGAAAATGCCGAAAAGCCCCTGGTGATTTCGACCTGTAAGTGCAAGGAAGAACCAGTTAAAAACACAAGCAAACTTGGAGGCGGAAAATAGAAACAATGCTAGAAGAAAATGTCTATGGACGGAATGAATAGAAGAAACAACCGGTAAAAACGCCATTGCTGAAGTCCTTTCAAGAGCCACGAAGGTTTTGGCAAATCCTTGCCACAGTAGCAGAACGAAAAGAACCAACAGAGTTCCATAACGGCAGAGCCAAACACAAACAAAACCCTCGAGCAAATGAAAGTGAATGCCGACTGAGTGGAGTAGGGTTTGGATAACGCGGGAGAACACAAAACGAGGAGTTGGAGAGGTGTCCGTCACAAGCTAGCGACAAGGACAAGTGAAATAAATTGACAGTGATTGTAAATTAAAAAGTAATCTACCATCGTATCATACGACACCACCAATATCGAAATATTAAATTCACACTTATTACATCTATAATTTATCACATGACATAGTCCACCATACAAAAATTAATTTGTGATCTGTATTAAACTTTTATTCACACAATCGAATGTAATTTTTTGAACGCAGATTTGTGTTAAGGGCTGGGCCCCATCAAATTTTGGTATCAGAGGAAGGCTGTGTGTTAGAATAAATTGAAGTTGGTCGGCGAGATCGAGGAAGATCTATTCGAAGAGTAACAGATGAAGGATTGCGGGAAGAGATTCGAATATTGAATGCCCGTTTGGTAGCAGTAGAGGTAGGAAGAAGAAGAGATCCTGAGGGAGGAGATGACAGTGATGAAGAAGCTGCAGAGACAATGGATGGATCAGATGGAGAAGGACCTAAACTCAGAATGTTGTAGTCAATTTTGTTATCAAGTAGTAAGCCAAAGCATGAGCTTTCGACTTATGATGGAAATTTATCAGTAGAGGTGATGTTGTATTGGCTCAGTGAGCTGAATAAATATTTTGAATATGAGGAGATCAACGAAGATAAAAAAGTTAAATTTGTTTCCACCAAGTTGAAAGGACATGCGTCCTTATGGTGTGATAGTGTCCAGGCAGAGAGGAAGAGGTTGAACAAGCAATCTATAAAAAAATGGACTCAGATGGAAGCTAAACTGAAGGGTAAATTATTACCCAAAGATTACCAGGTTCTTATGTACAGGCAGGTACAAAATTTGAAACAAAATTGGTTGACTGTAAAAGAATATACTGTAGAATTCTATAGAGTAAATTTGAGAGCTGGTTACATAGAAGACACCCCTGAAAAAAAAACAAGGTTTATGAATGGATTAATGTGGGAAGTACTAGATGAAATAAGTATTCTTTCACCTAGAAATACAGATGAGGCATATCAGAGTGCCTTAAAAGCAGAGGAGAAAATAAACAGGAAGAAAAATGCCAAAAGAGGAGGAGGATTTGGCAGAGGGAGAGGACGGGCTTATGGCAGAGGTAAAGCTGCCAATACTAGTGATGAAGGCAACCGTTCAAAGACTCTAGGAACAACAGAAAAAGACAATAACAATAGAGGGGGAAGGCCATACAAGCGTGGAAGAGGTAATGGCAGAGGCAGGGGAGCTGCTATCCAGTGTTATAGGTGCCATAAGTGGGGGCACAAATCTTATGAATGTCCCGAAGGTGAACAAACAGGAGGAAGAGGAACATATGTTGCCCAGATGGAGGAAGCAGAGGCACCATCCTAAGAGGTAGAAAATGTACCAGAAACAGGGGAGGCCTTAGTGCTAAATAAAGTGTTGCTGAAACCAGCAAAAGAGGAAGATGAACCGACTCAAAGAAAATAATTATTCTGGACAGTTTTAAAATCACATGGTAAATTCTGCAAACTGATAATTGATACTGGGAGTATAGATAATTTAGTAGCCACAGAAATGGTGGAGAAATTAGGGCTGAAGAGACTGAAACACCCCACTCCTTACAAGGTGTCGTGGTTACAGAAAGGGCATCAACTGTTAATTGATGAGCAATGTGAAGTTGAGTTCCATATTGGCAGATATAAGGATAAAGTTATTTGTGATATTATGCCTATGGACGTGTGCCATATAATGTTAGGGAGACCATGGAAGTATGACAGGAAAGTGACGCACGATGGGAAGACAAAATGTTACAAGTTTGTTAAGGATGGGATTAAGCATACGCTTGTACCCATCAAGGAAGAAGAGACAACAGAAACTAGCGGAGTTAAAGCATTACTGGTGGGAGGAAAAGAATTTTTAAAACAGATCGAGGACAATGAAATCAAATATGATGTTGTAAGGAGGCCAAAAACAGTGATATTGCATACTAAAATTATAGATCTACCTGAAGAAATCCAAGACATGTTTCAAGATTTCAATGAAATTATATTGGATGATTTACCAGATGAGTTGCATCCTAAGAGAAGTATCAGTCATCATATAGATTTTATACCAGGAGCTAGTCTACCAAACAAGGCAACATACCGAATGAGTCCTAAGGACAATGAAGAAATCAGGAAGCAGGTACAAGAACTGTTAGATAAAGGGTTGATAAGGGAAAGTTTGAGCCTCTATGCAGTTCCAACAGTTTTAGCTCCTAAAAAAGTGGAGAATGACGGATGTGTACATATTCAAGAGCTATTAATAAAATTACTATTAGATACAGATTCCCATTGCCACGAATGGAGGACATGATGGACTGCTTGAGTGGAGCAGCATACTTCTCAAAGATCGATCTGAAGAGCGGTTACCACCAGATTCGAATTCGAGAAGGGGATGAATGGAAAATAGCTTTCAAGACAAATGAAGGACTGTATGAGTGGCTGGTAATGCCATTCAGTTTGAGTAATGCCCCTAGTAATTTTATGCGCCTGATGAACGAAGTGCTAAAAGAGTTCATTGGGAAGTCTGTGATTTTCGATCTTGACGATATATTGATTTTCAACAAGACTAAGGAAGAACACTTTCGACATGTTCGAAGTGTGTTGGAGAAATTGCAGCAGAACAAGTTGCTGATAAATCTAAAAAAATGTACATTTTTCAAAAGGAATTGGTTTATTTGGGTTTTGTGATTGCAGAGAATGAACTGAAGATGGACCCAAAAAAAGTTGCAGCTATTGTTAGTTGGCCATCCCCAAAGAATCTGTTTGAGGTTCGAAGTTTTCATGGGTTGGCAAGTTTTTATCGAAAATTTATCAGATATTTTAGTGGAATCTACGCACCTATGTTGGACACCATAAAAAAGGAAAATCAACCTTTCTGTTGGACTAAAGCAGCAGAGAGAATTTTTCAGATTTTGAAAAAGAAGATCACTGAAAGACCGATTTTGAGGTTACCTAATTTTAACAAACTATTCCAAGTTCGCCGTGATGCTAGTGGTACAGGCATTGGGACAGTACTTAGCTAGGAGGAAAAGCCAGTCGCTTATTTCAGTGAAAAGTTGAATGAAAGCAGGAAAAAGTACTTATCCTATGATAAATAATTTTATGCCGTCGTCCAAGCGCTAAAGCATTGGAGACACTATTTATTAGGTAACGAATTTGTTTTATTTTCTAATAATTCTGCATTACAGTATATTATGCAGCAGCACAAACTAAACCATAAGCATGCAGAATGGGTTGAGTATTTGCAGAGTTTCACATTTGTGTTGAAACACATTAGTGGACAGGCCAACAAGGTGGTAGATGCGTTGAGAAGAAGAGATTTGCTCTTACAGGAGAGTACGATACAAGTGCTGGGTTTTGAACATTTGAAAGACTTGTATCAAACAGATGTGGATTTTAAGGAGGCTTATGAAACCTGTCAAAATCCTTTGTTAAGGAATAATAGTCCATGGCTGGACTATAATTTGCAGGAAGGGTTGTTATTCAGAGGAGGACAATTATGCTTTCCCGACTGTTCGATGAGGGAGAAAATTATTCGAGAGAAGCACAGTGGAGGTCTAGCCAGACCTTTTGGCATAGACAAGACTTTATTACAGCTCGGACATTTTTATTATTAGCCAAAGATGTGACAGGACATGCAGTGATATGTGACTAGATGTAAAGTGTGCCAATTGGCAAAGGGACACAGCCAAAATACAGGACTTTATACACCACTGCCTATTCCAAGTAGACCATGGGACTCAGTCAGCTTGGAATTTGTCTTGGGCCTGCCCAGGACGCAGCGAGGTTTCGACTCAGTGATGGTGGTAGTGGACAGGTTTTCTAAAATGGCACATTTCATTCCTTATCAGAAAACTAGTGATGCCAATCACGTAGCACACTTGTTTTTCACGGAGATCGTCATATTGCATGGCCTACCGAGGTCCATTATTTCTGACAGGGATGTGAAATTCACAGGACATTTTTGGCGTACCCTGTGGAAGAAGTTGGACACTCATTTGAATTTCAGCTCTACATATTACCCACAGACTAATGGGCAAACAGAGGTGGTGAATAGTAGCTTGGGAAACCTGCTACGAATTTTGATTAGTGAAAATTCACGGATGTGGGATCGTGTACTTGCTCAAGCAGAATTCACTTATAATGATTCACCAAATCACAGCATGAGATATAGTCATTTTCAGGTTCTAAATGGCATGCATCCTCGCGGAGTGCATGAACTGTGGGATTTGGGAAAGCTGGAAAGAAGAAGTGCTGACGGGGAAGATTCCACCCAAGCAATGAGCGATTTACATGAGCAGGTGAAGTCGAAATTATAGGACAACAGTAAAAAATACAAGCAGCAAGCAGATTTAAAGAGGAGGAAAGTTCAGTTTAATGTAGGGGACGAAGTTCTTGCACATTTATGCAAAGAACGTTTTCCTAAGGGCGAATATAACAAGCTGAAGTTTAAGAAGATTCGCCCCTATAAAATTCTTCGTAAATTTTCTACCAATGCCTATGAATTACAACTACCACTAGGGATAGGCATCTCGCCCATCTTCAATGTGGCAGATCTGTTTCCATATACTACCAGTCCTGAAGACGACAAAGCAGCATGGCCAAAATGGGACACCGAGTTTGAAAATGGTTCTTGGATGAGGCAAATGCCTACGGCTCAGCCCCTTGAGATCGAGAATATTCTCGACACCTAGGTAGCCAAGTGCACTCGCAGGAAAGAGTACTTACATTACCTTGTCAAGTGGAAGAACTGTCCCATTGAGGACAGTTCATGGCTTGACACAGCACAAATACAACGAGTAGGCTATTTTGTTGAGGAACTCATGGAACGGAGCCATGAATTTTTGTTACCCCGGGAGCCTGATGCAAGAGCATCCAGCTCAGAGTAAACAGAAGGATATGTGTTTGTCTTACAGGTTACAGATGATTAGTTGACAGGTCATTGCACCTAAGTTTTTTATTTATTTTTATTTAGGAATTCCATCATTAGGGCTTAATAGTCATTTACGTTATGTAGTTTCACATAAATGTTTCTTTTAGTTTATTTTTAAAATTTATTCCTAGATTAAAAGAACAAAAAATCAAGAATGTAACCATATTAAACTATTGGCAGTTTCAAAACGAAAACTGTTTCATACAGTAGTACGAAAGGAGGAAAAATACATTCTGTAGAGGTTGATTTTCCATCATAGCAAGAGAGAGAGAAGACAATAAAAAGAATCCATTTGTGAATTATTTTCTACATTCAATACTGATATATTTTCCTGTCTATTTGTTAATATCATTCTATATGGTAAAATAGAATTAATGTGTAACTGTAATTAAGGTGAATAGAAGTAAATTTACACACAGGCGTTGGAACGATTACAGCATTGAGAAAATTGAAGCATATACTCACAGGAGATTTTTCCAAAGAACAAAAATTCAAAGACATTCATGCGACCAACAAACGTTACCAGTAATTCCAGGTATTACAAGCATTTCCCAAATTAACAGATTTAAACAAAAATTTCACTGTTTATAAATAAATTATTGTCTCTGTAGACGAGTCCCGAAGGACTGTAATCATATACATTGCATATAAAAGTTTGTGAACCAGGTTTTGAATCCCCGAGCGAACAACGCTCATATCCAAAAGGAAAATTACAAGTAAACTACAGAACTGGAACAATAATCGAACGCAACACTGTTTACAAACCCTGGAATGATTACCCAGAAAGAGAATTTGGTAACAGACCAAACGTAACAGAGTCTATAGTAAGATAAGAGGCATGAAAGGCCAGATTTACAACCAATTCAACTACAAGCTACCAAAGATACACAAGGGAAACAACCCTACCCATTTTTGGGGATTGATAACAGTGGAGACAAGGAATCGAAGACGGATAAGACTGCTATACCTGTAAAAGACAAGAAATTGAAAGTTAATATCCTGGAAGTGATTTTTAGCAGAGAATTGAAGTCTGAGTGAATGAAAATGAGAGGGTTTGTTTAATGAGACTTACCGGCAAGTAGAAACGCTGAATAGAAGAGAAGATATGGTCGAAAATTAGCAAGGGCCTACTCACAGGGAGCAAAGACATTATAAATTCGGAAAAAATAGAGAGAAACTGAATCATGGATGGTTAGCTTACCTTCGAAGAAAGGATCGAGCTGAAGCAAAAGCCGAAAATTCCCTGGTGATTTCGACCTGTAAGTGCAAGGAAGAACCAGTTAAAAACACAAGCAAACTTGGAGGTGGAAAATAGAAACAATGCCAGAAGAAAACGTCTCTGGAAAGAATGAATAGAAGAAACAACCAATAAAAATGCCATTGCTGAAGTCCTTTGAAGAGCCAAGAAGGTTTTGGCAAATCCTTTCCATAGTAGCAGAACGAAAAGAACCAACAGAGTTCCATAACGGCAGAGCCAAACACAGACAAAACCCTCGAGCAAATGAAAGTGAATGTCGAATGAGTGGAGTAGGGTTTGGATAATGCAGGAGAACACAAAACGAGGAGTTGGATAGGTGTCCATCACAAGCTAGCCACAAGGACAAGTGAAATAAATCGACAGTGATTGTCAATTAAAAATGAATCTGCCATCGTATCATATGAAACCATCAATATCAAAATATTAAATTCACACTTATGACATCTGTAATGTATCACATGACATAGTCCACCATACAAAAATTAATTTGTGATCTGTATTAAACTTTTATTCAAACAATCGAATCTAAGTTTTTGAACGCAGATTTGTGTTAAGGGTTGGACCCCATCAGATCTGCTTGTTGTCTCATCCTATTTTCTTCCATAACCAAGTTTTCCTTAAATTGTCTGAGAACCTCTTGTTGGTGTTGGAAGTGGTCCTATATTTCTTGAGTCTTTATTACTTCTTTCAAGGATGATTTCATTAATGGAGCATGATATCCCTAAAGTTCCATAAATGTTGACATTTTTGACAAAGTATGGAAGAATGTGTTGTATAATCATTCTGCCAAGGGTTGATCTAGATTGGATCATTATATTATTTTTTATCCATCTTGATGCTTCTAGAGCGGAAAAATTGGAGGTATCAACTCTCTATATTATTTTTATTGGTGGGACCGAGTTTCGCAAATTGGGGTCTAAAACCTTTCAGGAGCATTTTGAGGCATCAAACAACATTTTTTTGAGGTAAAACTTGGCCGATTTAGTGTAACAACAACTTTTTTTTTTTATACACATAGAGACCTTTTAACAATGCAAGAATCTCCTTAATCAGAGTCTATATGAAAAAATTATGCCACCCAGATGTTGACCTTGTTGTTTTCACCACCATAATTCGAGAGGATGCCACGTCAACTCCCATTATTCATGAAAAAAGGGATATCCACATGATTATGATGTAGAAGACTCTAGAAGAGTCTATATTGTAAATTTTGTTAAGAGTTGAGGTATTCAAACCTTACCACTAGTAGGCTACCGAGTTGTGTTACAACTAAGCCGTTAGGAGGAAAACAGGTTCCATACTTTCAAGTGCATTTGTTCCATAGTTGAGAAAAAATATCCACGAGGGATATGAGGTAGATAAAAAAATGATGATATGTGCATTGTAGTAGTCCATGGGACACAAACGATACTTCTTTGTACTCATAGCCATATTTTCATTTAGAGAAAGAGAGTATAGCAGCTTCACCTTCCAGCTGGGTTTTGTCCTTAAAAGGGTTTCCCAGGTGATATCGTGTGTGAAATGTATTTCTGATCTTTTATTTTTCCTTTCTCTATTTCTTGTATAACTTTAATTCAAATGCACACACAATTAATAGTAATCTATAGATTTATAAATATAAAGATATATAAATTTGTAATAATGAAGATCTTGGATTTTTAAAGAATAATTTTATCAAATATATTGTGACGACCTGTTAAGTAGAATATCCATATAGAATTTTATGAATCAAGGGAAACCATTGTACCCATTGTGTATATTTATATAATGCAAAGCAACATAGATATCCTTCTAAGAAGTTATTCACAATATCAGTTTTCCCATCAAATTGAGAATGGTAAGATGAGTTGTGAGCCAATTGAATTTCCAAAAAAAAAAAAAATTCAGTCCAAAAATTTCCAATGAAAATCGGGTCTCTATCACTTAAAATAATTATTGGCATTCCGTGTAGCTTTTGGATTATTTCCATGAACGCTTCTACTATAGTCCTTGTTGTAAAAGGAAGAGAAAGAGAAAAAATGTGGGAATAATTTTTTAATTGATCAACCACTACAATAATGACACTCTTCCTTCATATTTTGGTAATCTTGCAATACAATCCATTGAAGCAACTTCCCAACTCAAGCTTGGTATGACTAATTGTTGAAGGATCCATAGTGTCTTCATAGCCTCTTCTTTATTTTTTTAGCATACCACACATTCCGCCACAAAGTTTTTCAAGTCTATTTTAAGACGTTCCAAAAAAAAGAAATTATTTATCCTATGGCATGGATTTAAGAACACTAAATGTCCTCCTATTGGAAAGTGTGTAATTCCAATATGAACTTCTCTTTGAGTTGAGAATTTTTATATAAGTATAAGTGATCTTGATATCATAGAAATTTTTTTTCCATGTAATTTTTTCCACTACATAAGGGTCCTCTTATAGTTGTTTAATGATCTTTCATATCTTCTCATCTTAGTGATATTATACCCTTGCTTATTTCACCTAATCAGATTGTGGAATGGAAATAGAACATAGTAAATCATTCGTGTCTTCGTCATTCCTTATGAGTGCATCTGCCACAATATTTTTTTTCCTTTTTGGAGATAATTTCAAATTCATAACCCAACATCTTTGTGACCCGCTTTTGTTGTTGTTCTAAACATAGTATTGTCTCCAAGAAGTACTTAGAACTATCAAGATATATTTTTACTTTAAAGTTTATCTCTATTAGGTATGGTTGTCATTTCCTAACTACATGTTTTCTGGCAAACATTTCCTTTTCATATATGGGTATGAATAATTTATTCCCTTTAAGTTAATTACTTTTAAAGCCAAGGGGCATTTCTTTGTTATGATAGCCACACCGTAAAGTGATAAGACATCAATAATTACATTCCACTACGAGGGGGAAGACTCCTTAACAATAAAATAATTAAAATGACAATATTTGATGATCAAAACTCTGGGTCTCCTTAGTATATATATAGGAGACAAATGATACAATTATAATAAAATAGGACCATGAGGGGTTATAGCATATATAACAATGTAACAATAGAAATATAATCAATCAATATATAGGTCTTAATAAGGTTTTTTTGGGTTGACATGGGGATTATATAGGGTTTAACATGTGTGATCCCTTCAAAGAAGTGCTGTCCTCAAAACTTCACTATCTGTGGGTGTTTCTACAAGAAAAAATAATCTTCCCATGTCACTTCTTCCATTGGTATATTCTTCCATTTGATAAGGTACTTAGTAATTGCTTTGTTTTTCAGCTACTTAGTCCTTATTTCCAAAATCATTTTCAGTTCTAATATTAGTTTATCTTCTTCATAAATATCTAGTAGAAGAGTTTGGACTGGAATCTTACCACTAATGAGCTTTTTTAAGAAAGAAATATGGAAGATTGGATGTACACATGAAGATGGAGGAAGCTCCAATTTGTAGTCCGTACTTCCAATCCTCTACAATACCATATAACGATAATAATAACCTTGGAGCTAACTTATTGTCCTTCTTTTGTTGCTTCAGGGAAATATGGTTATATGTTTGTAGTCTCACAAATACACAATCCCCACTTCAAATTCCCTTTCACTGTGATGTTTATTTTTTTAGTATTTGATCCTATTTTGTACCATAAGCAAGTTGTCCTTCGATACATTGATAAACTCTTGTTGGTATTGGATGTCATCCTTTATTACTTGAGCCTTTATAGTCTTATTTAAAGCTTAAGAGAAAAAAAACATCTACTTAGACACCTCCCCGGAAATGATGCCAAAAATTGATGATCCCTGGTATTGAACCGAGAGTGTTGCAACTCCCAAGGGCTACTCAACTCTATTTATCAACTCGAGGTTCATACAAACGTAGAGGTGACAGTGCTATATCCACAGTAGAAGGATTCTACTCATGCCACCCTCAACTAAGTCTTCTGATAAGTAGGGCTTTTAGGCCATTCCTCCTTTTGGATTAAAGTGAAACTAGCTAATGTAATTCAGAGAAATACTTCTAACTGAGACCATGTCATACATCCATTCATTGATTATTGAAAAACGAAAATAAATAGAAGTGGAAAAGAATAAAAGAAAGACAAATATAAATATTTTATCTTTATTTTGCGTTCTCTTAATGATAACATTAACCATTATCATATATTAATTTCATATGTTCTATTTTATAATATTTACACTAATAGGTGTTTTCTTTGTTGGCTTGGGGTGGGAAAACACTTTTCACCCTAGCCAACGGGAGATCTTGATTTTCTCCCTTCCAACTAATTAAATTTTGTCATGTGTTCATCTCTCCAACAAATGGAAATTTTCCATCTGGACTATTTTATTCATCCCACATTCTCACCATACTTGCATTCTTCCGTAGCATTGAAATGACAATTTTGTACTCAAACCATCCTCCGTCATACCTATTTCAATGCTTACAATCCATCCTCCATCATACATGTTTCTGTGGCATTGAAGAGCGTTTGGTAATATCATCACCAAAGGTAAGCATGTGGTATTTATTGTCTTTCACATGCACACTACTCATAGAAGTGCCTAGATAATGTCTAATATTTTTTGTTTTCCCTACTTCAGAATGGAAAAACAAGTCTTGGGGATATCATCTACTGGTACATAACAGAAGAATAGTTCTCCCCAACTTGTCTTCTTTATTTCCTATATTTTTCCTCTAAACACCACACTCTCGAAATCGTAAATCATATTCAAGCTACCATACATGTATGGCGTCAAAAACTCCTTGGGAAACAATCAGACAGTGGAAAGGAAAATAGACCAAATATGAAATCTTCATGGGGTATTGTAAGACATTTCATGGGGGATGCAAAGAAGAGGGAACTCCTTGCAGATAGAGATGACGGCCTTATAGTACATAACAACATAACAATTCACCCAAAATTGTCTTATTGATTTCCTATATTTGTCATTTAAACACTACACTCTCAAAATCACAAATCATATTGAAGCTACCATACATGTATGGCATTGGAAACTCCTTGGGAAAAAATCATATTGTGGAAAGGAAAATAGAAAAAATATGAAATATCCATGGGGTGTTGTCAGATATTTCATGGGAGATTAAAATAAGAGGGAACTCATTACAGATAGATTTGAGAGCCTTATATTAATCCTAAAGCATAGATTGTCTGAATTGTCACAAATTTTCCTAGGTATGAGCAAGAATATAATATGGTATATCCTCCCAACGTAACTTTGTCATGACACTATAAATTCAATTAAAGTGGAAGTGTTTACATAATTTGTGTGGTTTTCTTTCACTTGGATTATAAAATATCGGAGCAAGATATTTCCATTTAATTGCGTCAAAACTGAACAAGATTTTGCAGTTTATTCTTTTATTTTTACTGCGACATATGCATCCTATGGTGGAAATGGATGTATGAAACTCAAATATTTAGTAGTTTATGTTTTAATGTGTTATCCGCATTATCTTAAAATTCAATTGTTTAGTAGGATTTTCTGTGTTAAGTAGTTGTTTATCTACTATGATGTATGCATGATCTTGACAAGTTTACTAAAGGTTGATTGAACATGTTACTATGGTGTGGTTCATTTCAAAGATGTTAATCAATCCATTCTAGAAAGATAATCAAGGGTATTGGAGAGTTTGGCTTTCAACACTATTGCTTGCATTGATGATTTTTCGTACGTGTATGACTTGAAAAAACATTCTAATCCCCATCAATATTCACTCATTCGTCCCCATTAAGTAAAAGTACCTGTGATTGAGTGGGGTTGTTGGGAGAAGCCTCCACCTTCAAAGGAATGATATATGTTCTCGTTTACTGCATTTCAAAAATTTCAAGTATAAGAATCCAAGAGCATTCGTTAGGCCTAATCATATAATCTATTTTTATTTATTTATTTTGGAGTCTAAGTTGAATCAGTTCAATCATAAATGTGTGTGTATGCAGGGGTTCACGTCAACCCAATTTTCATGTTTGCATTTTTCCTTGCCCAGAAGGTCTCTCTTCCTCGCGTCGTATTGTACATTGTATCTCAATTCCTGGGTGTACTATGCAAAATTGTTCTTATAAGGGGCATTCAGGGAAACTTCTATGCCTCCAAGGGAGGAGGATCGAACTTTTTATCTCTTGGTTATTCCATGCAAATTCTATTTCTCGCTGAGATCATTAGCACGTTTGTGTTAGTTAGTCAGGCAAGGTAGTAACTTTTTATATGCATTGTTTATTTTATATGTTGTTGACGATTATGCTATATGATTAACTTGTTGATTGTTATATGTTAGTTAACATGATGATTAGGGCTCTTGTATGGATATCTTGATGTTATATGTATCATGTCGATATGGATTTGTCTATGCAGATGGTTCTGGTTACGATATTCAACTATGAGTTAAGATATTATGATAGTATATCATACTAATCTAGAGTAACTCTCAATATGTGATTGTTATGCACGAATGATAATTTTTTATGAGTTTATGATGTGAATGTGTTATCTAGTTACTATTATGGACATCATGAGATTATTTATGATTGAGTTGATATGTCGTGGAGTTATATCGTACTAATTAGGTTGACTGTGGAGATAATATAACCCCTCATGAGATACGTTAAGGTATGAGATTCATTATGTCATGTACTTGGTGCTTGACTGCTTGATTATGTCTTCTATTTGGTGTTGGGTCTTTGGTATATATTATGATGTCTAGTTGATTTATATAACATGGTATGTTTATAATCTGTCTCAATCTTTGATTAATTGCATGATATGATCATGTGTCAATAGGAGTGCATGGAGTAATGATCTATTTTAAGATGGTCGTATTAACACACTGTGTTGAGATAGCTGATGTGGACTTGAGTATAAGTAGGTGAGAGTTGCAGCAGTATGTATTATAATTGACGACTGTGAGTTGATTTCTTACATATAACTAACAATTGGGTGATGTTATAACACATAATAAAGACTCAATTTCATCGAGTTAAATGGTAAAAGAAAGGAATTGGGTAAGAATTCCTTTGGATATTTTTGGAAACCCTCTTCCAAAATAATGGGTGATTTGCATATAATATGTCTTCTTAAACTAAATGTTCTTTGACATTATGTAGACATCTATTATATTCCTGAACATTTATTTGACAGGTATAACAACTAGTTTCCATATATGGATGGATTCATTAATGAATTTGAGTTCCTTGAGAGGTGTACATGTTTAGTTTCAAGGCAGTGCGCTTGACACAATAAGGTAAGATAAATGGTATATTGTTATATATATTTATGCGCTGACAGTTATGTGTTTATGACAATATGATGGATGGGATTACATGGAAAGAGATTTCCATGAAATATTGAAGAGGTCTAGGGCTGATATTTCCTTTGGAAGTATTGGGAACCATGGGGATTGAGTCATGGTGTTTTTTGCTAGTCTTGTGATTTTAGTCTTTTGTTATTTGTTTGAGCTTGATTTATGGGTTTTTTTTATCTCTATTGAAAGGTCGTTCCACTTTTTTTGTGTTGTCGTATTGTTCTTAGTTGTCATTTTTTTACTCTTGTTTTTTTTAATGTTATTGCCTTTTATGTTTGGAGGGTCTTGGGAATTAGTTGGGAAGGAAGAAATTTAATGGAGCTTGGGGAGAGTTTAATGAAACCCAACATGTGATGTAAGATAAGCTTAGTGCATGAGTAAGGATAGTTTAAGGCAAGAGTATGATAGTTGTTGGGCAGTGAAAGAGGTATGAAATTACTATTTATTTACTCATTCTTTTAGCATAGATATACTCCTCTTTGCCTTGGAAAGGTAATTTATCATAATAATTACAATATAATTGGAAAGGTTTTTGTTTAGTACAAAAAGATGACTAAAGGTTACTTTTTGATTGACAAATAGGAATTCGAAGAGGTGAACAGCTGTACCAAAGGCGGAGTTGATAATAATCTAATTGTTGCTCCATCAGCGTTGAACCATATCCAGCCAAAGGCAAGGAGATCTGAACCAATAGCCCAGAAAGGGCGGGGGACAGCTCGGCCTCAGTTAGAGTAAATAGGATGATCAAACTCATCTTATTCCTTGATTGGTCCGTCGATATTTGATATATAAAGCCATGTCCTTTAGTGACAAGCGAACGGTTGTTGTTGAAGTCAGCGAGTTAGTCGAAGGACTTTATGTTCAAACATTTCCTCTGTAATATAATGCTTTACTAACTCTCAGTTTTGAGAGAAACTTCTCTGTAATTCTTTATGTTGGTTTAATATAAGACGCGTGTTTCAACTACCTTCTACAGTTCTAAATTAGCCCAGCAGTATTTCACTGGCGCTAAGGGCCCGGCTCTGGTGGAATCACTTCGTTGTTTGTATTTTAATCCTTGTTTATTATCGTGTGAAGTGCGTTTAATGTTTGTTTCAATTACAGAATTGGTTTATTATTGTTGGATCAAATACATAGTCATTGCTATTTCATTCTTTACAAGAAGCACGTTCGCTGTTCGATTACCTTGTTAACATCATTTTTGTTCTGTATCTGATTTGAGTTGTTGTTCCATTAGTTTATAATTTGTTATAATTGATTGTTGCGTGGTAAGAAGTTGTCGACATGATTAAAGCATGGAAATCTAGTTGCTCGAGTATGTTAGAATCGTAATTGCTGTTCATTTCATGTTGTTGTTCTATTTCTGGTCATTGCTTATTCATAGTCTTTGATTAGCAAACAAATGAGTTATAGTTACTTGTTGCGGTTCCTTTCCAGATTGCGTTTCTTTTAAGTTGCTTTCATTGAATATGCTTTCGTTTCAATTGCTTTAAGATCTCCAACAGTATAGGATAGAGGCTATTTCTTCCAAGTCCCCAGATTGGTCATCTTGCATCGATTTCTAAGGGAAAAAGTTACTACTACTGCATCCCTGATCGATGTTTTGCAAGATTGATGTAGTTTAATCTTTCCATTCATGTCACTGTAATTAGGTTTCTTTCCAAGCATTTGTTACTTTTGCATTTTTTATGTACTACATCTTCACAACATTGCTCTTAGAAAATTGCAGCCTCAAACAGAGTACACTCTTGAAATAAAAAGTCGCTCCTGGATTGATAATTAATGTAGGCTAATTAGGTGTTCAAAAGATACCTTTTTATGCCCCAACATTTTGGCACCATTGCCGAGGAGAGTGTATGCCATTTTAAAGGAGTAATGCACAGCTGATTTTCTTCTGCTTGCTGAGAATTGGGTATTAAAGATGGAAGGTAAGAACCTGCGCACTGGGCAAGAAACACACTTGCTCGTAGCCCGCTTCACAGCAGAAATAGGTAAGCTTCTTTCTTTAGGTAGGAATGAAGGTTTGTTTCTTTGAATGAATAAACCAACTAAGAGAAACAAAATTCCTCCTAAAACTGAAAAACCTAAGGGACCGGTGACCCTTGGGCACACAACCTTTATTGACGAAATCCTTAAAAGAACTGAATCTCAGCCATCAGTAGGATTTAAAAGAACTACTTCTAGACAGCCTACTAGTTCCCTTCAGGCTACAGAGTCACCATCTGAAGCCTTCGCTGAGATACACAGTCAAACATAGGGAATTGAGCAACATTCCCAAGAAATTGAGAATCCTTGCATAAGTTTCCTTCAAGAAGGGAACTCTAACAATCTCCGAGAAGGAGAAGGGGAAACGGGAGAAACCAGAGACTTAGAATCTCCTATTGAAACTGCCCAAACAATAAGCAGCCCAAATAAGGGAAGTGTTGTTCAACTTATTCAGAACCAAGGTCTTGAATCACCTCAAACAGTAGGTCAACAGGAAATACTTATTATCCCAGACAAAGGGAGTGTTGTCAAAGCCATTCCTGCCCTTGCTCGTCAACCTAGAAATTCCTTGGAAATCCCAGAAGGATATTGGCATATATTCGATCAAATGGCTCAGAACCAAAATTAGAATTAGCAGGCACCCCAACAAACCTCTACACTCCAATATTCTATAGTAGATACTGCAGTCAATGCACCCATGAAAGCTATCCCCCTTCAACATATTCCCACATTTTATGGTTTAACATCAGAGGACCCAGATGTGTTTTTGCTTGAATTTGATGTGCTGTGTAGAGGATATGATTACACCACCGATGCCCAAAAACTAAAACTATTCCCTTCTACATTAAAAGGGGCGGCTTTACGATGGTTTATGGGATTAGGTGGGGGTGTCATAACTGATTGGGATCATATGAAGGCTGCATTTTTAAAGAAGTATCAAGATCATTACAGGTCTCGGGAACTAAAAGATGAAATATTCCAAATGACAGCAAAACCAAATGAAACCTTGGAAGAGTATGTGGAATAGTTTCAATACAATCTGCAGAGATCCCCTTATGCATCTTTACCCTTACCTAATAATGTTTTGAAAACTACATTAATTAGGGTAATGAAAGATAAATGGGTTGAAACATTGAATATCATGGGAAAAGGTGATATATATTAGGAAAGTTATCCTAACATCATTGATTTGTGTATTAGGTGTTCGAGGGGCAATACAAGGTTGAAATCAGCAGAACATGATATAATTACAAGGGAAAATAAGACCTCTAATGAAGGTGTGACTCGTGCAGAGATTTGAAATCTCCTAGAAGAATTTAAGACAGACATACTTGGGACTCTAACAACGCAGTTCGATATTATGCAAGCCAAACAGAAACAGGAAGACGCAGAGCAAAACTTGGCAATATTCTGCCCCAGATGTAGAAAGAAACACAGCCACAAAGAATGCCCCTTGGATGTGATTAAAGTCTGCGCCATTTGCATGAAAGATCACCCTACAGAGGGATGTCCTTCACTTCCTGGCCTAAAAGCAGTTTATAAGGAGGCGGAAGAAGAATCAGAAGTGGTATGTCTGCTTAATCAGCGCCGAAAATGGCAGCCACGACCATCAGGTATGCAAAATGATCAATTTTCTTTTCAACCTCCTCATTATAATGCTCAAAAATATAGTGGGATGTGGCAGAATCAACCACCTTTCCCTAATTGGTCACAACAACCATCTCGTCCCACATCTTGGCCAAATCAAACAAACCAAAATAATTGGCCTAGCTTTCCTTTCTACCCACCTTTCTGGCCTACACAATGGTCCCCCTCTACTTCCCAGGGTCAGGCCTGGCAGTCAAACTAGAAAAAACCTACAAATCAACCAGTCGGATCAATTCCTCTCTCTCAACCTACACTGCCAGCTCCTTATACAAACCCCCAGACCAATTTAAGACCATAGCTCCTAGCCCAACCCAACCCAAACCCAAACAATAGGCCAGTTCAGTCTGTTTAAATAATGGAACCCCCAGAAGTAGAAACTGAACTGAGGGAGTGCAATGATCTTCAATTAAGGTTTGGGCGCATAGTGGAAACAGAGAGAAACAATGATGTCCATATTTAAGATCCGTTACCTGTAGAACAAACAGTACAAAGTGAGAAGGAAGTTCAACAAAAAAATCAACAACGAAGTCAACAACAAGTAACAACTTCCTCTCCACCATTCCCAGAACGATTAATTATACCTCGTCCATTAGAACAACCTAATTTTGATCTTCTGGGAGAGTTAAAAAATTTATGTATAAAAATCCCTCTCCTCCAAGCTATTCTAGACATTCCTAATTATGCATAAAGAAGCCAAAGAGGAGAACAACAACTAATCCTACTGTCCAAATAGTCGATACCTTATTTGACTTATTATCAGGAATGGAAACACCTATCAAATATGAAGACCCAGGAAATCCTATAGTGACAGTACAGATCAATGGGCAATCATTTCCAAATGCCTTAGTTGATTTGGGGGCAACAATCAATATTTTGACAACCACCACCTGTCAAAAAATTGGCATTACATAACTAGAACCAACAACAACCTTGTTGGAATTGGCTGACCGATCAGTAGTCAAACCAGAGGGCATACTACAAGATGTAATGGTATCTGTAGATTCATGGGAACACCCTGCTGACTTCCTGGTTATCAATCCAAAGAATCGACTAGATGGACACTCGTTAATCTTAGGTAGACCTTGGTTGGCAACTGTCGATGCTTATATTGGATGCCGACAAGGCAACATGACAATAACAAGGGGAAACTATGTCAAGAATTTAGCGCTATATCCCCCAGCCCAACCATGTCTATCAATAATCAAAACAAGAAAACCACCTGCATCATATCTTATGGAAAATATGAGATCACCTCTAACTATATAAAACGCTCTTGATTTTAAAGATCAAATAGAGGATGATATCATTAAAAATTTTATCAATAAATCACAAACCAGATCTCATTTGCAATTTCACATGATCAAGGCAGCATTCGATAATAAAGAAGAATAAGATCCTTTCAAAGATATTCGTGATCAAGAAATACCTACTACTTCTGTGTACAATAGCAAGGTTGTAGAAATTGAGCTGGGAAAAACTTTAAACATTAATAAAAATCTCACTGCTGAAAAAGAAGAGAAATTGGTCCAATTATTACGAAAATACAAAGCAACCTTTGCATGGGATTACCCCGACATGAAAGGAATTGATCCTCAATTGTGTACTCACCACATTTACATTGAAAAAGATGAAAGACCCATTCGCCAACCTCAAAGGAGACTAAATCCTGACCTTAAAGATATTGTGAAATCTGAATTACAAAAACTACTGGATGTTAATTTCATCTACCCAATATCTGATAGCAAGTGGGTCTCTCCATTAGTGGTGGTACCAAAAAAGAACGGAAAGTGGAGGATATGTGTAGATTACCGTGAACTTACTAAGGCAACACAGAAAGACCACTTTCCCCTTCCTTTCATTGACCAGGTATTAGACACATTAGCAGGGAAGAAATTCTTTTCTTTCCTCGATGGCTTCAGTGGGTACAATCAAATCCAGATTGCCCCTGAAGACGAGGACAAAACTACTTTTACCTATCCATGGGGGACATTTTCCTACCAAGTCCTACCTTTTGGCCTATGCAATGCCCCTGCTACATTCCAAAGGGAAATTATAAGCATTTTTGCAGACTTAATAAATGAAGGTCTCGAAGTATATATGGATGATTTCACACCCTATGGGGATGACTTTGAGCCTGCATTGGAAAACCTAGAAAAGGTATTGCAAATATGTATTGACACTAGGCTTTGTTTAAGCCACGAAAAGTGTCTTATGATGATGACCGAAGGAGTTATCTTAGGGCATTATATTTCAGCAGCGGGAATTCAAGTGGACCCAGCTAAAATTCAAATAATCTTGTTAATTCCCACACCCACTACACAAATAGAGGTACATAGATTTCTTGGATTTTCTAGTTACTATAGAAGATTTATAGAACATTATTCTCGAATAGCTGCACCTTTATATGCACTGACTGGAAATGTTGATTTCATTTGGACATATAAATGTGACAATGCCTTTAATGATCTAAAAAGGCTTGTTTCAACAGCCCCAGTGTTGAGGGGCCCAAATTGGAATTTTCCGTTCCAAATTTCATCCGATGCCTCAGACATAGCAATTGGAGCAGTACTTGTGCAGGAGGAAGACAAGAAACCATATGCAATTTATTATATAAAAAAAAATCTATCCCCTGCTGAATTAAATTATACTGTGACTGAGAAAGAAATTTTAGATGTAGTTCATGCTATAAACAAGTTTAGACATTATATAACTGGGTATCCTGTAGTACTATATACTGATCACTCTGCCATTAAATTTTTAGCAAATAAACTTGTTACAAATGGAAGAGTGACAAGATGGTTGATTTTACTATAGGAATTTGATATCACAATCAAAGAACAACCTGGGAAAGAGAACCCTGTAGCTGACTTTCTGTCAACAATGCCCAAGCCAACAGATACAGAAGCAGTTGAAGACCACTTTCGGATGAACATCTCTTCGTTCTTACTATCAGAACATTGTGGTATGCTGATATAGCAAACTATTTGGCAATAGGTAAATTACCTAAACATATATCCCTTAATGAACGTAAGAAAATAATACACCGTAGTACCCGCTTCTCCTGGATTGGAGGCTACCTATTTCATACAGGTGCAGATATGCAAATAAGGAGATGCGTTAGGGAGGATGAGGTATTTTACATCTTGAAAGCATGCCATGATGGACAGTGTGGCGGAAATTTTGCAGATCGTAGAACTGCCCATAAAGTTTTACAAACAGGCTATTATTGGCCTACTATCTTTAAAGATGCTAAAAAATTCGTTCAGGCCTGTGATAGCTGTCAAAGGGCAGGTCGCCCTGGGCAGTCTGATGAAATGCCTTTGAACCATCAAATAGTGATTGAACCATTTGAACGTTGGGCCCTTGACTTTGTTGGTCCTATTATCCCTCCATCAAACCAAAAAACATAAATCCTAGTTGCAACTGAGTACATCACCAAATGGGTTGAGGCAGAGGCTCTTTCAAAAGCTATAGAGGACTCTGTAATACAGTTTATTTTCCAAATCTTTGTGCGCTATGGCCTCCCAAGGGACATAATCATAGATGGAGGACCACAGTTTGTAGGTAATAAATTAGCTGAAACATTGCAAAACTACCACATCCAGCACAATATTACAACTCCATATCACCCACAGGCCAATGGACAAGTAGAGAGCACGAAAAAAGTAATCGAATCTATATTAACAAAAACCGTTGCCTCTCATAGACGAGATTGGGCCTACAGATTGCCAGAAGCATTATGGGCATATCGAACAACGTGGAGACCTACTATAGGATATTCACCATACTAATTGGTATTTTGAAAAGAACCCATCTTTCCTATAGAATTTGAAATTCAAACATTACGAACAGCTCAAAAGGTGCGTCTAAATTTGAATGAAGCCCAGGCTAAAAGACTGCATCAAATTAATGAGTTAGATGAAATTAGGCTCTCTGCTCTTTAGCACACAACATTAATTCAGCAACAGAGAGCCAAATGGCATGACGCCCATATCAAAGAAAAGATCTTCCACAAAGGAGACTGGGCACTCCTATATGATTCTAGGTTTCAGGATTTCCTAGGAAAACTCCAGACACGATGGCTTGGACCCTATGAAATACAAAAAGTGCATGACAATGGCACTGTTACATTAGTTACCATTGATGGATCTGGACATTCCTTTAAGGTAAACGGTCATTGAGTACGATTGTATCATAAACCTCTTACCCGGGAATCCTTTTACCAACAGTTACGGGAAGATTCTACCATGGAAATTCTCGCTGAAGAGGAGAACTCCTCCTTGGCACCAGTTTGATAAATAATTTTTTTTTTAAATTTTGTACATAAAGCAATTTTTTTTTTTCTGTTTCTTGATTGTTGTTCTATGAAATTTGTTTTTTAAATATTATGTTAATATTACTTCTTTGTTTCTTCATCGCTTGTTTTATGAAATTCGGTTTTTTTTAAAAAGAAAAAAAGAGAAAAAAAATATGTTTATTTCGTTCATTTTGTTGTTCCTTTCTAAAGGAATATCACTTCTGTTGTTCCTTTCGAAAGGGATAGCAGTTTCACAGAATTCTTTTGTTGTTCCTTTCTAAAGGAACAACACTTCCGCAGAGTATTTTTTTGTTGTTCCTTTCGAAAGGAACAGCAATTTCGTAGATTGTTTTTGTTGTTCTTTTTAAAGGAACAACACTTTTTGAGTGGATTTTTTTTTTGTTTTAAGCTAGCATTTTTGACCACTTTTCTAAAGGCAAATATATCATTTATATACAATCATACAAATTAAAGCTTACTGTAATCAGCAAATCAAAAGAAATCATCATTTTTTAAGAAAATTGTCTAGTAATGATAAGAAAAAAGGAAAAAGGGGCATGATCAATAACACATCTTTGCTATTTTATTACCATTGAATTAATCTGATCGATTATTTTTATCATGATTGGTTCTTTCCCACATGCTATAACTTTCTTTGATGTTTATCTATGGAATAGGAATAAGGGCATATTTTTTTCTATTGAGATGTTTAGACTTATTCCACCATCCCTACTCTTAAGGAGTGTTGAGCCATCCCTTATGAATAACTGAGGAAAAAGTGATGTATGAAAAAAAAAAGAAAAAAAAATATTTACATATTTTATTAATAATGATTTTGCAGATGGAGGATAGGGGGTCTCATCATGAGCCAGCCTACCATGATCATAGGGAAGGCAGTGAAGTGGCATTCCCATCATGGCCACCAAACCAGGGAAATGGTCCAATAGACAATTGAAAAATCAAGAAGTCCTTGGAACAGGAGGTCTCATCACGAACCGACCTGCCCACCTTTCACTTCTTCCCGGTGAATGGCATTGTGGTTTATCTGGTCACCAAGCCAACACAATGGCCTCCGTCATGATATTCAACAAAAAACACTTCCTCAGTATAAGTAAAGGACAATGGTTCCGTGGGTAAGAAAGAAACTTTGTCAAGGTTATGGACACCTGTGGGCAACAGAGCTCTACTAATGGTATTGGAGTCACATTTATACACATCAATAGTTATATTTAACCCTTTTCCTATATCTCTATTTAAATGTCAAATGTCAATATGAATCCTTTACCTTTACCTCCGAACCTATTATACATGAAAATCATTACAAATCGATCATATTAGTTCAAAATGGTAAATAATGCAATTTTACTTATGTTTATCTTATGCTATCCCTTCTCCTCATATTTGAATCATTACAAAACGATTTTCTATTCATTATCGATTCATCACATGCATTGAATTCAGTAATTGCTATAATTTGATTGAATGTATCATAATTACGCCTGATTTTTACTGCTGTACTGCTACTGTGCCACACTTGCTTCTCTCAATTGACGGTCGAGGATGACCTCTCATTCATTCGGGGGGCGCGGATGCCTGCATGTAGATCAAACCCCAAGATTTCTTTATTTGAACCAAATCCCTGCATTTTAGGAAATAACAAGTTTTCAACGAACTGTGCTATGATGTTCCATTGTGATTACTGTGTGTTGAGAAAAATTAACAGAGTGCAGAGATGGGAGGACGACCAATTCGTAGTGAACCACAGGTGTTGATCGTCTCTGATGTTGCACGAGCAATTTTAGAAAGACTGGGGTGGATTACATATTTCATGAGGATGCAGCAACCCCATGAAGCAGTGGCCACCGAATTTTTATTAAACCTGCAGGAAGGATCCTCCATGGTCAGAGGAAGGCAGATAGCTGTATCTGACGAGATAATTGCAGAAGTGTCTGGCATTCCCGCGCAAGGGACTATTTGGACTCAGAAGAAGATTAGGATTCGAGAAGCCATGAAGATTTTTCAAGATGATGGACAGATGCTATTTATCAAAGGTAAAGGAGTCCAGCCAGCGTCATTAGGAGATCCATGGACAGAGTTGGCCAAGATTGTGTAGGCTTACATAACATGCGAATGAATAAAGGATGTGGTAAGACCTCGCCACCTTAAGCTACTAGCTGTATTAAAACAGAAATGCACCATTAATTTTCCTGCATTTTTAAATTCTTTGTTGCATGATACTGCTCGTGGTATATGAAAAGCCCAACATGCAGATATGGTGGTCAGCCACCATTGTCTAATTCGATTAATAGTGAGTCGTAGCCTCGCCCAGCAGCAGACCAGTTGGGAAGAATTAATATTTTCCATTAACGGAGGGTTAGCTCTACCCGCTCCAAAACGGAAGAGGATGGTTGGCTCAATAGGTGAGCCATCTACTCACAGACAGCCCCTCCGATTGAAACAAAGTAAGAGGATGGTAGAAGAATTTTTGGGCAGCAACAACCAGCCCCTGGAATTGCACAACTTAGAGGAGAAACAACCTCTACAATTGGAGGGAGTAAGCCCTCGTACTGATGAGGAAGAAGAATTGGAGGGAGTAAGCCCTCATACTGATGAGGAAAAAGAATTGGAAGGAGAAATTCGCTACTTCGACGAAGAAGAAATAAGTCACACCGGTAGTGAAAAACAATCCAGTGCAGAGGAAGGAGATAATAAGGAAGAAGAAATTGAAGGAGAAATTCAATATTTGGATGAGGAGGAAGGAATTTATCATACCTGCGAGGAGGATGAGGACAACCATAGTAGCGATAAGGAATGAACAGAGCCTCCAGAAAATACTATCGTAAGCCCTTTACAGGAAGACCAATTGGCCCATATTTTGGCCAATATGAGTGATTACGCACGGCCTCATAGCCTCTTGGACCTCAATATTGATATTAATCAACTACCAGAGTACTCTGCTATCGATAAAGAAACAGTTGGAGAAATGTTGAATGAAACAACAAACCCTAGCGAAGCTAGGGTTGCTTCTCCCGAGAGGCGTGAACAGGAGAAAGAGAATGACGAAGCAATACCTCAACTTAGAAGCCTCCAAGAGATTTCAGAGTCAACTGAGAATATGATTTCTGAAGAATTTAGCCAAGGGCGTATAAATGTGGAAGAAGAACCCCAAGGAGAAGATCAAGAAGATAATTTTACTGAAGGCACGGCTAATATAGGCCAAAACTCTGTTGAGAAAACAGGTTCAGATAAAGGAGCGACTGCTCCATTAAGAAAGAGGAGGAAAACAACTGAGATTGAGAAGCTTTGCAGGGAACGAATAAAGCTTCATAAACTAGTAGAACATCTCAGGCAAACCATTAGGGTTTTGAGAATGAAACAGATTCCTAAGCGAGCCCCTAATAGAAGAAGCATTGCTATCAAAAGAAGTTCGAAAAAGAGAAGGGTGACCACTAATAGGAACCCCTGAGTTATAGAAGAATCCATACCTGAGCCTACCTATGAGGATGCGGAGCAACAAACGGTTGTTCCAACACAAGTTGTTCCAGAGGAACCTGTTCTAAGTGAAAAAATGCAATCTAGTAGTCAGCACACTTTTAGTGATCCGACATTGATCAGACTTCAAGAAGAATTGACACAGGCCCAAATAGAAAGGCAGAGACTGGAGGAAGATACTGTCCCAAGAAAGAGATATCAGGAATTGCAGCAACAAATGAGAGCTATTCATGAAGCAGAAGCTGAAGCTCATGAAAAACGTCAGAAAGCAGAGGTAAAGGCTGATAAGGTAATGAACCAACTAAAACTAGCCTACAATCAAATGGACACTCTCTGCTCCTTGTATACTGATGTCTTAGCCTGTAGATGCCCTGCCAAAAACTATGCTTTATTTTTACTAGAAAGATATTTACAATTAAAGATCAAGGCAGTTAGGGCAGGGAAATCTATAGAGCTAAAAACCATAGATGACTTTATATCATGTTGCAAACTTTATGGGATCAAAGTACATTGCCTTTTGTGTGAATTTTACTTGCATAATCTAATACTTGAAAATGACTGTGAATCAAACCCGAGCCCTTTTATTAGAGATTTTCAGTTTCAGGCATTCATTTCCTTTGTTGTAAATCAATTAAAATGGCTAAAAGCCTATAACGCCTTTCAAAGGCAGGAAAATGAATTAGATCTGTGGGTCAGAAGTGAACCTCAGGACCAACTTCAATTTTGGGCTAGACAGAAAAGTTTGATGACAAAGGAAGGCGTTACCCAAACCCTGGGGCCTATCCACAAATCAATTATTTTGAATGGAACAGACTATTTTTCATCCATTAGGAACCAAGCTTATATAGCAGCCAAGGTCTGGTGGAGAACCTCGAATTAGAATGTGCAAAATAGGGAACCATTTAATTATAGAAACTTTGGGCTAGCTGCAGACCGCTTGATTTCCTATAGCCATCTCGTTTTAAAAGAAGGACCATACTCATTAGGATGTAGATTCTGCAGCCCTATTGCATGGTACCCTGCTTCAGACCACAAAGCTATTTATGAACTTCCTGAAGGACAGACAGAACATGTTTTTGAGGAAATAGCTACACTACGTGGGTTTAGGCCTGTTGATGACAAACCTTATCTGGCTTATTCTTTGACTGCTCTCCATGTGAACTATAGTTTTCATGAGGGCATGAAAAAGATTAAGAAGGGGGGTATGTTGGGCAGTGAAAGAGGTATGCATTACTATGTATTTACTCATTCTTTTACCATAGATATACTCCTGTTTGCCTTGGAAAGGTAATTTAACATAAGAATTACAATAGATTTGGAAAGGTTTATGTTTAGTACAAAAAGATGACTAAAGGTTACTTTTTGATTGAAAAACAGGAATTCGAAGAGGTGAACAGCTGTACCAAAGGCAGAGTTGAGAATAATATAACTGCTGCTCCATCAGCGTTGAACCATATCCAGCCAAAGGCAAGGAGATCTGAACGAATAGCCCAGAAGGGGCAGGGGACAGCTCGGCCTCAGTCAGAGTAAATGGGATGATGACTAAACGAAGAGGAGCGAATCCCTCAGGATCTTTTGATCCTGAGGGATCACTGTTCAAACTCATCTTATTCCTTGATTGGTCCGTCAAGATTTGATATATAAATCCATGTCCTTTAGTGACAAATGAACGGTTGTTGTTGAAGTCAGCGAGTTAGTCGAAGGACTTTATGTTCAAACATTTCCTCTATAATATAATGCTTTATTAACTCTCGGTTTTGAGAGAAACTTCTCTGTAATGCTTAATGTTGGTTTAATATAAGACACACGTTTCATCTACCTTCTACAGTTATGAATTAGCCCAGCAGTATTTCATTGGCGCTAAGGGCCTGACTCTAGTGGAATCACTTCGTTGTTTGTATTTTAATCCTTGTTTACTGTCGTGTGAAGCGTGTTTAATGTTTGTTTCAATTACAGAATTGGTTTATTGTTGTTGGATCAAATACAGAGTCATTGCTATTTCATTATTTACAAGAAGCACGTTCGTTGTTTGATTACCTTGTTAATATCATTGCTGTTTTGTATCTAATTTGAGTTGTTGTTCCATTAGTTTATAATTTGTTATAATTGATTGTTGCGTCGTAAGAAGCTGTCGACAGGATTAAAGCATGGAAATCTAGTTGCTCGAGTATGTTAGAATCGTAATTGTTGTTCATTTCATGTTGTTGTTCTAGTTCTGTTCATTTCTTATTCATAGTCTTTGATTAGCAAATAGATGAGTTATAGTTACTGTTGGCAATATGATGCAGAGTGTTGTCCTTGATGGAAACCTACTTGATAAAGTTGATGGCAACCTACTTGATAAGTTGCATATGATAAGCAACCTATGTGTTAAATATGTAAGAATGATGTATCTTCTTCAATGCCAAACGAGTAGCACTTGAAATAGCAACAAAGAAAAGAGCAAATGAAATATGAAGCTGGGGCAGTTTTAGAAGGGTTTAGTTGATTGGATATCTGGAAAGGCAGCAGAGACATCAGAGAAAACATAGAGCAGTATGCAAAAGCATGGGCAACGAAGAAGAACAGGAGAGGTGCAGAGAAAAACGATCAGCAGGATCAACAGCAAAGAACAGAGGAAGAATGCATTTACAGAGACAAGCAGTGAATTGAAGGAGAGTTGTCCAAAGACAGGGTTGATTTTAATTGATGGATATTAGAATCCCTGTGGAAGTTAATTCATGTATAAATATAATGTATGTATTGTGATGGAGGAGAAAGAAAATCTGTGTATGGTTGAGTTTCGGTGATACTCTGTTAGGTGGAAAATACCCAGAGCAATTGGGGTATTGATTGGTTCAATTTTAGTACGAAATTCCCTGCAACTCTGTGTGATGATCTATGGATAGATTCGTGCTTTGTATAAGATATCGGGATGCTAAGGCCACGGTATAGTAATCCAGGGATGGGTTCTATGTATACAGGGCGCATTATATATATATACATAACCTGAGTTACATTAACATAATCACGGAGGAAGATCAATTAAATCACAGTTATGTTAAATCACAGTTATGTTTTAAAGAATCACGTGCGGAATGAACAATGAAAGTGGATTCCGGTTTTCATCGCACCACCATTTGACGATAGGTGGTATTTCTTGGATGGGGAGCGATTCCATAGAAGTGTTGACACGTGTCCTTGCAAAACCGCCACCACTGCGCTCCATCGTATGATAACGATCATCCATCACACGTTAACGATCGACCCAGGACGGCCAGCGAAATTGATATGCGCCGTCGATCTGAAAGGGGGCCATCAGACAATGGTAGTATGAGGAATATGCGCGAAGGTTAAAGAAAAAGAGCGAAGGATAACCAAAGTATGATGGCCATCGCACGTTAACGTTCAGCATCGGAGGTCGAGTGATATGCATATGTGCCGTTGATATTGGAGGCTCGCAATCTAACGGTGATCGGGCAATGGACTTGCGTGAAGTTTATCTTGGTACGATTGGTGCATATGTGGGCCAGGGGTCAAATTTTTATTGAAATATTAAACTATTTGAAAGAATTGGATATTGTTTATAAAGTCCGAAGGAGGGTTTAAAACTTTGTAAATATATTTATTTGTCAATTTCTTCGAAATTGATAAATAAATTAAAAATAAATCTATGAGCCTCGTGTGGTAAACTAAAGGAAATTCTAACAAATGAATACCATTAGCGGATTAATGGTTTTTGACTCATGGTATGGATAAAAGAAAAACTATATAAGGTGATGAGAATCATGAAGAACGGGGTGCATGCGAAAGGGTTGATAATAAACAAGTATCCTTTGGAGATATCTGTATGAATAAACCCTGATATATCTGAATCGATGGTGCACCTGTGAATACGATGATTAGATGATGGTTAATTCCTGGTTTAATCAATGAACGAAATCATGAAGAACATGTGCATACCTAAGGGTGGTGAATGAATAAAGTTCTCGAAGGAATATCTGTATGGGCGAACTCTGTTCTTAACTGAAAAATTTGAAACTAGGATGCACCTATGGATATGATGATGGTGATGAATCTCTGGATTGATCGACTGACGAAATGATGAAGAACTAGTGCATAAGTCTAGGTTTTAATGAATACTTCACTCTGAAGTATATATGTATAGAATGGGTAACAGTTTGCTGACAGACCTGAATTAATGATGCACCTATGAAGAAACTGATCTCTAGATCTGAAATTACCATGTAATTTCTAGATCTGTTTATGGAATATCTAGATCTGTGATCCGGAAAATCTCTGCTGAAGTAAAAGGGTAAGATCTGAGATACTTATCTGGTCTGAAGATTATGCTGCTGATTATGTTAATTAAAGATCAAGTTGTTGGTTGATTGGTTGATGATTCAATTGATGAGGTTATAAGTTTCAGTTTGATAAATGATGAGCTTAAATGTGTGGAGTGGGTCCAGTCTGAAAATCCGATGAAAAGAGGCCTACAAGTTGTGTTGTATGAAAGTTGTTGGATCCAGTATGAAAATTGATGAAACATGGTCCATGATGGTGCTGAGGGTTGAAGCCTTCAGTGAGGGGGTTGTAGCTGCCTTCCAGGAGAGACTGGTAAACGAGAGAAGGTTATAGCCTTCTATAGGTGGGTGCCTATGTGTTGGTATAAGTCTGCACCAGCACATATTGTAAGAAGTTTTCTCTATAATAAATATTGAAGACTAAGATTGTAGCAGCGGTAGTTTTCTCCCCAATTGGGTTTCCACCTTAAATCCTGGTGTTCATATGTGTTGTTTATGTTTGATGGTCTGTTCTATTATTTATGTTCATGCTTACTGCTCATCTGATGAATGAATGATGCAATGCTCTAAGTAAAGACATAATAAGATATCTGGAGATACATGTTGGATGAAATAATGTAACATATGGTTTTAAGAGAAAGAAAAGAAAAATTGTTCACCCCTAAATACTGATTCACCCCCCCTCTCAGTATTTTTCCCAACAATTGGTATCAGAGGTGGTTCTTCTACAGAAGCTTGATCGCTTGAAGGAGATTCGTCACAATGGGAAGGAAGCAAAAGAAGAAGGCTACTCAAAAGGATATATCTCGGAAAACATGTGCAGCAGGAAATGAAGAAGATGAAACAGGTACTGATTGTTGTTCTTGTGATTCACTTTCTTGTACATGCAATGGTGAAGATAGTGAAAGAAACAATATGAGTCTAGAAGCAAATCTCAAAATCAATGATGAAGATCCATTTAAAATGAAGGAATCTATCTACCAAGATATGATCTCTAGAATGAATGGACAGATAGAAAAAATGAAGGAACAGATAGAAATATATCAAATATTCCAGGATAAAGTAACCAATCATAGTGAAAGACTTGAAGCATAAATCATTTGTCTGAAAGCAGATCTCGAAACATCAAATAAGAAGAATGAAGAACTTCTACAATCATTTGAAAAAGAAGGACGTGAAGCAGAAATCATCTCGCTCAAAACATATCTGGAAAAATCAAATAAGAAGAATGAAGAACTCCTACAAACATTTGAAGAACAAGAAAATGAGTTGAAGGAAGAGATTTTAAAATTGAATGATCAAGTAGAAGAAGGAAGAAGGGTCGAAGAAAGTATGAAGAAGAAATGCCAAAAATTGGAGGTTGAGGTAAATATTTTGAAAGGTAAATTAGAAGAAAAAGATAAACTCTTGAGGTTTCAAGATAGTACTAAGATTCTGGACAATATTCTTAGTAATCAAAGGTCTCCTTCTGTTAAATTTGGTCTTTTTTTTCATGAAACTGTTAAAGGAGAATCTAGTTCACACGAAAGTGCTAAAGATTCAAAGGATATCAATGCAGAACCTGAAGTGTTGAAAGAAACAAAAGGTAAACCGACAATCATGAACTCTCAAAAGAAATCACTCCCTCCCTTGATCAATAATGTTGAATGCTTTAAATGTCATAATTATGGGCATGTTGTAGCCAATTGTAGAAGCAGATTTTTTTAGTGACAAATAAACAGATTCTACATAGAAAGGTACTCAGGTTTCTTTAAGGGATATTGTTTTTCATGCAGCAAGTATGGTCATAAAGCAGCTGATTGCAATAGAAGAAAGAATAGAAAAACACATTATGATTCCTATGCTTACTTTTCTGGTCATGCAAGATGTTATGCTTGTAACAAGTATGGACATGTAGAAAAAGAATGCAGGATGAATAGATCTGAGAAATTGGACAATTTCCAGCTTACTATAAGAAATTTCAAGCAAAGCTGGAAAAAGAAGGAGGATTGGTCAAAAACATAGGGAATATTGACCCTACTGCAGTCATATGATTCTAAAGCTTACTTCTCATAGTGACTGTAGGAGTGATGTGAGATACATTATAGGAATCAGTAATGTATCATCACAGGGGGTGCAATGTATGATGATTCCCATGGTTGGTTTGATAATTCTAGTTGTCTCTATTTCTAACAGTGCATCTGATGTGAAGAAGACAGATACAGGTGGCATAAGTTCAGGGGGAGCATTAGCCTTGCTAAGAGTAATGCATTATCGGTATTCTAATTATGTTTGAAGATGCAGTATGATCTCAGGGAGAGAAGTTCATTAATTTACCCCATGAAAGCAGTCTGAGAAGAGCTCCATGTAATAAGAACAATTATGAAATCAAGAAGATTATTTAAAGTATTCAATAGCTGGCAGTTTGATAGAAAGAGAAGAAGCAGAAAGAAACCATGATAATAGAGGAAACATCAGCGAAACCCTTTAAGAATGTTGAGTAAGAAAGGTGCCTATCATCAGTTCATTACATCTCTCATCTGCAAAAAGTTCATTTGGAGGAATGCAGTTAAGTGAGTAATAAATATTTGAGTAATCAGCCCATGAAGATTCATGGTATAGAAATTGAAGATTTCCTTCTGAAGATCATCATGTCAGAACAGTTGAAGTGGTATACAAGCAATATAAAGCAGCAATGATTCTAGATCTGTCATAGCAAAGGAAAATGCAGTAACATTCCTTTGAACAGAATGAGAGAATAAGAAAATAGTTAATGGTGAAAAGATCATATTGAGGATATTAATGACTATTGAGGTGAACAGTGGAAAGCTCAATAGAAGAATTTATGAAGGAAGTCTTAAATTATGAGTAAATGTGCAAACTAAAGTAAAATCTCTACATATTTTATCAAGGTAATATAATTTGGTACTTGGTACAAGAAGCATGTCTAGCAACAGAATATCAAGTGTAATCATGGAGGAACAACAGTATGGCACAGGTCCTCAGAATCAAAGGACTATGACAAGAATGCATGAAGAAATATATTGGCGCACTACATCAGATATAGACTGAAGTATAGTTGAAGCAAGTCTGATATGTCACTTGAAGCTTTCACAATCCTTAAGTCTTGATCCAATTATGCATCTCTTATTATACAAGTCTGATTATATATGGCTGTCATCACAAGTGAAAAGAGTCTATGCTTTATAATGGTATCAACTTAATGTGTATAGACAAGTTCAAAAATCCCCAAAAGTTTTCTCTCAACAACTCTTTTACTCCAGGTTGGAGCAGCAGGGTACAAATTCAGAAGAAGAAATACTTCTTGGTCACTCTTCTAGGAGTAAAGAATATAAATAAAAGACTTTGGAAGATTATTGAATGTGTTTATGTGGTTATTGAAGAGTCTCCTACAGCTCCAAAATAAGAAAAACAAAAAGAAGAAGTTGATGATGACATGATACATGGTTTCCTATGATAAGATTATGGATAAGCCCTGATTGCTTTTTAAAGAAAATCTTTTGTTTTCACACATGGATGATTACTAGACACATATTTTCCATTGAAGAAGTTGTTCTAGTGTGATAATTCCTCTTGGAAAGAATATGTTGATGTGACAAAGAGCCTGAAGGCTTGGTTACTGATGTGCTTATGCTACAATTATTGGATGACACTTGAAAGCATAGTTGCGGTGCTGTTTGGTATCTCTGGTGATGTTCCTGTTCTCATAATTCTGTTTCATTCACTGATATTTGATGAAGATGTCTTGATGATCTACTGTTGAAAGTGTCCAGGATGCACAAGCTAAGGGGGAGCATTGGTCATGTGGAAAAGATGCATTGTTGGCATTATGATGATTCTGAAAATATGATCTCTCTCTTGAGGTCTTTTTGGTATTGGTTATAAAAAGTCATATTTGTAATTTGATGAAAAGGTTATGTTGAGTCCTATAATGTAAATTGTATTATTCAGTTCAAATTTGTAAACCCACTTGGTTGGGTACTTGAGTCACATATGTAAATCCACTTGGTTGTATCTTTGATGTAAGTATGAGTCCTTGGTGATAGGAAAATTCATAGAGTCATGAACTTCATTAAAAAAATATGTTCAAAGATTCAGCTTTAACTTAGGGGGAGCATGGTAACTTCAGTGCACATCAGATCTACAGAGCTCTTCTTTCTACATGAGAAGAAAAAACTTGTTTTGGTTTTGACCCGCCCTTTGCCCTTGATGTCAAAGGGGGAGAGTAACATGGTGTTTGAATAGGGGGAGAGTATCATGGTGTTTGCATAATGGTTATAATCAATTTATCTATCTGATTGTGATGATCAAACACCATCATGGTTTCTATCAAGTCCAAAGGGGGAGATTGTTGGCAATATGATGCAGAGTGTTGTCCTTGATGGCAACCTACTTGATAAAGTTGATGGAAACCTACTTGATAAGTTGCATATGATAAGAAACCTATGTGTTAAAGATGTAAGAATGATGTATCTTCTTCAATGCCAAAAGAGGAGCACTTGAAACAGCAACAAAGAAAAGAACAAATGAAATATGAAGCTGGAGCAGTTTTAGAAGGGTTTAGTTGATTGGAGATCTGGAAAGGCAGTAGAGACATCAGAGAAAACAAAGAGCAGTATGAAAAAGCATGGGCAACGAAGAAGAACAACAGAGGTGCAGAGAACAACGATTAGTAGGATCAACAGCAAAGAACAGAGGAATAATGCATTTACAGAGACAAGCAGTGAATTGAAGGAGAGTTGTCCAAAGATAGGGTTGATTTGAATTGACGGATATTAGAATCCCCGCGGAAGTTAATTCATGTATAAATATAATGTATGTATTTTGATGGAGGAGAAAGAAAATCTATATATGTTTGAGTTTCGGTGATACTATGTTAGGTGGAAAATACCCAGAGCAAATGGGGTATTGATTGGTTCAATTCTCGTAAGAAATTCCCTGCAACTCTGTGTGATGATCTATGGATAGATTCGTTTTTTGTATAAGATATCGGGATGATAAGGCCACGGTATAGTAATCCATGGACGGGTTCTGTGTATACAGGGCGCATTATATATATATACATAACCTGAGTTACATTAACATAATCACGGAGGAAGATCAATTAAATCACAGTTATGTTTTAAATAATCACATGTAGAATGAACAGTGAAAGCGGATTCCGGTTTTCATCGCACCACCATTTGACGATAGGTGGTATTTCCTGGATGGGGAGCGATTCCATAGAAGTGTTGACACGCGTCCCTGCAAAACCACCACCACTGCACGCCATCGTATGATAAAGATCGTCCATCGCACGTTAACGATCTACCCAGGACGGCCAACGAAATTGATATGCGTCGTCGATCTGAAAGGGGGCCATCGGATGGTGGTAGTATGAGGAAGATGCGTGAAGGTTAAAGAAAATGAGTGAAGGATAACCAAAGTATGATGGCCATCGCACGTTAACGTTCGGCATCAGAGGTCGAGCGATATGCATATGTGCTGTTGATCTTGGAGGCTCATGATCTAACAGTGATTAGGCAATGGACTTGCGTGAAGTTTATCTTGGTACGGTCGGTGCATATGTGGGCCAGGGGTCAAAGTTTTATTGAAATATTAAACTATTTGAAAGCATTGGATATTGTTTATAAAGTCCAAAGGAGGGTTTAAAACTTTGTAAATATATTTATTTTTCAATTTCTTCGAAATTGATAAATAAATTAAAAAGAAATCTATGAGCCTCGTGTGGTAAACTAAAGGAAATTCTAACAAAGGAATACCATTAGCGGATTAATGTTTTTTGACTCATGGTATGGATAAAGGCAAAACTATATAAGGTGATGAGAATCAAGAAGAATGGGGTGCATGCGAAAGGGTTGATAATAAACAAGTCTCCTTTGGAGATATCTGTATGAATAAACCCTGATATATCTGAATCGATGGTGTACCTGTGAATATGATGATTAGATGATGGTTAATTCCTGGTTTAATCGACTAACAAAATCATGAAGAACATGTGCATACCTAAGGGTGGTGAATGAATAAAGTTCTCGAAGGAATATCTATATGGGCGAACTCTGTTCTTAACTGAAAAATCTGAAACTACGATTCACCTATGGATATGATGATGGTGATGAATCTCTGGTTTGATTGACTGACGAAATGATGAAGAACTGGTGCATAAGTCTAGGTTTTAATGAATACTTCACTCCGAATTATATCTGTATAGAATGGGTAACAGTTTGCTGACAGACCTGAATTAATGATGCACCTATGAAGAAACTGATCTCTAGATCTGAAATTACCATGTAATTTCTAGATCTGTTTATGGAATATCTAGAGCTGTGATCTGGCGAATCTCTGCTGAAGTAAAAGGGTAAGATCTAAGATACTCATTTGGTCTGAAGATTATGCTGCTGATTATGTTAATTAAAGATCAAGTTGTTGGTTGATTGGTTGATGATTCAATTGATGAGGTTATAAGTTTCAGTTTGATAAATGATGAGCTTGAATGTGTGGAGTGGGTCCAGTTTGAAAATCTAATGAAAAGAGGCCTACAAGTTGTGTTGTATGAAAGTTGTTGGATCCAGTATGAAAATTGATGAAACGTGGTCCATGATTATGTTGAGGGTTGAAGCCTTCAGTGAGGGCGTTGTAGCTTCCTTCCAGGAGAGGCTGCTAAACGAGAGAAGGTTGTAGCCTTCTGTAGGTGGGTGCCTGCGTGTTGGTATAAGTCTGCACCAGCATATATTGTAATAATTTTTCTCTATAATAAATATTGAAGACTGAGATTGTAGCAGCAGTGGTTTTCTCCCGAATTGGGTTTCCACCTTAAATCCTAGTGTGCATATGTGTTGTTTATGTTTGATGGTCTTTTCTGTTATTTATGTTCATGCTTACTGCTCATTTGATGAATGAATGATGCAATGCTCTAAGTAAAGACATAATAAGATATCTGGACATACATGTTGGATGCAATAATGTAACATATGGTTTTAAGAGAAAGAAAAGAAAAATTGTTCACCCCTAAATACTGATTCACCCCCCCTCTCAGTATTTTTCCCAACAGTTACTTGTTGTTGTTCCTTTCCAGATTGTGTTTCTTTTAAGTTGCTTTCATTGAATCTGCTTTCGTTTCAATTGCTTTAATATCTCCAATTGTAGAGGACAGAGGCTATTGCTTCCAAGTCCCTAGATTGGTCATATTGCATCGATTTCTAAGGGAAAGAGTTACTGCTACTGCATCCCTGATCGATGTTTTGCAAGATTGATGTAGTTTAATCTTTCCATTCATGTCACAACTATAATTAGGTTTATTTCCAAGCATTTGTTACTTTTGCATTTTATATTCTGTACTACATCTTCATAGCGTTGCTCTTAGACAATTGCAGCCTCAGACAGAGTACACTCTTGAAATAAAAAGTCGCTCCTGGATTGATAATTAATGTAGGCTAATTAGGTGTTCAAAAGATACCTTTTTATGACCCAACAATAGTGATCTAGGATGAAGGGTGAAATTTTCCCTCATGTAGTTAAGTTGAAACATTTCCTTGTAGTCTTCAAAATATTCATCGGGACCTAGGGTCATCCTAAAGATTTATACCTTTTTTTTCTTTAGACCTATAATAATATCTTCACTTGTTATTGGAGGATTCTTACATTTGGGCCGATGTAGTGATACTGTCCCCAGGAAGACCCATGAACTAGCGCAAGAATGCATCCTTTAGGGTAGAGGGGAACAATTTAAAGTTTTTTTCATATGAGGCATAATCATAATTCCTACAAACAACAAAAAATTCAAACATGAAAGTGTCAGGGTCTTCAGAAGTTAGGCCATGGAAGTGTGGAAGGGTAGAAGGTCTAATGTTTTTCATCCTTGTCTCTCTATTGGTTTCTCTGATGGGAAAGAGCCCATGGTTACTATTCTTAGCCATAGCCTCGATAGGTGAAGTAGGAAATTCTTATTCCCCAATAGGTTCTTCAGAAATTTCAGGGTGCTCACCTAGAGGGTGTTCTAACTCCCTGGCAATCAGAGAGGGAAGCTCATAGTCACTAAAGAAGAGTGAAGGTTGAATGTGTGAGGATGTGGGGGTTTTTGGTCAAAATTTTCCTTGGTTTCCCCTACTCCTACTAGGTATGAAAGACAACTTTTTTTCTCTCACTTTTTCAAAAATTCATGCAAAAACAAAAAGGAGAAAATAATGCTTAAGCATAAACAAGCATCTAATTAGACACCTCCCCAACAATGGCGCCAAAAAGTGGTGAGACTTGGTATTGCACCAAGCATGTTGCAAGTCCTAAGGGATACTCAACTCATTTTATCAACTCGAGCTTCGTACAATATATGCTATATGTATAGTAGATGGATTCTACTCATGCCACCCTCAAGTAGGTATTCTTATCAGTAGTTCTTCTAGGCCATTCCTCCTTCTGGATTAAAGTGAAACTCATTATTGTAATGCAAATAACTACTTCTAACTAAGAAAAATATTGCGCTTATCAACTTATACTTGCAATTGGTATTGAAAGCAAGCCATGAATAAACAACATCTAACCTAGTTGAAAAAAAGTAAACTACTCTACATTGCAATCATCTATCTTGATATCCAACCACTTGGTAGTAAAATGACTACTTTATATCACACATTTTACCGAAACATAAATAAAACCTCTATCTATTGTTCAAACTAACTCATACTTGCATGTAAATTGTTGTCCTATTTATGTTAATCTTGTGATGAAATAAACACTAATGCCAATTATGTTTTTGCAAAAAGGGAAGAAGTAGGTTCGGATTGGACTAGGTGTCTCTTCTGGTCATGAATCTAAGGTTGGGGGTCTGATACATCCTATTAGTATGAATCTTAATCGCAAGTGTATGAAAAAATACCACTTTAGCTGTGCATAAAAAACAACCCTAACAGCAAATATGGTTGCCAATATCTTTAGATCTGCAATTAGGTGATCAAGATAAATGCTGCAAAAATCTAGATCTATGCATGAAAAGACATCAAGCAGTAAATAAAAACGAGATTTACTCCATACATCCAATAGAAAAGACAAGAATATGTTGAATGAATTTTCTATTAAGGGCACCTAGGAGGAAAACATAGAAGGATGTTACTGGTTCTCCTCAATGGCATGGGTTCTTGTAAGTCCTCAACACTTCAAATCTAAAATTCCTCTCTCTTGATGGTGCAGAAAACCCAGACAAAAATGGAACTCAAAGGGAACTCACAAGAAAAAAGATATAAAAATATGACAATGATGGTGGATCAAAGTCAGACTAAAAGTATAGATCCAGAGTGATCTTTAGGAAACAAAAGGTAGTGAATGAATGGGAAAACCCTTCTATTTATAACAAAATATTTAGTCTAGATATTGGTGCATGATTAAAATATTATTAACCAAATCAAAATCCAACTTGTATGGAATAATTTATTATATTTGTTGGAGGGAAAAAGAATTTGACTTGGGTCAAACCCCTTTATTTGTAAATAATAAATAAATAAATGATTTATTTATTATTTTAAGGATGCGATTGAGTAATAATCAAATAAATAATGATTTATTTAATTATTTAAGGGTGATTAAGTCAAATTTAACAAGGAATATTATTTAAATAAGGTTTAAATAGTTATTCCTAGAAGATAATAAGATAAATAATGATTTATCTAATTACTTTTCCTGTTTTGGGTTAAATATGACCAGGAATATTAATTAAACTGTTGTTTAACTAATTATTCCTTGAGGAAAATTAAACAAATGTAGATTTATTTAATATTTCCTCATCGGGTTTCCTATTTAGACCATAAACAACTTAATAAAGGTGGTTTACTAAGTTATTTTTCATAGTGAAAGAAATTTTACTTAGGGTAAAATTGGTCTTACATGGTGTACTTAGGTCCATCTAATAGTAACATGTTAGATGACCAAAAAATTGTGTAATAGATTGCCCCCAGCGTGCGAGCGTTAGGAGCTAATCGTATGATTGAAGTATGTTGTAAGAACTCAATCACTAGACACCGAAGGTGAAGCCAAAGAGAGAAATATAAGGTAAACCGAAGCGCTAAAGGACTAGAACCTAAGGAGGCGAGACTTATAGGTGCGACAAGTCTCTTTTATGAGTGAGTACCTGTGCTATAGGCGGCGGGGGAGGCATACCTATGCCCGCCGAGACAAAGTACAAAGAATAGTGCGTCCAATAAACAAGGGACTGAACAATATAGTACGTGCTGGCATAAACATGAGCCAGGTAAAAAACATGATAATGAATCCCACATACATACTGTGCCTGGGATAACAGCTAGGACTTATACAATAATATATAAGTACATGAGATAAAAATACAACCCAAATACCCCTATAAACAGGAAAGGGTTCTAAAAATCTGACTAATACATGCAAACAAAAAGACGCTGCAAGCGGCTGAGGCCGACATCATAAAATATATGGAGCTTCATCAAAGGTTGTAATGAAGAGGCCATCCGAACATGTGGGGGGCTACTTGTAGGGCCACCCCCTAATGAGCGCTGAAACATCTCACACATACCCGGCAATCACTGGTATCATCTGCTGCATCACCGAACCATCAAGTATACGGACCTCGATCATGCTGAAAGGAGTTGGAGCTAAGAAACAATCAAGTCAAAGGGAAATAAGGAGTCCCTTTGACTGATCCGAGGCACCGAAAAAGAGTGGAAGTTGGAACCAAGGTACACCGCCCTCTAGACCTGTCTTCTGGAATGAATGATCTAATGTCGACAGAAGGAGGTCCGCCATAGGTGAGGCAATAAGGGATCCTCAACTAAGGCACGAGAGAAAATAGTAGAGAGACTGAAAGACTGACACTAGGGATGATGATGAAATGGGGGGTACTGAATAGCGGATGGACGACTTCCCTTGTTAGAGCATAAAGGGCATGGATGACCTGGCAGTGCCTGACACAATATCATGAGGAATAGGGGATAGTAGGACTGAAGGCCATAATGTGCGACATGAGAGAGGAACTAAGCAATGAAGGATGGAGGACTATAGCGGGATACAAAGGGACTTGAGATAGACTCCATGAATGTGATGATGACTCAACTCGGATGCTCTAAACAAGGGCAACTTGATGATGCTGCCACACAGAAAAGTTCCAATGGGGACCATAAAAACATGATTACATGATGGCTAATCATAACGAAAATTGACAAGAGCATGGACAAGTGTGAAGGCAAAGTGGTGCCGCAAGTACAAGTGTTGCAGGTGAATAAATTCAATTTTGAGGAGTGGTGAAGTGACCCTTCTTGGAAAAAATGTGTCGTGGTGAAGTATCAAATAAAAAAAAAATGATAGATACACATTTAAGGGCTCGGTGAGAGCTTTCCAACGGTAAAGACGGTTTGTCAAACTGAGCTACGGTTTGGTTGCAGTAGGCGAAAATAAAAATCAGGGGTTTCTCTTTTAATCAGTTATTTTCCCTCCAAATTCACTCATTTGCATGTGGAGCTGTGGTGAATGTAGAGAGGAAAGAAGGCCCTAAATTTTGCAGTGATCATAGCGGACAAACTGACCATTGAAATCGAGATCCATCAATTGCAGGTAAGAGGCCTAACCCTACTCTTTCATTTCAGTGGATTGAAAGTACAGTTTAGGTCCTAAAAGCTCAGTAATAGACCCCTGCTCCTCTTCACGACCTGGTCGCACTTTTTGGGGCAAAAACGACGACCTGGGTAGTAGGTTTTGGGCAGAAAACTGCGACCTGTCATAGGATTGGGCGTGAAAAGTGTGACGTGATAGAGAGGGGTTTTTCTATGCTATTATTTGGCTGAGAACTGGGTTTTTATGTTTGGATATAGTCTTTCCTATCTGTACACTGACAAATATAATGGTTTTGTGCAGATATGGCCGAATTTCTGATCAAATGGAGAGAGAGAGAGACCTGGGCACATTACAGTCAGAGATCCAGAAGGATCAGGGTGTCTGCAGTGCATTGGCTAGGTTTGGGGTTCTTAAGTTTATGGAGAACCATTTGAAAAGAGATAAACAGCCCTTATTGGCTTGGATTATCAGCTATTGGGACCCGGATGATGAGGTATTTATAGTGCAGGGGCACCGGATCGGGTTGACGGTCTAGGATATATATTTCCTGACTGGTCTCCCACCACTTGGGATGGTTGGGAATGCTCAGCCAGTGTTACCACGAGGGAAGAACATCATGAAATTTGTAGAGCGTCATTTTCGACCAGGTCTCCATGTCAAAGGGACACAGATACGCATCGGGGATCTAGAGAGGTTAGAGACCCGTGCTGTGGCTACAGCAGTGTTGCGGATCCTGGGCAACCAGGCACTCCACCACATCACTAGAGGGAAGATGATGCTTGTGAAGAGTGTGTTGAGTGGGACCTACTATGGGTGGGCCCAAATGATGCTGTTGTCATTGAAACGAAATTTGTCACTATGCAAGCGGCAAGTGAACCATGACTTGGCATATGGTACAGTATTGTGCTCGCTCTTCTTTAAGAAGATCCAGAAACTTCGACCTCGTATACAGCTCTAGGATGGGGGCCCGAGAGAGCCCAAGATGCACCGGTGGGGGTGACTAGTACCATGAAGAGGAGGAGGTGGGGCAGTCACATGGGTGTTCTGACCCGATTTCATTGCTCATTGAGATCAGATGCCATTGTACATAGACGACTATCCCTATAGTGGGATGAGTTATCGTGGGGACGCAAATTTCCCACTACTGCCTGGTCGGGCTTGGGGGCTCAATAGTAAGTGAAAAATGTCTAATCTTTTATGTGCATTGTAAAGTTTTAGAATATTGTATATGGTTCTGATTCGTCCACTTTTGGTATGCAGATACAACACCGGTAAAATCGGTTGGATATATGGGACGACCTGCAGTATTAGGAACTACCGGACCTAGTGGATCGAGAGCACCGCAAAATGAGGATGCAGCAGCCCTCTTGGAGGACATCCGTCGTAGATGTGAGAGGCTTCTGACTGGTGTTTCAGAGTGTGGCTGGCAAGACTTAGATGACCAGTACATAGAGCCATGTATTGGTCTACCATCGGAATGGTGAGGGGTCATGTGGCACATGGAGATGGTCGGACAGGGGTTGCACGATCTATGAGCTGCAAGAGCAGAGCCATTGGTTTGGGATCCTCCAGATAGTGATTAGTGTGTAGGGGCAGGTGGTGCCCCCAGTTTTGAGTTTTTGTAACATTTTATGGGAATGTCATATGTATCAGAGTTGATGGACTCTAAAACATTTTATATGACGCATATTATGGATATGCATCGTTTTGATGGTTTTATGTTATTGTCTTGTGTTAAATGCATGTGCTAAATGCCAATCTAGAACATGGTTTGCAATGCTATCTACATAGTGATTTTTTTCTTTAGGTATATGAATGAATGTAATGATTTCAAATTCACACATCAAAAGCCTCACTCGTAAATATCTTCTAAAAAGGATAGGATTGTGCAGACGATAAACACCATTCAATTGCATGACAAGAAGTAGGGAATCTAAAAGAACATGAAGGTGGAGGATGCGATGTGAAAGGGAATCAGCTAATAGACCTCACATTGCATCATATTTGGCCTGATTATTGGTGGCAGTACCAATGCATACACCATTCGAGAGAACAAGCGAATTCAAGGGCATAAAGATGGCCCAACCTGCGGAGGCTAGATTCCGGGAGTAGCGACTTGCACCATCGGCATAACCAATATAAGGTGTGGATAGGAGGTCCATATGAAAGGTGCCACAAGACAATAAATGGGAGGATGATGAACAATGCTGGTAAACTGAGCGCAAAGTAGAAATCGAACACACACCGCGAGAGGGAGTGATCTGGGTAGGATGTCTACTACTCACATGCCGATGGTTAGGTGGAGTGTAAGAGCTACCGGAGGTGTAGCTTGTGCTCAGGCTGCGAAAGTCACCATAGATACGGATGGTGCCATCCTGCTTATGGGCGAGAAAGATGAAGTAAGGGGTGGACAAGGCTTCCATGATGTCATCATCACAATAGAAGATGGAGTGACTGGAGGAAGCGAGACCACATGATGCGGCGAAGCTACCTGACTCATCATCATTAGAAGAAAGGTTCACATGCACATATTCATGGGGGATGACGGAAGAACAAGCAGATAAGGGCTCTACCGATGTTGAGCCCAGGGTGATCGCTGAAGGGAGGTCAAGCGAAACAACAGGAGAAGATGTAGAGGGAACTTCCACCAAGGGTCTCATGGATGATGACAGGTAGAGGATGGTGGCCACAGACTCTGTCATCTCGACATCAGGAGGGGGAATGTCAATGGGAGCGGGTAAATCCTCAAGCTGGCCCATAGCATACTGTGCAAGTATGGGAGAGGCGGATTGGTCCTGTTCAACCTCATACTCCAAACTACCTCCAAAGAGGCATGGTAATGCATAAGACAGATACAACGATGGGAATAATGGCCATGGAGATCACACAAAGCACAAAGTTTATTGGTGTGAATAGTCTTAGGGTTCTTCACTGCAGTTGAGGAAGAAAGAGAGGCTTCAGAGACCGTAGACTCAGGGAACGCAACATTAACCATGGGCTTGATACAGGGAAGTTCAGGACAATTATGGGTGCCATGGCCGATGACATCACACAAAGTACAAGGCTTTGGAGGCAGAGGAGGAGCAGGGTCATTCGGGTCAGCCTTGTCTTTTGATGCCCTCTTGCGAGCTTTTCCCTTCTTACCCAAAGTGGTCGCAACAGGAGAAGGTTCCTGTTGAGGTGGCTGAGGCACTGTAGCAGCGGGAGAATTCATGGGGACCGGTTGAACCGGGGTCAAAGCAACATAAGGTTTGGGTTGACTATGCGAGGTAGCAGTTGGGGGATCAAGGTACGAGATGGGAATCGCTAGGGTCAAGTTAGGAAGAGAGAGGATAGCCATGACAGGTACCATGTACACTCTAGGAGGGGGAGCTAGGAATGGTATTTGACCGAAGGGGTAAAGGCCAGGCGGGATGGCTCCTAGATGGTTAAGGCCTGGAGGAACCATTCCAAGAGGGTAAATAGGCTCATGGATACCAGCTGTAGATGAAGGGCTAGGAGGAGGAGGTCCATAAGGCTGAATCGAAGTGCTAGGAGTAGGCTGCAGAGGGCAAGGAGGCTGTTGACTAGCCAAAGAGGGCCACTTGAGGGAAACCTGAGATGATTGCATCATTTAAACATTCGATGAGCTGGGATCAGAGACTGGAGGAGGAAGACCAGGGAATGTACCAATCAATGAGGAATATTTATAGACTCAGGGTGAGACACTGGTCAAAGGATCGACGATTTTCTTATTGGCCACTGAAGAGATGATGTACTCAGGGGAGGTCTGAGACTTCGGTTCGTAATATGTCAACTGGTCAATGGTGACTATCTTTCCATTATGAGGGAAGGACATCTTGTGGTGAACCGCAGATGGGGCAGGATACATCGCATAGGTGTAGCTACAACCCAATATAATTTTGTAATCTAAGGGGGCATCTATGACTTCTACCACAACGCAACAACCTTGCCTGCAAGAGTAATGGGACAATTTCGGAATAGGCCAATTTGCTGGTAGACGTGGCCATCCCACGCTCGGAGAGTGATCAAGGAAGGGGCCAACTCAGGTGATATGAGATTCTTCCAAACCGGAGCGGACATCACACAATTGGATGCCCCCTCGTCAATGATGCATCGGGAAACGTTGGCGTCCCAGATCTTGACTAGGATTTGGAAGGTGACGGAAGCATGGAGAGGAGGATGTTCTGACTAGTCAACATTGAAGACAATCAATCGATCATCAGAATGATATACAGTGCCCATGGTTGATAATAGATATTTTCATTGTGAAGGGAGGGACTGGAGGTGTTCAAGCATTGAAATGGCTGCAGAAGATTGCGCCAAATCATTTACTATACTATACGAATGGGTAGCTTTGCCAGAAGCAACATTTTGGCATAGTGGTCCCTTAGGAATCTTGGTATGAACCTTCGCCTTAGGCTGAGGGATCTGCAAGGGACCATTAGGTGTCGAAAGTGGCTCTGTAGAGACCAAAGAAGGTGGCTCGGGGACAGACGAAGTGGGAGGCTTGTTGTACTAACGGGACCGAGTCTGAAGATTGATATCTACAGTTATAGGTTGGTAAGAATTCATCATGATAATCTGGTAATCGGAGGTACTGGATGGAAGAGGCTGAGTGGCCACCTGACCTTCAGGTGGTTGGGTAGCCACAAATCCTTGCTGAGGGAAAGGATCAGTAAACACAACCGGTTGATTAGGTGTAGCACTGGGAGGGACATAAGGGGAGGCTTGATTTCCTCGCAATATTTCTTGAGACTCCCACATATGCTTCATCTGTGGTAAAAGAGGACAATCATCCATGTAATGACCATAAACACCAAAACAAGAACAAGGTTTGTTCATGCGAACAGGCCTGTCCTACTTGGGCTGAGTACCTTGTTCCTGGTTAGCAGTGTTTTGTGCATTATTTAGAGGATTAGGTCTAGGATTACTGGGAGTAGATTGAATTTGAGTGCCTTTCCTCTTCTTTTTGGAAGGAGGAGGATTAGTGGCACCCTGTTGTGCATACACCTGCCCCTGAGGGGGTGGTGGTTGCTGTTGCGGGGGTTGAGAAGGCAAGGGAGGCGGAGGTGCTAATGTTGGAGGAGCTAGGGCACCAAGCTGTAGATACAGATCATAAGGAGGTTGGATAACATTGTGGTAAATAGTAGGTTGCAAAAAAGGAGGAGGCATGTCGTATCCTAGATACATGCTACCGGGAGGGGGAAAAGTGCAGAAGGTGCTGGCCCCACCCTAAGGAAAACCATAGCGCATGTGAGGCTGAGAGTATGGATGAGAGAGAGCTCCAACGATACCGTCGGTGGCATGAGATGCCCTTGGTGCATTGGCACCACCAAGTCTAGGCAGATTAGGTAGAACGGTATAAACATAACCCAACTGAGCGTAGATCAGGTCATATTTTAACGCAATTTGGAGAGCGACTTCTTCGGTTTGAGGGAAATGCGATGCAACATCTTTACTGATAGCAGGGAAGAGATATCTAAGGAACTAGTCCATGTAGACATGGTATTCGAAGGTAGGGGCTCCACATAGGCTCTTTCTTCTCCGCCATTCCTGGACATGATCGGAGAGGCGGGTCATAGACGATTGACAGAAAGAATTCAAAAGTTCGGTACCAGTGTCATAACGAAGGGGAAGTTGGAAATAAGACAGAAAATCTCAAGGAAGAGTCACAAAGGTGGTATGAGAGGATGAGGCCTGATCAACATACCACTTAGAAGCTTCACCTGTAAGTGTACTTTGGAACAACTGAAGATGGACAGAGTCATCGGTAATGGAGTTAGACGAACACCACATGTGGAAAGATTGAACATGATTTGTAGGATCTTCTCCAACAAGGCCTTCAAACTTGTGGATGTCGGAAGGGAGCTTGGTCGGCATAGCAGGGAAACTAGCATCATGGTGTATAGGGTCATTGATCAACTAGTTAAAATCAGGAAGACTGAGGCCTGCCATATAGGGGAGCGAGGGAGCAGCCGGAGTAGTTCCTATTACATTCCCACTAGTAGTATTTCCAGCATTAGGGCCAGGGTTACCACCAGTGTTAGGTCCTGAACCAGACATGGTGAAGGTGATAGGAGGAGAACTGGGAGCGGAACAAGAAGTAGAACCCAATGAACTAGAACAGGAGTTGGAGTGTGGACTCGGTGGAGGACTAACTTGAATCCTACATGGAGGAGTAAGTCTGCCTACCAGAAACTGAGGATGAAGGCCAAGAAGTCTCTGTGAAACCAGAGATTCTGGGTTTGATTCCCAGTGGAGTCGCCAGTTGTTAGCATGAATCTTAATCACAAGTGTACCAAAAAAGACCACTTTAGTTTTGCATAAAAAACATCCTTAACAGAAAATATGGTTTCCAATATCTTTAGATCTGCAATTAGGTGATCAAGATAAATGCTGCAAAAATCTAGATCTATGCATCAAAAGACATTAAGCAGTAAATAAAAAAATATTTACTCCATGCATCCAATAGACAAGACAAGAATATGGTCAATGAATTTTATATTAAGGGCACCTGGGAGGAAAACATAAAAGGATGTTAGTAGTTATCCTCAATGGGATGGGTTCTTGTAAGTCCTCAGCACTTCAAATCTAAAATTCCTCTCTGTTGATGGTGTAGAAAACCGAGACAAAAATGGAACTCAAAGGGAGCTCACAAGCAAAAAGATAGAAAAATATGACAATGATGGTGGATCAAAGTCAGACCAAAAGTATAGATCCAGAGTAATATTTAGGCAACAAAAGGTAGTGAATGAATGGAAAAACCCTTCTATTTATAACAAAATATTGATTTAGTCTAAATATTGGTGCATAGTTAAAATATTATTAACCAAATCAAGATCCAACTTTTATGGAATATTTTATTATATTTGTTCGAGGGAAAAAGAATTTGACTTGGATCAAACCCCTTTATTTGTAAATAATAAATAAATAAATGATTTATTTATTATTTTAAGGATTTGATTGAGTAATAATCAAATAAATAATGATTTATTTAATTATTTAAGGGTGATTTAGTCAAATATAACAAGGAATATTATTTAAATAGGGTTTAAATAATTATTCCTAGAAAATAATAAGATAAATAATGATTTATCTAATTAATTTTCCTGTTTTTGGTTAAATATGACTAGGAATATTAATTAAACTATTGTTTATCTAATTATTCCTTGAGGAAAATTAAACAAATGTAGATTTATTTAATATTTCCTCATGGTGTTTCCTGTTTAGGCCATAAACAACTTAATAAAGGTGGTTTACCAAGTTATTTTTCATAGTGAAAGAAATTTTACTTAGGGTAAAATTGGTCTTACATGGTGTACTTAGGTCCATCTAATAGTAACAGGTTAGATGACCAAAAAATGGCATAACACACCCTATCCTAGGTTAAAATGGAAGCAAGGATAAAAATTGGAGTGGAAATGAGGACCTACAACTATGTTACAAGAGGCTACTATAGGAGCCATGTATTTCTACGGGAAGCTCTTAAATGCTATAGGAAGGAGTTCGAGAACATTGAAAGGGTAATTTGGATAGGAGAAAGGTGTTTGAAGGTGGAATAAAGTGGAAGTAGGTGAGTGAGGGGTGAACAATGCCTCCAACCAAGCTTATATCTCTTTGAGGGCATGTTTTTCACTAGGAGGGTTTCTCACGGTGGTCATGGAGATCATCTCATAAAACAGGGTTTTGGTGGCATAATTGAAGGTTGGAGGGAAGAGTGTTGGAGTCCAATATGAAGATGGTGAAGGGATCTTTTCCTTCAGCTTCAAATAGTATTGCAATGATTACATACATCCATTCATTTATTATTGACAAAATAAAATAACTAGAAGTGGTAAAGATGAGTTGAATAGAAATGTTATTTAACCTATGCCAAACTCTAATCTATGAAACAAATAAACTTATAACCTACAGTAAGCATAAGATAAACAAGATAATCACACTACTTATCTTTCCAAGAAATCATAAACACGTTATTTTTGGGCTATGGTTGGAAGTCCTTCTACTCATGCTCCCATGCGAGAGATGGGATAGAGGCTACAGTCATAGTTTAATAGATTTTTCTGCTACTAAAATGCAAGAAACTAAACCGAGTATTGAAACTTAAAGAGAGAATACAAGTACACAAGAGGGATTTAGCCAATGGATTGATTCCTAACCCCAGATCATCATCCCTCTGAAACTAACTCAGTAATGTATCACACAACAACTTCCCATTGTCATTGCATCAAAGTCTAATGCATCATATGACAGTCAAAAAATAATAGTCATGAGCTCAAGAGATACCTAGTTGAAAAAAAATCTCAAATCCTAATGATTTCTTCTACACTTTTGTTTATACAAAATGGTAGCTACCAAAAAATCCCTAGAAAATAGGAATATGGTCCTCTGAATCTAGAGAAGGGTGGAGCTTGGCTCCTCATAACTTCCACTTGCTTGGTTATCTTTGACCTCTAGTTGATGGGAGATATCTTGGTGTGATGTTGGGCTGATTGAGGGAGTTAAGGAGGTGGAAAAGCCTCCTATAATCTCACCTTGTTGTCTACTCTGAGCCCTTACATGGAAATTGTCTAAAAAATGGCTTCATTCCCTGCAATTATATCATATTAGGCTAAATGACATGACAAAAATATTTCACCCTTCTCACTAAGCATAATATAATAAAAATGAAAATAAATGTGAGAGAGTGATGGTTAATAAGCTAAAATATGGCACTGTAACCCCTTAAAATATACGAATTGAAGAGCCTCATCAATAAATTATTCTCACTCAAACGAAATTCCTACTCTCTCCATGTTTTCCAAAATTTTATTAAAATATTATATAAAACTTTGAAAGAAAATGAATAAAAGAAAGATAAATAACTTTTTTTTGTATTTCTTGTTTGTTCTCTTAATGATATATTATCATATATTAATTTCATGTGTTCTCTTGTATAATACTTACACCGATAGGTGTTTTCTTTGCTGACTTGGGGTGTGTTATCATTCTATAATTTACAATATTGTGAGAATAAACACAGAGGACAACATCAAAACCACTTTGGAAGTTGGCATCTAGCCCTGCCAGCTTCGGAGAGGGATCTCTCTCTAAAATTTATCTTTGTTTTCAATGAATTTTAAGCTAGTTATTAATGTATTGATTGTTTTTTTGATTTGGATTGTTTGGTTGATTGAATTTCTATAATTCCATTAGGCTATGGAGTATAAAGATTGAACTGAATCTACATCAATTTTCGAAAGAGTTTCATAGGGAAAGATAGGTTGTATTAACTGGATCTTTTAGGATTTTAAGTGAATTATGAAATGGAAGAAATATGTAATTCAGTAGAAATTGAAGACAAATGAAGTATTCTTCAATTTTACCTCAGTAGAAAACATGTACTTGCAAACAGCCAGAATAGGGTGCTCTAAATAACATATCCTATTCGTCATAGTTTTTGTTATGCAATTAAGATTTTCAGAAATTACAGGGAAAGAAAAGAAATGAATAACACATTAATAGAAGAAAAACACCACCAATGAATACACCACATGAATCTTGTGAAGAATGTCCTTATATAATTGATACTTCCAGCAACCAGAAAGTTACAATTCTTAGCAGAAATTATACTCAACAATAAACCCTTAGTACTTCAACTGTGAAGTATTTATACTAATTAAAAATTGATTTACAAAATCTTTGTCTGAACCGACAATGTATTATTGGAACTATCTCAAACAATAAACTCGATATTTTACAAAATAATAGGCAAGGTGTACAAAATATAGAATGTTGGCACTGTTTAGGAGGAAACTATTGTTGAATATACCTATTCTTGTGCTGCACTGGCTAATGTGTTGGCTGATGTGCTAGCATGTGCTGACTTCCTCCAAATTACTGCTTCAATCCTGTAACTCATGGAGTTTATCCCAACAATCTTCATCCCGTATGATCAACTTAATTACCTTGCGGAAATATCATCACCTTTTGTTTATCTAGAAAAAGTGGGTTTTACAATAAAAATATGATTTAGTTCATGCTGGATGAAGAAATCATTACCCATAGCTTCCAAAAATGCCCTGCTTATCATGTTGCCTTTGATGCTTGGAAATTTGGAGTTGTCCCTGGCTATCTCCTTCAATTTCCTGACATAATATTCATAAGAAATTAAATTATCATTAATTAAAAATAAATAAGGTAGACCCTTCTGTGTTAGAGGCTAAATTCAGGAAAAGAAGATATTAACTGTTATCTCTAGATTGTGACACTTTTATTCTAGTTGAACAACTATATTCTTCTTAGTAAGAATCCTCTTCACCTACAAAACAGTTTATTTCCTGTCATCTACTCCCAAATCATCCAATTCAAATATGTTTTGATTTTAGGAACTTCATGATGTTTATTGTTGTAGGCATTTCTCCCAGCTCTTGTTTGATCTTTGTGATAACATCTGTTACTCTTTTGACTAAATATTTTTTCTCAAATATAATCTGGATGCAAGGCCAGATTTCAGTAATGGAGTTCATGATGTCTGTCTAGATGATTTCCTTGGCTTGGGCCAAGGTATGTACTATTGGTGACTCTCTTTTTGACTTCTGAAATCTTTCAATCAACTTCTGAGCTATTTGTGCTTCTGTTGAATGAGAAGCTTCACTCCTTGTCCTATGGTATTGTAACACTTTAACTTGGTCCTGCAATTTATTAATCTCTTATGTCCAGATGGACAGATTTTCAACTGCCTTAGTCAGCTGTTCAACACCATCTACTATTTGTGTAGTCTATGGAGTAGAAATTGTAGATGTAGGAATGGCTGTAAGAGGAACATCATCCAATGGAACCACAGACAACTTTTCATTCTACTCTTTTTCTGTGATTATATTTTCCATCTTAGTCTCCATCTGCCTAACTTGTGCATTTTTCTCCATGATGAGCTTCATCATGTCAGTATTCTGGGTATATGTCTCCTAAATATCCATGGTAAGAGGATATTCATTAGCTAACAACTCCAATTTTTTTCTTAATGTTGCTATGTCAGCATTCTTCTTCTTGATCATCTCTTCTACAGCTTTCATGTTTGAGGGATCATATCCTATCTTGAACATTTAATCTTCTAAGGATTTAATCCTTGCATCCTTAGTAAGAGAAGAAATATTCTCCATTTTCAACTGTGATTCGATATTTGACAAGGAAACCTGCAATTTGGAAAGATTCTGGGTTGTATTAGTCAGAGTTGAAGAAATAATTTCACCTGTCTGCTTATGCATCTCCATTTTATCAATGAGATGAATATCCTTTATGTCAAATTCAAATGTTGTCTTCTTGTAATCAAATGTTGACTTTGGTTGTGGAATTTGGGCCTCAAGGAAGGCCATCTGCATCCTACCCTTCTCTAAATCAAATACTGCAGCAACCTGATTTGAGAGCTGGAAGTCTGCTTCCAAAATTGGGCACAGGTGTTGTTCTTAAGAATTTCATTCTTAAGCTTTATCTCCCTAAACCTATCAAATACTATATTTTCCTTCTCACCTTGAAAAATATTAGGTGTTTTAATACATTTCTGCTGGTCACAATATACCAAAGAAGTTGTGGTAGAAGTAGTGGGTTGGCCACCTACTTGAGAGGAGGAAGGTGTTTCTTTAGTGACCATAACAACTTCTTGCTCTGAATTTTTATCTGTGTCAACTTTAGGATTCTGTTATCACTCTAGTAAATTTTCTATCAGAAATATTTAAAACCTTGTAACTTACTAGAGGTAACCAAGAACCTCTTTTAGAATTCAGGATCTAGCCTTCCTAAGTTCTGGAGAGGGATCTCTCGTAAAGATTTAACTTTGTTTTATAATTGGATTTTAGGCTAGCTATGAGTGAACAGTGGGACTTGTTTTGAAAGTGTGGTGAGAATAAAAAGTGTTTCAAGGTAAACCAGAGGGATTTACCATAACATTCGGCAATGGAGTCAACTTTCTAGGCAAGCAAAGCTAGGAAATAAGACTTAAAGATGAAAATGTACTAAGGGCAGGGTAGATGACCTTCAAAGGATTTGAATAGGATTTGTTGATGGAATGGGTGAAATCTGAATAGAAGGGCACTTAGGAATCCTTAAGTTACAGAAAAGAAGATTGAAGGAGGGGATCAAACAGGGACCTAGAGAAATTAAGAATTCTATGGGCCGGTTTTCAAGCAGAAAACATAATAATGCCAACTAGTAAAAAACAGGGAGCTTTTTATCACTAATCCTGTCTAAATTCTCCTAGTTGATAATTAAAGATAGATACACATTAAAATGAATGTATGGAAACTTTTGAAAGACAAACAATGAAAACAGGAAAAAGACTAGATTTATCTGGTCAGCACAATAATCCTGAGTTATGATGTCTTTAATCTCAATTCCAATCTGCTGCTTTGCTAATTGACTCACACCAACTTCAATATATCCAGAAAAATGACTATAGTAGTCTTGATAAATTTTATTCCACACAAAATACTTCAAGGAGTGAAGTATTTATATAAATTCTAAACTAAAATATCTTGAAAAATATCAAGATTGGTTTACAAAATATCTCTAACTGTTCTACATAAATAGAACTTAAGTAAAGGATACTCAAGACTAATGCATCTATTTGGCACTATTTTTTATGGATAGGTGATGACAAAGAGGAGAATTCGAATTTGATCCAACTCTTAGTTGATGATGAGGCATCCAAGTCACTAACTGCTTCCTTTCTTTGTGCATTCTGCTCCAACAATTCTGCAAACTTGGGGTCCAATGATATATTTTTATTTCTCCATCCTAAATATATATGTAAAAAGTGAGAGGTTATTATGGATAAATATGTTGGTGAAATAAACCTCTTTCCATTTTTTAAAATTCTTCTCCAGATGTGCACAATAGGGTCTGCAAAAAGATGTGTAAAACAGAGTTTTACAGAGTCTGAAAAATAGGCTGTAAAGATGTGCATGTATCTCTCATTATGAAATGACTGTACAAAACGTGAGATAGGTTTTTGTATATGGATCTATTATGAAAAAAAACCTCCTTTAGTTTTGCAAAATGCATCTTGGATTGGTCACAATATATTCTGCAAAACAATGACTTAAACAGGAAATTTGTGCAAAAAATGTCCTTTCTTGCTCTCTTTTTCATCTTTTCACCTTTTTGTTCTTTTAACTGTTTTACTTTCACTTTAGATAAAATTCATTGTTGGTGAAATTATTTTCATCTCTTTTTACCATTTTACTGCCTATGTATTTACTTTTATTTTTTACCTTTGACTGCTCTTGTAACTTTGTTTTAACTTTCACTCCGACTTTTACCTGATACACTTTAACCACTAATACTCTTTAACTGTTATGTTTTCAATGTCATTGTGAATTATGATTTCACTTTTACCATTCACTATGAAAACTTCATCATTCTGATCTCTCTCTGACTTGATTTTTTTCTTTCTTTGTATGCAAACTGTTTGTTGAATGAAGATATTGAGTTAAGATTTGAGAATTTGGAGCAAACAATTTTGTCAACTAGTATTGAAACCGTTGGCCCAAATCCATATTCTCATAATAACCTGCAAAAATCAAACAATTTATTACTGAAATATTGGCTGCAGGGAGGTGATTGGAGATTCTTCAAAGATTTGTGGAATGAGATCAGTCTGTGGAGGTTTAACTCTGTTTTTTAGGCATTGTTAGGCTTACTTCTGCAAGTTTAAACAGTTTGCAAGAGCTTTTCACTTTAACAGAGGGAATTTTGAGCAATTCTTGGGTAAATATAGTCTTCAATGGGTATTTTAGTGCTCAATTAGGAATCTTAGAGATGAAAAACTGGGTTAAGACAGGAACCAAGGGTTTCCTGAATGGTTGAGACTATAAAAGATGACTTGTTAGGAGATTTGTAGGTTCAAAGACCTTTTCAAGCCATGGAAATGTTTTTTCAAGGGTTTATACTGAATATTGAACTTAAAATAGAGGCTTTTGATGTCGATATGTTGTAGTTGAAAGGTGTCTTTGGCCTTCAAACTGAGATTCTATTGGTCAAAATGGAGCTTTCAGGCATGAAATGGGTCTTTCAGGTACAAAATAGGCACACAGAGGGTAAACATCGGATTCAGGAGCCGGAAAGGATTTACCAGAGGTTTACCAGTCGGGCGGAGCTTATAACGTTCACATAAACCTTATAACAAAGGTTTTAAACTTTATTGTAAGCCTTATAAAATGTAATATTGGTGAGTTACATATCTGGCAGAAAATTTTTATTGCTTGAACTGTGGAAAACCGCTGGTGGTTTTCGCGTTGGCTGCAGGCGGTAAGCTATTTTTGGCTTTTGGAACGCAATCAAATGAAAAGGGGACACGTAGCATTAGGTTGTATTGGAAAACAAATTTTATCGCGCGATTTTCATAAAACATGGGTCGGGCACTTTATTTGCGTGATATAAGTTTCGGGTCGTCGGATCTGACATCGGAAAGCGAACGGTCATGGTTAAATGAAAAGATGCAGGGAAAGTATAGTGGGACCAGGGCATCGATTATTGACTGTTGATCTGGCAGATGGAAGATCAATGGTGATCGCTTAACGCAATGAGCTATGGTGGGGTCAAGGACTGGAATTATGAGGTTAAATATAAATCGTTAGATCTTTAATAGTAAATGTAGATCCAACAGTTGACATACGACGCGATGGGAAGGTTGAGATTATGGAATAGAACTATTGAGTTTAACAAGAATCGTTGGATTGTGAAGGGATGATCGGATGGCTATAAAGGAGCGCGATAGGATGTGAAGAGATATGGGGATAAAAATATTGCATTTGTTTGGAGCCATAGGATTAAATGAGTGTTAGGGATCAGAGTGTCAATATTGAATCTAACAACTGAAAGATATATGAAGGTTTTTATATATAAAACAAGCTTTATACATAAAAACGGTGGTAAGGAGGGGTAAAAGGGCTTTGAACCAGGGTTAATATTTGCGGAGATGGGATATATATCGCGGGGAAATGGTTAGGTTATAGTTTTAACCTTGGTTAAAGGGAGTCGGGAAATAAACAAAGAGATGGGTTTTGAAGTTTAGTTTAAACAAAACTTCAATATTTTTGTTTTAAACACATAATAAAACATGTTTAAAGGTTTTTTCACATATTTTTATTATATAGTAAATTAAATAAAAGTGATTTAACTACCATAGGGGCGGGATATTTATATAACGATATATTTAGCCAAAGGGGGTATAAAGTGGGTTTTTTATTTAAACATGTGGGAATAAATAACTTTTGCTAAAATTTTATTAATGGGTTTTTGGGGCTATTTTATAAAAGGGAGTTATATCATATAGGGAAAGGTTATTCTATAGGGAATTATTAAATAAGTTAAAGTTAATATGAAAATGGGACAAGGTATACTCAAAATACATAAACATAACCAAGTAAAGTGAAGTTTTAAAGGCAAATTTGCATCATACTAACCTCATCACTTTAACTTATGATAAAATTTAATTTTGAGGGTTTAGTGTTTTCATGTGATGAAGGAAATTAGTCAAAGGGGAATTATAGTATCTTTAAGTAAAAATGAGGTTTTACTTAGGATTATTCAGGGTATGAATGCATGAACTAATGATGTGAGTTTGAGGGATTTATATAGACATTTACCATTTTTCAACTAATCAGCCATAGAGCCTTGGGTCCGGTCCCAACAAAAGTCAAGGAAATTCCTTAAGCCTTTCTGATTGATAGCTTAGAATGTTTAATGGCTATGGGAACGGGAAGTTAGTTATTTGCAGCCCTGGTGAATAATATTTACATTGATGCTTCTCACCTTCTTCTACCTACCCAATTTTACATGCTAACATTTTTTCTTCCATTTTGATAAGGTGCATTTGAGTTAGCAACCTTTACAGCATTTATTCTTTCCGAAAGCAATGACACTATCTAATTCTACACTTATTTCATCCAGGAATCTAGATTAAGCTGTTGGATTCACTTATTCTCTACCTAACTACTGAATTGTCATGATTAAACTGTATGACAATTCTTTATTCTCTATCTATAACAGGTGAAATTGAAACATGACAAGTTAAGATTAAACTGTTTAACTCATCATGGATTATGGCATTTATTGACACTCTGCCATAATCAACTGCGTAAGGTAAAAAGTAGTGGCATTTAGACTTGCACACTTTCATGTTTTATTCATCTTTTTCTTTTGGGGTTTCTTATTTTTTCTAAGTCCTTTGATTTTTCTTTTAGGACTTTTCATCCTCTTTTTTATTTTTTGATTTTTTTGATTTTTTAATTTTTTACAAAATATGCGAATACAACTTGCAGAAGGCAAAGTATGAACAAATTTACAAAATTACCATCAGTCAAGTCAAAATTATGAATCCTATATTTATAGGTTGCTAACAGATTCAATTTTGTTCTCTTCCTGTACATTATCTTAAATTCTTCACCTGCACTATCAGTCACTGAAGGTGACTCTTCTTCTCTTTTCCTCTTTGTTTCTTTTTACTCTAGGATAGGACTATGTGATGTTGATGTTGATACCAGCTGATCTGTAGCCTCCTACAATGTATTTTCAGCTGATTCTGATTGGTTCATATATATTTCTATCTCAGGCCTTTGGGTATGAATGTAGGGAGTAGTTTTGTTCTCTACTCTCAACTCTGAAGTGATTTCCAGAGGGTCATAGGACCAAGTTAAACTCAAGCTAAAATTCATCTCTTTCAATATCTTATCTTCTTCCTCCCCTGCTGACCTGCTATTGCAAATAAAGGTCCAAATTTGTGTCTTTATCCTAAATTGGGACATTTTCTTGGTTGATACAAAGTGAATCTCATATGCATTCAACATAAATCCTGATAGGGAGGAATTTTGGGAGCTTATAAGGTGAAATCTCACATCCATAGACTCTAATATCAGTATAATTCTGGTACAAGTATCATTCTCCTGTCTTGTCCTGATCTGACAATTGAGGTATTATTTTAATTTCCTCACCTATCCTGGGTTTAACTGTACTACTAAAGACACTCATAGCTAGATGAAAAAATTGTTCAATGAATTGTTTTTAAGAGAATTCCTTTCGTTCTTTCATCACTAGAGATTTCCATAGGATTATTGATAGTTGGTTGACTTCTTCTTCGAGATTCTGCATGGAAAATTTGAATCTATCTGCCTGATAATACACTAACACATATACTAAAATAGAAGAGTATTTAAACTCTTCTTCAGACTGAAACTTGAGAAATTGCTAATGGATGTTGTCTGCCAAGAATTAGTTGAAATTGAAAATGATTGATGGTTTTTTATTTGTGGAAAATATAGAAAGGAAGCCTAAAATTGTTTCATCTACCCACTGATCAGAATAATAGCCAAGGAGGTATTAAATGGCTATTATTATCTTTTTAGCTTGATTAGGGAAGATGGATGAAGGATATGGAGGGCTTTTCTTTGTTAATTGCATGTTTTCAGGTACAAATATGTCAAAGATTTTAGCTATTTTAGAAAAATTTAGATTTTGGTACAGTTCATTAAGGGATTCTAAGGAGAAAGGGGTGTTATTTTCCACAGAGGGAGCTTACATCATTTGGTAAATTGATTGGGTAGTGATGGTGAAAAGGATTTCACTAGTAGAGGCAATGATGGCTCTTTGATTAGGAATGTAACAGGCTTGACAATTTCTAATGAATTCAAGGGCATAGAAGGTGTGAGGGAAGATATAATGTGGAATATTGGACTGCCAGAGTCCAATATCATCTGATTTATCAATGAATTTGTCTTCCAACTAGAAATACATCTCAAATAACTCAAATTCACACTATGTTCCATTAATTTTATAATCCTTATCTGTTATAGGAACATGATCTAAGTATATTGGAGGGTGGATCAATGGATTGAAATTTTCCTCTTGGTTCTTATTTTTAGGAGGCATAATTGATTAATTCTGAATAATTTTGATTGGAATTGGGGTGAACATGGTTACCGGGATCACGGAGCAACTGTGTGGTTGATTGAAGAAGAAAAGGTAAGTTTTTGTTTCTTAGTTGTAGACAGATCAGCTAATAACCACTGGCACACTCTATACCTACAAAAAAATTGGATTTGCAGAGAAAAAAGAATAGTAAAAGTTAAAATATGGATTTTTAGGGTTTATATAGTAAAAATCATGTTTCTATTATAAATGGTGTGGGCCATTTGATTAATGGTCATCAAGCTTTAATTAAATGGTTAACAGATAAAAGACCGTGGAAAGTGATTTAACTGGAAATGGATTAACGACTTGGTGTGATGGGAGTGGTGGAGGTAATGGGTAGGGACCGCGGTATTTGAAACAAGGGGAAAGTAGTTTTTAGGGGGGGTAGAAAGTGGTTAGTGGCTTAGGCCGGTGGGGGGGGTGGTTGTGCGAAGAGCGGAGGGGAGGCCATGTCTTAGTGTGTCCGGGTGGAGAAATTGCTTATTTTGGACCCCCCCCCCCCCCGGACGTTAAAAATAGGATGGAAGGGGGGAGGTGCGAAAGCTATCGAGGGTCGTTGATCACGGAGTGGGTAGATCAGATGGCGAACAACTGCGGGGTGTTTAACCAGATGTGACAAGACTTTTTTTTTTTTTTTTTTTTTTTTTTTTTTTTTTTTTTTTTTTTTTTTTTCCGGGTAGTGACCTTTTTAACTTTCGATCGAAACTTAGGATATAGAGTGAGTGGATCAAACATATCACTTTATGAGTGCAACACTTAAAAACTTAGGATAAAGTGATTTCTGTGACTTACCCCTTTATGCGCCAAATGCATAATGAAATAAAAACTTAGGGTATAGCATTTTTTATCTTTTTCAAAGCCAAAACACCTATACCTACCCTTTCAATTTCACATTCTTTTTCTAAACTAACATTTGTTTATTTATTCTAGGGGTGCATTTAGACTAGCAAACCCGTGTCCTTTTTTTTTTATGAAAAATATATTCTATCCTATCCATTATTTCTCCTACTGATTCAGATTAAATAGTTGAATCAATGTAATTTTCTATATAACTATTGATTTATGAAGATTAGACTGTTTTGTAAATCTTTATTCTCTAACCTAATTTACAAAAATTCAAAATTGTTTAACCATGATTAAGTTGTATGGTTTAAACAAGTAGCTAGTCGTTATGGCATTGTAAATAAGTTGCACATAACCTTATTTCATTTGACAAAAGGAAAACTATATATCAATAATGGCATTTGAATTTGCAGCACTTTAGTGTTATTTTTTCTATTTTTTCTTTTCTAGGGTTCTGATTTCATTTTTATTTTTTTCAATGTTTATTTATTTTTTTTATTTTCTCTTTATTCATTTTTTTAGATATTCCCTCTTTTCATTTTATTTTATGTATTTTTTGGAAATCATTTGCAGATTGAAAATTATTTACAAGATAAGATTACTGAAATAAAATACTCAATCACCTTTAGATCCTATAAATTATAGGACCCTAACAGGGTGGGAAAACAATTTTGACCCCAACCAACAAAAGAGCCTGCTTTTCGCCCTTCCCACTAATTAACTTTTTCCATGCATTCATCTCTCCAACTAATGGAAATTTTCCATCTGGACTATTTTCTTTGGCCCACATGCTAACCATACCTTCTTGTTTCTACATCGTTGAAATTCATTGACAATTCTATACTCACATTGTTAGCACTCCATCGGATCTCCGAAGGCTGAGAAGGAGACCAACAAAGGTAACCAAGACCTCTTTGACCGAGTAGCTAGCCCTACTAGGCTGGAGAGGGCTCTCTACATGATATCACAGTAAAATTGACTGGATAATGAATATTTTAGGCTAGGTATAGTATGCTCTAGGGTTTGATTGATTTGGATTTGGTGCTAGATAGTAAATTAGGTCTAGGAAAAACTGTCACGACACTGAAAATCAGACTTGCAGAGATGTTATGGGGTAATGTAGGAAAACAATTTAGCACTTTATGGCATATTGGTGAGTGTGAGACACTGATAGGGTTTCAAAATTAGCATAAGAATTATGAATCCATTTATATCAGAAGAAAGTGAAACATAACTGTGATAATTTCTCCAAAACAGAGCATCAAAATAATGAATTATGCTTATCAACCTAGAAATCAATCACATTAAGATATGGAAATGAATATGGAAGGCAGAATACATTCAAACATATCAAAACATCATAGGAAACACTACTAAAACACATAACACATGAATCCCACCACAATAGTTGCACCTTTTTCGATTAGCTCCTGCCAAAAATGACTGAATACACTAGTGTTCAAAGATAAATTTTATAGAATCCAACCCTTTCAATGACAAAGGAAATGAAATATATAGACCAAAAGAGCTTCTACCCACTCTCAAGGGTCGAATCCATGACTTTTTGATTTGCTCCCCAAAGTCTGTAACTGGAATCCTAATGACTAGGGAGGTCAACAAACTCATCACTATCTTTCATGAAACTAATTCACTTGACCCAAAATTACAATTTTACTTGATGTATCTACCTTTAGTAACTATAAAATACATAATTACATTTTATTTTTTCATTTACATCAGTAAAACTCCATGGAATCCATCAATAAAGTAATAAAAAGTGAAACTTCTGAAGAAAACACGAGACTGGAAAAAGCATAGCGTGTGTGAAAAAAGTGCAGCGTGAGCTTCCAGTTGACTTTTGACTGCCTTGCTGAAGTCCAAATTGAGCTCAAGATAGCTCATTGGAAAGAAATTTATGTCTATTTGTAAAAAAGGTCCCCAACCACTAAAAATCATGGAGTTAAGTACTTCAAAAGTGGCATATACCAAGCCTGGTCAAAAAACGCAACATGAGGCTAGAAATACTGGCATAAAGGTGTTTTTTAGGTGGTTTTTGGTCCTTTCCACCAGTCAAAAGATTAGATTTTTGAGTTCGAGTAGTAAAAATTCTATGTAGAGGAAATTTTCTATCCAACCCCACTTATTTTTCATCATTTAGGGGCTCCTAGAAAAATTGCAGTGTGGCCCACACTGCGCTTTTTGTAGGCTGATTATGCAAAAAAAAGAGAAATTTTGACCAAAATGCCCAAAAACTCTCAAAATTGTTGAATTAGGTCATGATAAAGTGTTTCATTCTACCAAGGAGGCATCAGCAAGCAAGTTGAGTTTACCCTTATCGTTTTGGTTGATTAGGGTTTCCTTGAGCTTATCCTGCAACTGTTTAACCTTGAGATTGTAAATCTTGTTTCTGGTACGGTAGTCATTGTTAGGTCCCTATATTACTAGTTTAGTCCTTATTGTTATTAGTGTAGCCCCCTTATTGTTATTTTTGTACCCCTGTAACCCCAATATTGTTATTATTGTGCCCTTACATTATTATTGTTAGGTCAGCTAGGACTATATTGTGGCCCCATGGACACCTATATATAGAAGGAGGTTTTGGTCATTTGTATCATCCAAGAATGTTTCATTTATGTAATGTATTGGAGGTTTCCCCCTCGAAGTGGCTTACTTCTAAGGCATTGATCTCTCTTTTCTTCTATTTTTGGAGTTGGTTTCATAACATTTGGTATCATAGCTTTGGATTCTAGGGTTTCGCTGCTCCAAACAGGTCATCGTGTAATTTTCACTATAATTTTTTTTCTACGAAGTTTCAAAAGCTGAAATTTTTATAGAGAGAGTCTGAAGTTCTAAGGAACTTCGTGAAAACTTTTAGATCTTGGTTCGAAATATTTTCAGAGAGATGATCTGTGCCAGTTAGGGATTTTTGCAGGCTCCTGAATTTAACCTAAACAGGTGATCGTGGAATTTTTGCTATAACTTTGTTTCTACGAGGGTTAAGAAGCTAAAATTTTCACAAAGCGAATTTGGAATCCTGAGGAATTTTTTGGAGACATTTCAGAGCTATAGTCGCAATATTTTCGGAGATAGGGTTTGGAGAAGTTAGCGATTTTTTAGGTTCCCGAGTTTCATCTCAAAGAGGTGACCGTGGGAAAATCATCATAACTCTCTCTTTGAGCATTGGATTGGAATTATATAAAAAGTGGCCACAATTACATGGACCTTAGTTTCCTCTATATCAATTTCAGAGCCGAAGGAGGAAACAGTGACATGTGGCATGCCATACAAGGTCGCTCTACTGAACCAGTCCATAATCAGGTCATTGTGGAAGATTTGGCATAACTTTTCCTTGAAGTATCCAAATCAGGTTAGACCTCTGGAATTTGAAATAATATTTAGAGGGCTACTATAGGGCCCAATTTTAGATATTGAATATCCAAAATCATAGAGATAATTAAGTTTCAATATCGAGCTCATCGAAAGCAAGAAAAAGATGTGTATTTTTTTTTAATTACATAAGTCTCGTTTGAAAAAATTAGTTTGAATTTATTCCAAGGGAATATTGAAGAATAGATATCAATATTGGGTTCTAAAATTCCCCCTAAAAAATAATTCAACAACCGTTAAGCCTTCAGAAGGCTCTACTATGATTCATGAGGACAAAGAAATGCAACATGTGATATCAAAATTACAAGAGAAAGTTCACCAAATTTCGCTATCGCAAAGAGCAACAGAAAATGAAATGGAAGTTTTGAAGAAAGGCGTGGAAACTAAGATGGATGAAATGGAAGCTAAGATCGATGAAAAAATGAAAGACAACATGGAAAACATGAAGAATGATCTAAATGTAGACATCGAAGGTTTGGCAAAATTGATACAAGAAATGTTTCCTAATGGCGAAAAGATAATAGACGAAACTCATGATGAGAACAAAATAATTGTTAATTGTGATTTCATAAACTCTAATGTTGGATGGAAGAACCACCATATTATTCCAAATATGGATATGAGGAATTTTTATGGCAAGGATCCCGTAACATAGACGCTATAGATGGAGCAATATTTTGATCTCAATAATGTGAAAAACACACAAAAGGTACGCATTGCAACTTTACATTTAGAACAAAATACATTTTGTATGGTATCGATGGCTTTGCTCCCATAAAAAAATTGTCACTTGGCCAATTTTTATGGAGGAAATGATAACACAATATGAGGATACAAAAAGAAAAACTTCTTTAGCCAGGCGATAAATCTCAAACAAAAGGGTTCAGTGGTGGAGCACAGTGAGGACTTCCAAAAATTGAATATAAGGGTGACTGATATTCCACAGGAACACATGATTGATGTCTTCATACGGACTTTAAAGGATAAAATCCAACATGAAGTTTGCGTTTGGGAACCTGATTCATTGGAAAAGGCATTCAGGATGGCAAGAAAAATTGAATGTAAAATTGTGGCTACAAGGAAGCCTATCACTCACATATATCAAGATGGAAGTGTTGCTACTCCTAGACTTCCACAATCTACAAGGTTGACACCAAAAAAATTGGAAGAAAAAGGAGAAAAGGGGTTTTTTTACAGTTTTCATAGCAAATACACTAAAGGTCGTAAGTGTGTTGAGAAGAAATTATTTTACATAGATTGTGAAGAAGAAGAAGAAAATGAACAAGAATCTTCAAAAGAAGAGGATATACACTAGGAACCAACCCTAGAAGAGGAATAAATGAGTCCGACCATATCGTGTAATGCATTGGTAGGAATTACCACTCCTCAAAATCTCAAGATAGAAGGAAATATCAAGAAGAAAAAGGAAATAGTGTTGATTGATTCGGGTAGTACCCATAATTTTATTCATTGTAAGGTAGCCAGGGAATTGAATTGTTTCCTATACCCAGCACCATAATGTCAAGTGATGATTGCAAATGGAGGAACTATAAATTGCTTTGGAAAATGCCATAATAACAAGCTAACCATGGGGGAATATGTATTGAATACTCCAATGCTTTTAATTCCAATGGGAGGTGATGATGTTGTACTAGGAGTACAATGGTTACAATCTTTGGCGGCGATAGCTTTTAATTTTCAAGAACTTTTCTTGAATTTTTTTTTAGAAGGAAGGAAGTTGAATTATAGGGTATCGCAGGGAATCTGGGAAAGATAATAATCTCTAATGTCATGACAAATATTCTGAAGAAAGGACAATGAGGCGTAATTGCACAATTATGCTCACTAGAAGTTCCAACATCAAAATCATCTATTTCTGTAGATCTCCAAAAAGTCTTGGACAATCATTCCAAGGTGTTTGAAACTCTCAAAAGACTCCCACCTATTCGTGATCATGATCATGCTATTCATTTGATTCTAGGAAGTGTTCCTCCAAACATCAGACCTTATAGATATCCTTATGTCCAAAAGAGAGAAATTGAACGTATGATTGCATAAATGTTAGAGGCTGGTATAATTCAACCTAGTCAAATTTCTTTCTCCGCTCTAGTAGTATTGGTGCACAAGAAGGATGGATCATGGCGCATGTGTCCGGATTATAGGGAGCTCAATAAGCTCACCATTAAAGATAAATTTCCCATTCTTGTGATTGATGAATTATTGGATGAATTACATGGAGAAATTTATTTTACCAAGTTGGATATTCGTTCAGGATATCATCAAATTAGTATGACGAATGAAGATATTCCGAAAACAACATTTGGAACTCATGAGGGTCATTATAAATTTTTTGTCATGCCTTTTGGCCTTACCAATGCACCTTCTACATTTCAAGGGTTGATGAATTCTATTTTCAAACCCTTCCTTAGAAAATTTTTGCTAGTATTTTTGGATGATATATTAATGTAAAGTAGGTCTTGGACATATCATGTTCAACATGTTGACAAAGTGCTCAAACTATTGCAAGAGAAACAATTATATGCAAAAACATACAAATGTTTCTTTGGAGTACAAGAGGTAGAATATCTGAGTCATATTGTATCTCATGAGGGTGTTAAGGTATACCCTAACAAAATTAAAGCCATTAAGGAATGGAAAGTCCCCACAACCATAAATCATTTTTGAGGATTTCTCGGGTTAACAGGGTATTATCGCAACTTTGTTAAGAATTATGGGAGAATAGAAGCACCTCTAACAACATTATTGAAGAAATATGCATTTTCATGGACTCCTAAAGCAAGTAAGACCTTTGAACATCTTAAAGAGGAAATGTGCCTAGCACCGGTCTTAGCTACACCAAACTTCACAAAAACCTTTATTGTGGAATGTGATGCCTCAAGAAATGGAATTGGTGTTGTTTTAATGCAAGAAGGAAGACCCAATGCTTTTGAAAGTCGTCCAATAAAAGGAATGTATTTACAGAAAGCTATTTATGAGAAGGAAATGTTAGCAATACTACATGCACTAAAGAAATGGCGACCTTACCTAATGGGAAGACACTCCAAGGTAAAAACTGATCATGATAGTCTTAAACACTTTTTGGAACAAAGACTATCTTAAGAAGAGAAGAAAAAATGGGTCACAAAGATTTTGGGTTATGACTTTGAAATAATCTACCAAAAAGAGAAGCTAAATGTTGTTGCGGATGCACTCTCAAGAAAGAATGAAGGGGTGGAAAAATTTCTTTGTGCCATTTGTATTATCTAACCAGATTGGATAACCAAAGCAAGGGATGAATGGAAGAAGGATGAAGAAGTGTGGACACTCATTCAAAATTTGCAGCAATATCCTAGTACATCTGATACATTTAGTTGGAAAAATGATTCCTTACGATACAAAGATCACTTATATCTTTGTAAGAATTCCCAACTAAAACAAAATATTCTTTTGGAATTGCACACTTCTCCTTTAGGAGGACACTCGGGATTTTTTAAAACTTACCACAGGGTGAAGAAATAATTTTTTTGGGATGGCCTGAAATTTGATATTCAAATGTTTGTGGCAAAATGTTTAGTTTTCCAACAAAATAAAGTTGAGACAATTAAGACCTTGGGTCTTCTACAACCTTTATCCATTCCAAGTCAACGTTGGGAGGAGATTTCAATGGATTTTATCACAGGTTTACCTAAGTTCGAAGCAAAGAGTGTCATCATGGTGGTAGCTGATAGAATTACCAAGTATGCACACTTTTGTGAATTATCTCATGCATTTAAAGAAAGTACAATTGCTACTAAATTTATGGACACAATTAAAAGGCTACATGGAAACCCACAAATTATTGTGAGCGACAGAGATCCCATTTTTACTAGAAATTTTTGGACTGATTTATTTTCTTGTTTGGGTACTTAATTAGCTCATAGATCATCTTATCATCCTCAATCCGATGGTCAAACTGATATAGTGAATAAATGTTTGGAAGGATATCTTCAATGTTTTGTATCTGATAAACAAACACAATGGGTCAAGTGGTTACCTCTCGTTGAATGGTGGTATAACACTTCCTTCCATACTGCAGCAAAAATGACCCCATTTATGGCACTTTATGGATATCATCCACCGTCCATCACATCATCTTTAAGAGAAAAGGTCGAAGGTTCAAGTAGTGGAAAGTCACATCGAGCATCAACAGAAATTCTCCAACTCTTAAAGGATAACCTAAATTTGGCACAAAAATGAATGAAACAACGGAGAGATGAACATCGCAGCGAGAGAAGTTTTGATGTAGGAGACTGGGTATTTTTATGGCTACAACCATACAAAAAAATGTCCCTCAAGCAAGCTAAGAAGGATAATAAATTATTGCCAAAGTACTATGGTCCTTACAAGGTATGGAAAAATATTGGTAATATGGCATACAAATTGGAGCTTCCTGCTTCCTCATGAGTGCATCTAGTTTTCCATGTTTCATACTTAAATAAGGTTATAGATGAAAATATTCTAGTTCAAACAATATGGCCAGAACTTGATGAGGAAGGAAAAATCATATTGGAACCTGAAGCGATCACGGAAACAAGAACTCGACAGCTACGAAATCGATCAATTTCATAGTATCTCATAAAGTGGAAGAACTTACCCACTGAATATTCTACATATGAGGATGAGAATTTTATACATAAGCACCCATAGCTACTCAAGCGTTGAGGACAACACTTTTCTGAAGGAGAGGGGCATGTTAGGTCCCTATATTACTAGTTTAGTCCCTTATTTTTATTAGTGTAGCCCCCTTATTATTATTGTTGTGCCCCTGAAACCCAAATGTTGTTATTATTGTGCCCTTACATTATTATTGTTAGGTCAGCTAGGATTATATTGTGGCGCCATGGAATCCTATATATAGAAGGAGGTTTTGGTCATTTGTATCATCCAAGAATTGTTCATTTATGTAATGTATTGGAGGTTTCCCCCTCGAAGTGGCTGATTTCTAAGGCATTGACATCTCTTTTCTTCTATTTTTGGAGCTAGTTTCATAATAGTGGTCAGCCATGTGCGTCAACATATAATTTTCCTTGTTGGCCTTGTGAAGGATATTTTCTAGGTGTATGTTTACTTTGTCAAGCGAAACTTCCCTATTCTCATTAATTTCCATGGAAATCCTCTCCTCAAAGGTGAGATCCTCTACAAGAAGTGCCTCATGTTGGTTTTCTTGCTCCAATGTTCTTTTTAGGCCCCTTGTTTTGTGTCTTTTTCTTAGTGGTCTGAGCCTCACCATCATCAGGCTTATCATGTCCCATCACTGCTTTTCCTTTGATATCTTTCCTCTTATCTTTCAACAAGTCCATTTCCAAGAGTACTTGATTTTCACTCAAATGTTTGTTTTCGTACTCAATGAAGGAGATAACAAATTGTGCCCTTGCCAAATTATCTTGTAGCTCTCTAATTTTGGCATATTTTTCTTTGATGACTAGGTTTAGGGTCTCTTTTTCATCTTGGATATCCAAGTCCACAATCTCAATGTCATGGTGAAGGGATTTCTTCTCTTGGACAATTGTCTCTTGTTGCTTATGATATCCTTGTTTTGTTGATGTAGAGGGCGAGGCCCCTTCCACATCTTTGGAGAAAACAATTGCCTATGTCCTCTCTGATAAGTTATGACCTCTTTTTCCTTTTTAGTCTTCTTGACTACAGCCCTGCTAGATGACATAGTTTGTTTTTGAGTAGTTGTTGTTGATGCTGGAATAGGTCTAGGAGGTTGATTTGGTGGTGATGTGAAGACCTCTGCCTCAATGAAATTCTCCCATGCAATTTTCAGTTGTTTGAGGTGATGAAGGACAATGATTTTGATTAGTGAATGATGGAAAATATTGTTCATTTGAAGTTGATACTCTCTGTTTTGTACCTTGTAGGCCATCTTGTCAATGCTCCTGTAAAAATAATAGGGAAAGTTGAGAAATTTCACCCTAGTTAAATGCATGAGTAACCTGATGTGGTAGTTGTACAGCCTGGAGAATCTTCCCTCACATGTGAAATATTTCATGATGATTTTCATCATGGGAGAAAACCTATTAAGTAGCTAACCAAAAGGGAATATTTTATTAACGTTGTCTTTGTATGGTGCTTTGAGGTAGGGTTCATACAGCTAGGCATCCAAATCCTAATTTTTGAACCAATTTCACCTACATTAGGTATCCCTGTTGTTGCTTCAATAATGTCTGTAGAAATGTTGAATGTCACCCCTGCAATGGTGACTTGGTATTTTTGTAGGTTTGTGATGAATATCCTGGTCAAATTTGGATTGCTCTACACTCTTTGGACCATTTACAAAACTCAAAATAACCTACATGCTGGAAACATTTGACTGCTAGGGGTGATGAAATAAATTCCTTGGTGTCTAATGGCTCAAGCCTTAAGATTCTCCCTCCTTTGTTGCAGGTATTTTTCTCTTCTTCCATGGTGTTTCTCTCTTCCTCCATGATGTTTCTCTGTTCCTCCATAATGTTCAATTTTTCTTAGAAACTCTAGGGGAGAAGGGGAAGGAAAACAGAGTGGGATGATGGGGTTAGGGAGTTGGGATAGGTGTGGGGAAATTTAGGGAAGGTTGTAAGGGAGTTAGGACCCTTAGGGAAGTGATGGGGAGTTAAAATGAAAAAGGGGATGGGGTAGGGAATTTTATTACATGGATGTAGTCTAGCTGCCTAGAAAAGAGCAACGTAGGGGTAGGTTTTTAGGGAATATGGTTTAGGAGTGGGGAATGAATGGATGTGAGGGTTTTGGGGGATTTTTAAGTGTGTGAGGGAGGTAAAAGGGTTTAGGGGAAAAAAAATTAACTTTGCAAACTTGGAAACTAGGGTTTAGTCACTAGAACATAGCATAGAGGTCAATGGGATGTTTTCACCATAAAATTATGAAAATGAGATGCAAGGAGGGGTTTTCAAGATGAAAATTACTTGAAAATAGATAAAGAAACCTTTAGTTTCCCCTCAAAAACCTTGTAAACAAGTTTAATGGTTGTATTTGATTCACTGAGAAAAGTGTTGCGTGCTTGAGAAAACCGCAGTGAGCTCTACAAAAAGCATAACACCTTTGGAAAAAGCACAGTGTACTCACCTGAAAAGCACAATGCCTTGACGAAAAGCACATCGATGGGCATGTAACTCAATTTTTTGAGGCAAAAATTGCTTTTTTCACTTGGGCAAGTTGAGAGATCGATGCAGGAGAGTGAAAATTAATGAATTTTGGTCTTTTAGGGCCTTTTAAACTTGGATAAAAATCATTAAATGAACATGGACCCACATTTCCCTTTTTCAAAATCAACATTTCATTGTTTTTTACTTTTAACCTTGAACTTGATCTTTGAACTTTGAACTTTTGGTGGCTTTGGAACACTGAATTTCTTCTAGGAACCTTTAACATTTACTCGTGGAACTTGAGCATTTCCAGCTTCTTGTAACTATGAAGTACTTATTACAAATTAGGAACATAAAATTACGTTTTTTCTTTGAAATCAAATTTATTGGTGAAATTACTTTATTTTCACTCCTTCACTTGTTGGACTTTATGCATGAAATGATGATTTGATGACATTGAAACCATACAGACCTAATGGAGAATCTGAACTGAATGAAACCATGATGAAAATGAATGTAATGATGATGAAAAATTATGAATGATGGTACACTCAGCTGAGAGGTTAAATGAACCAGCAACTAGTAAAATTTTGGAAGGAGTCAAATCAGACCTAGATCTACATCCAGTGAACAATTTTTTTGCATGATGACCTAATGGAATGACAAAAAATTTAACTATGGAACCCTAACAAGACATGATAAGAGTCCATTTGGTCACTGGTGGTAGGATTCAAAAACTGACACTAACACACGCCATCCTCCATCATACCTATTTCAATGCTTACACTAAATCCTCCATCATACATGTTTTTGCATCATTGAAGAGTGTGTGGTAACACCATTGCCAAACGTAAGAACGTGGTATCTATTTTATGTCAAACACACACTACTGATATCAATTCATAGATAATGTCTAAGATTTTTTATTTTTCCCTATTTTAGAATGGAAAAAGAAGTCTTGGGGATATCATCTACTGGTACATAACAAAAGAATAGTTCTCCCAAATTGTCTTCTTGATTTCCTAGATTTGTCCTCTAAACACCACACTATCGAAATCATAAATCATATTGAAGTTGCCATACATGTATGGCATCAAAAAAACCTTGGGAAATAATAAGACAGTGGAAAGGAAAATAGACCAAATTTGAAATCTTCATGGGGTATTTTCAGAGATTTCATGGGGGATGCAAAGAAGAGGGAACTCCTTGCAGATAGTGTTCAGAGCCTTTTGTTATAGGTCAATTTGGGCATCATCCCCCATGACTTGGTCAAACAAGACATCATCCCAGGACCAATGAAATAGGGTTTATCATCCCCTCATATTTCAGTTGTTATATGCCCTAAGAGAAGAACATTTCATTCATGGCTTCTATTGTGAGATTTCCAAGGTTTGAAGTATATGTTATATCACTTATTGACTCACCAACGCAGTCTCCAATGGGGCTAACTGCGTTGCAGTGCCAAATCCTCCATTCAAGGGTACAATGTAGTGCACTTCTTTACACTCAAGGGTGTGTTGGTCACCTAGGAGCAGAATTCTGATTGTTATAGGAATATCCACATCGCCAGTGCCTTCTAGGAGAGTCCATATGTGTTAAACTTTGAATCCTAGTGTCCATCTAAAACCTATGAACTTGGGAACATGTCTTGCCTATTATTAGAAGGTAATTCATTAAGAAACTACCATCAGTTTCCCTATAAATTGAGCACTCATTCTAGTGCTAGGGAAGGAAGAAATTTGGTAAGTTTATGATGTTGGATTCTCATTTAATAAGAGAGTGAAAGTATTGATATGCTACTGGTATGATGTTGGATTTTATGAGGCTAGAATCAAGCTGGAGCTAGTTGGAAACAAATCGATCCATTGGTTGTAACCTCCCCCCTTCTAATCTTTAATAAATATTGTTGTTCATTTTCCCATACATATGTTTATATTTCTTGTGAAATGTATTATTGAATGATGTATTTATTTCATATCTAATCTATTTTATTGAGTAACATAAGTAGATATCTATATATTGCATGTTTTTTGTTGTTCTCTATTTTTGTTTGTAGGAATTGATCTGGCATCTTGAGTTGGATTGAGAGCGATGACAATAGTGACAGAAGGAGAAGGAGAAGTGATTGAATCACAAGTAGGCTCCTTTACCATTCTGTATATCTTCTTGTTTTAGAGAAAGTGATAGTAATTCTTTCCTTTGTTGTTCTAAGTGACTAGCACCACACTTAGGGACTTTGGTTTATCTGTATATCACAATTCCGCATAACAAATTGGTGACTCTGCTGGGGAGTATCCTATCATTCCTGGTGTTTTTACCTCTATTTATCCTCATCAGTAGCATATAATAGTAGTTATTAGACATTTGAATGAAATAATTGCATTAGAAGTGTGTTCTATTGCTTGGTTTTTTAATCCCTCCTGCGCCCAACGCACTGTTGGTCAAGACATAGTGCATTGCAGTGCACTGTCTCCCACTCAGGGGTGCTCTACAACACATTGTCTCCCCTTAGAGACTGTGTTGGCCACTAAAACAACCAAATTCCATCTAAATTTTTCATTGCTATCATTCTCATCTGTTTTTTTGTTGTATTCTCAGATTCCTGATACCTCTTAGAGACTTGCAAACTTTCATGATTCTTCCTCCTTTGAAAAGTAAATTTTTTCAATGTCTCTTTAGTGTTTTTATTTATCAGTGGAAAATAAAATTCAAAGTATTTTATTTCTGCATTAGATCAATTTGTTTTCGAAAAGGAAATTTTTGTTTCATTCCTTGTTTCCTGTAGGAAAAATTGTAGTTCCATTCCTCATTTTTCCTAAAAGAGAAATTGTTGTTTCATTACTCATTTCTCAAATAAGAAAACACCTATTTTATTAATTGATGCCTATAGTTTCCTTTATTGCATTCACATTAAGGGAACTAAAAATAAAATCATGCATGTGCATATAGTGAATTTTGTGTGTTGCATAGAAACAAGTTAGGAAAGCTGCATTTTATTTTGTGCTCTTTGTTGTTTGCTCTAAAACTGATTTCTCTTTCCCTTAGTAGCTAGGATTTTCATTGAAAAAGCTAAATTAAAAAGTTTTCTTATCATTTAGTTTTCGTTTTTAGGAATTTCCATCACATCATGCGGTGAACCTCAAAGACAAAATTTTAAACAAGATCAACATAAAATTTACATAAATTTACCAAAGAAAGCATTGGAACATTAACGATAACATTTAGAAGGTCTAGGATAGAGACGTGTTCTGGCGTCGTTAAACATAGAAGTTGTCGCTAACTTGTTTGCGATAAATTCCGAGTGTGATACCTCACTCCACGTATGTAAGTATATCAGAGCTCTTCCACGTACCTTTGGGTATATAGGGTGGTGTTCTAGTACGAAAAGTATATGGGGGTGCTCTCATTATGCAGTTTCGCATTAAACAACGCTAATATGGACTTTGTCCTCCATGTACCTTCGAGTAAATTTTGGAGGAACAATTTAGCTTACTATCCATCCATAGGTAATAGAGTCGGCCACTTTGTAACTTTTGATACACCAAACACAACATTCGAGGAGATTTCCTGCCCATACTTCTTGGTTCACAAGGAGGTATTTTGCAGCTCACAATTACTTCGTAAACATTTTTCCTAGAACTACCCTTTTATTTTGTTTATTTATTTTTGGTAATAAAATAAATCATTCATTTTGCAAGAATAACATCCCTTTCCTTTTTGTTCACGTATAATATCACTTAAACCACCTTTACTACCGAAGGCCATTTCTAGTCGGTGAAGGCGACATCATTCTACCGAAACTAGTATTTGTTGAACCCTTAGTTAAACTGAGAGGGGGGGTGAATCAGTTTAACACATTCATGGACTTTTAAAACTTTTCATTAAAACTTATTTACACCTTCATTTCATGTCCAACTTAATATGTGAGTAATCCCAGAATATGAGCAGCAAGTATTAATATAATATAACAGTAGACTTAATATGAGAGCAGCAGGTATTAAACAGAAGATATAAATTAGATCAACATATAAATATCATGCACAGAGACACCAGATATAAGTGGAAACCCATAAAGGGAGAAAACCACTTCTTATTATTGTTGTGATGCAAAGGCAAGATCCAACTCCCTCTCACCACTGTTTTTTGCAGGCACCAACCTACAGGAGGCTCCAATCCTCAATTCTGCAAGTTACAACTTGCAAGGAAGCACCAACTTCCTTAAATTTTCTGCAGGCACCAACCTACAGGAGGCTCCAACCTCAGTCAACTACAACTGACACCTATTAAGCTGCAACTTGATAGGGAAGCTCCAACTTCCTCAATTTATCAAACTGAATGTTTGTTGATTTACCTCAAATATCAGCTCTGTTCTGTAGCTTCTCTTTCTACTTTTCTTTTCTTAATATTCTCTGCCTCACTCTTCTATACTTTTCCTTCTCTATATTTACTCTCTCTAACCTCTCTTATGCATATCCAGTTGATATTATATATAGAGTTCCTCACATGAATATTTGTATTTCACAAAGAATTTGGAGTGAACAGTCATGACTCTTTTGCTTATGTCTTCTCATTTCTTTTATCTACTCATTCAATAAATATAACTGTAGGTATCAATTTAAAATTACAATGCGATATTTCTTCTCTTTCGAAGACTTGCCAATGCATCACAACAATATAAATCAATTAAAATATTACATTTAATTACATTGATAGCTCCATCTCACTCATACATCCTTTCGGATTGCTGCGCATTTGTCTTTTCTATGACTATGTTTGTCCCTTTCTCTCCTTTGTATGCCTTTCTGTTTATGGCTACTGCGTAACTCCTGTATTTATGTAACTGCACTTTTTAAATCATGTGACTCTGTAACAACACCTTTTAAATATATAACAGTGCCTTTTATATATATATAAGCAACTGCTGACTTTAAATCTGGGCAAATTCCAACCCTTTACACAACAAGTGTCTTGTTGATGTGGTGAGTTTCGCAAGCAAAACATACATACACCACGGCCTTTGTTTTATGGCCCGATGCGATTCCACACATTGCAATCGTATTATATTATTAATTACCCTCCACCTTAAGCCGAGGCCTGTGGGTCCACAGACCACGTGGCACATTTCAATACTCAGCATCCTTATATAAAGTTTTAACAAACAAACCACCACTTCAATAAAGAATCATGTTGATACTTAACAAGTTCCCTTTCGGGCCCGCTTGCCACTCTTTCCAATGCGATATATTTCTCCTCTAGAGGTTTCTGATTGCAATTGATCGCAATCGCAAACTGCCTTGCTCTGATGCAATATACCCTCCATAGGTTTCCGATTGCGATTGATCACAATCGCAACTTTTAGTTGCAAGTTCTGCTGCACAGTTTTTCTCCGATGCAATTAATGTGCGGACCCGACCATGTTTTATATGACAGAGTTTATATTACTATCGCGTCCGGCTTTGCCAATCGAAATCGTAAGTTTCATTAACCTGTTCCACTGTGCTTAGATTTTCTGATGCGATGAGAGATTTTCTTTGATGCGGAACTTAAGCCTGTATAAATCATAGTTTATAAGACCATCAGGTCCGAACTTCAATCACAATCGCAACTTCCTATTTGCATGTTCTGCTACTTTGATTTTCTCCGATGCGATTTGGTCCCACCTTATGGTACTTTGGTTATTTGTTTATCATAAAGCACTCCACTTATAAATATATATATTTATGCTTTGAACCTTTTTTTATATGATCTGGGCTTCATCGCAATCGCAATTTCTTTGTTTATATATGTTCCAACACATATCAATTACGGTTTATAAACCCATTGGGTTCGGGCTTCATCGCAATCGCAATTCTTTTTTTGTATATGTTCCTCTGTCAATTTTCTGATGCGATTGGGAAAGGGTCCCACCATATAAGGCTTTGAAACCTTTGGCTCTTTCTCCACTAAAGCGCTCCATTACAAATTTATATATATATATATCCTCCAGCTTGGGTTTTGATTCTCGAAATAAGGTTTTCTATATATGCATACATTGCCGCTTGGGTTATGATTCCCGGAATTTATGTTTAGTGTTTCTACCAGCTGGGTAGTGATTCTCGGAATAACGGCTCTGCCTCTTCCTCTGCCTTCACTGCTTCTATCGCTCGACCTCTGCCTCTACTGCTGTCATAACGGCTCTGCCTCTGCCTCTGCCTTCGCTGCTTCTGTCGCTCGACTTCTGCCTCTACTGCTGTGATAATGGCTCTACCTCTGCCTCTGCCTCCGATAACGGTTCTGCCTCTATATTCCCTGCCTCTGCCTCTGCCTGTCTCCTTTGCTTCCTTCGTTTGCTTCTTTACTGCCTCCATTGTCTGTCTCTGTCTTTGCTGCCTCCATTGCCATCAATGAAAATATTTCCAACAGTCTCCCCCTTTGGCATTGATGGCAATACACTTCCTCTGTTTTCCTGTTAGGGTCCTTTCTCCTGTTGCTTGCTCTTCCTCCCCCTTTGACATCAATGGCAAGGGGTTTGAATTCTTAGTGTAGCTTCTATTCTTTGATCCTGTGATTTTATTCTTTTTCAATATTTCGTGCATTTCCTCTTTCTGAAATTTTCTGACTTTGTATGCTGCTGCTTCAACCTTTGGATTAGATACACGTCGGGTTCACTATTCTTCCGTGTTCAGTTCACGTCAGGTTCACCACTCTTCCACTGCACCACTGACCCTTTTGCCTTTTTATTGATTCTTTTTTTGCTGAATGTATTATTGCCATAATCCTTTTGATCCTGAGGACCTGTTTTCATGCTTCCCTTGCTGGTTGATCTCCCCCTGAGAATGATATTTTCATTTCTATTCTCCCCCTGAAACTGTGCTTTCTCTTCATATTAGAGAGTAGCATCTACAGATACTACCCCTAGTCTATCTCTCAAATATTCAAATGTTTCTCTAGCAAGCGGTTTGGTAAATATATTTGTTGTCTGTTCTTTTGTTGGCACATACTCTAGTTTTACTATCTTCTGATCCACTTGTTCTCGAAGAAAATGATACTTGATTGGAATATGTTTAGTTTTAGAGTGAAGCAAAAGGTTTTTAGATATACTTATAGCACTTGTATTATCACATTTTATTGAGATAGGTTCATCAATTCTTACCTTCATGTCTTGAAGAGTTTGCTTCATCCACATGACTTGTGTACAACATGTTGCTGCTGCTATATATTCTGTTTCTGCTGTAGACAGAGAGATAGATGTTTGTTTCTTGCTTAACCATGCCACCAAACTTTCTCCTAGATAGAAAGCACCTCCACTTGTGCTTTTCCTGTCATCCACACAGCTGGCCCAATCTGCATCTGTGTATGCTGTCAAAGTGAAACTTTTTCCTTTAGGATACCAAAGTCCATACTGTGTTGTTCCTTGTAGGTATCTAAATATTATTTTGACTACAAGAAGGTGATTTTGTTTAGGTGCTGCTTGATATCTAGCCACTAGTCCTACTGCTAGCATGATGTCTGGTCTTGATGCTGTCAAATACAACAGGCTTCCTATCATGAATCTGTAGAGTTTTTGATCGATATCTGCAGACCCATCATCAGCACACAGCTTGAATCCCGTGATCATGGGAGTTGACACAGGTTTGCAGTCCTCCATTTTGAACTTTTTCAACATTTCTTTTAAGTATTTTTCCTGTGAGATGAACGTACCTGTGTTCTTTTGTTGAATTTGAAGTCCTAAGTAGAAACCGAGCTCTCCAATCATAGACATCTCAAAATCTATTTTCATCTCATCAGCAAACCCTTTTGCTAGTTCTTCTCTGTTGCTTCCAAACATAATGTCATCAACATATACTACAACAATCAGGAGTTCATTTTCATGGGCTTTTATGTATAGATTGTTGTATACTCCACCTCTCTTAAAGCCTTGTTTTTGGAAATATTTATCCAGTCTTGAGTACCAAGCACGAGGAGCCTGTTTCAGTCCATATAGAGCCTTCTGCAATCTGCACACATAGTCTTCTTTGTCTGTTATAGAGAAACCTCCTGGTTGTTCCATGTAGACTTATTCTTCTAGATCTCCATTCAGAAATGCAGATTTCACATCCATTTGATATACTTTGAAGTTTTGGTAGCAAGCAAAGGCCAAAAACATTCTGATGGCTTCCATTCTGGCTACAGGAGAAAATGTTTCATTGTAATCAAGTCCTTCGATTTGTGAATATCCTTTGCAGACCAGTTTGGCTTTATTCCTGATTACTTGTCATTGCTCATTCATTTTGTTTTTGAATACCCATTTTGAGCCTATGAAATTTTTCTCAGTGGTTCTAGGAACTAATTCCCAGGTATTGTTTTTCTCAATTTGGTCCAATTCTTCATTCATAGCATTCACCCAAGACATGTCCTTGCTGGCTTCTTCAAATTTCTTTGGCTCTATTTGTGACAACATGGCTATGTATACCTCTTCAGTTTTTTCTATTAGCTGCCTTCTTGTTTGGACCCCTACTCTCTTGTCTCCAATGATCTGATCTTTAGGATGGTTCTTCTGAGTATATCTTGAGGGAGCTTTAGAACTCAGCTCTGTATCTTCTGTTGTCTTGCTTGTTTCCTCATCATCTTGGTTTTCTTCTTCATGGTTGTCTGATGGACTGCAACAGTCAATATCTCTTATATTGGTTGGAAGTTCTTCATCAAATCTCACATCAATGCTTTCAACTATCGAAGAGTCTTGTTGTAGCACCTGTACCCTTTAATTTTGGATGCATATCCTAGAAATATCCCTTCATCTGCTCTTGCATCAAATTTCCCAAGATTTTCATCATTATTCTTTATGTAACACTTGCTTCCAAAGATTCTAAAGTGTTTGATTGAATCTGGTTTCCCATGCCATAGTTCATAGGGAGTCTTGTCATTTCTTGGCCTTAAGTGAGCTTTATTAAGGATATGCACCGCTGTGTGTACTGCTTCTGCCCAGAAGGTTTGAGCAATATTACTTTCATGCATCATGGCTCTGGCTATTTGCTGTACAGACCTGTTTTGTCTCTCTGCTACTCCATTTTTCTGAGGTGTTCCGGCAATAGTAAACTGTTGCTTTATCCCATGTTCATTGCATAGGTCAGCAAAGTCATAATCTGTGAATTCACCTCCTCTGTCTGATTTGATGCATTTCATCTTGCATCTTGTTTGATTTTCTACTAATTCTTTGAAGATCTTAAATTTTTCCAGAGATTCTGATTTATTCTTGAGAAATGAAACCCATGTCATTCTGGAGAAGTCATCTATTATCAGCATGAAGTAGGATTCTCCACTTGGATTTTTAGTTCTTGCAGTTCCACACAGATCCATGTGCACAAGCTGTAGAGGTCTTCTTGTTGATAACTCATATTTGGCCTTGAAGGATGTGTGAGTCTGTTTTCCTAATTGACATGATTTGCATATGGTATTAGAAGGCCTCTTTATTTCTGGCATGTCTCTGACAGCTTTCTTCTTGCTTAGTCTGAGGATGTGATCGAAGCTGAGATGTCCCAACATTTTATGCCATAACCATGACTCTTCTAGTTTGCTAAGATGACATGCTTCATCTTCCTCTTTCACAATGTAAACATTACTCTCTGTTCAAACTCCTTTTAGTAGAGTCTTACCTGTAGTGCTTGATCTGACTTCACAATCTTATGCTCTAAAAAGAATTTCACAGCCTTTGTCACACATCTGACTGACACTTAGTAAATTTGCTTTCATCCCATCTACAAATAGTACATCTTGGGACTTTCCTCTGCCATTGTCTATGCTTTCTAAGCCTTTTCCCTTGATCTTACCTGATTTATCATTGCCAAAAGTAATATTGCCAGATTTCTTTTCATCAAGAGTTATAAACTTGCTTCTGTCTCCAGTCATGTGTTTAGAGCAGCCACTGTCCAAATACCATTGGATTTTCAGATCTTGAGCAGTTAGTGCCAGGTCACACTTACTCTCCTTCTTTTTCCATTGGAGGCATCCTTTTGTTTGGTATCTTTTGTGAGATGATGAATCACATCCCTTCAGACGACATTTGGAAGGCATATGTCCAACTTGATTGCATATACATCATTTGATCATAGTTTTTGTAGAATTGTGAGTATGAACAAAATTTCTTTGATTCAGAAACCTCCTTGAGGTGTTGATCATCAACCTTTGTCCATACTTTCTACACTCAATGATTTTATGGCCAAATTCCTTACAATAAAAACAGTAACCATAGAAACTATTTGCGTACCTACTGTAAGGTTGTCTTTTCCATTTGTTTGCTTGAGGCAATCTCTTCAATGTTTGCATCTTTTGATGGTTTGAATTACTCCTCCTTGCATGGAAATATGCAGCAATGTGTCCCAGCTTGTGGCAGACATAACAGGTGGCATTCTTCATAGGAGGGAAGAATCTCATTTGATGGCTTCCGAATTTGACATATTCAGAGGCATATGTCCCTTTCTATGTTGTCTTAGTATTTATTATATTCTTAACTACTAGTGGTTTCTTCTGATCTCTGTCTTCCTCATTACAAGTTTCTTATTTTGTAGGAATTGTTTGAGCTGCTTCATCTTTCTTCTTTGCTTTTACAAAAATAATCTCTCTGTCAACCTTTTATTTGCTTTTACTTGATTCTCCTTCATAGCCTATTCCAGTTTTTATCATAGGGGATCTTTGAGCAACCAGAATTTCATTCAACTTACTAGAGCTTGTTGTTTGAGAAGAGTTTATAACCACTTTCCTTTGAGCATTTTCTAGTTTCTTCCTGAGACATACTACTTCTTCTTCTAGCTTCTCTTGTTCTCGGGTTTTATCCTTGATTTGCTGAAGTAACATGTCTTCTATCTTCTTGGCTTCTTCAAGCTCTACCTTCAGCTGCATGAGGACTTCTGAGTTTTTTTCTTCTCTTACATACTTGAGAAGAATGTCCTTTTGTTTTTTGCATTTCAGTTTGAGTCTGTCAATCTCTTCCAGAGCACTTCTTAGCTCGCCCTCAAGGTCGTCTTCCCCTTCTTCTTCTTCATCTTCTAGCAGGAGTCCTTCAAGTTCTTCTATGGCCATCAATAAGAATTCAGAGGTTCCTTCTTCACTTGAGGGTTCATCTGAATCTTCAGATGTACTGCTATCTTGTTGAGCATAGAAGGATTTTCTGCTGAACTTCTTTCCTTTCTGCCAGTTCTTTGATTTATTTTTCTCTGACTCTTGAGCCTGATTCCTTACTTTCTTGTGAGGACACTTAGCAGCATAGTGTCCAAATCTTCCATAGTTAAAGCATTTGAAAGGAAGTTTACCTTTGTATTTACCTGAGCCTCTATCCAATTTCTTGACAAATTTTGCCTCTTCTTCATCCGAGCAAGAGAATATGTCTTCCTCTTCTTCTTTCTTCTTTTCTGTTTTAAAGGCTGCCTCCCTCGTACTTGGCTTCTTCTATGGGAGCCTCATCTCATATGTTGTTAGATTTCCAAGTAGCTGGTTCATGGTCAAGGTCTCCCAATCAGTTGTTTCTTCTATTGCAGACACCTTGGGATTAAACCTGGATGGAAGAGATCTTAGAATATTTTGCACAATTATACTTTCTGGCATGGTTTCTCTAAGAGCTTTCATATTGTTAACAATTTCTGCAACTTTTAGGAAGAAACTGTCAATGTCTTCATCATCATTCATTTTTAAGTTCTCAAACTGGGCTCTATAGACTTGAATTTTGGCAGTCTTTACTTTCTTGTCTCCCTCATGGATGTTCTCCAGAGTATCCCACATTTCTTTGGCAGTGTCTTTGTGCATTACTTTGATAAAATCTGCTTCACACAATCCATTCAAGATGGCATTCATGGCTTTTGCGTTAGCTACAAAATCTTGTTTGGTTTCTTTCTCTGAGTCAGTTGCCTTTGGGGCATATCCATATTCCACAGTAGCCCAGACTTCTATTCCTAGAGACATTATGTATGTCCTCATTCTGATTTTCCAGAAACCGTAATTTTCACCAGTGAAAAAAGGGGCTTTATTGGTTGAACATCCTTCTTTACTAGCCATCCTGAGAACCTAGGATCTCCTTTCAGTTGTTAGACTTGTACAAAGGAACCCGCTCTGATACCAATTGTTGAACCCTTAGTTAAACTGAGAGGGGGGGTGAATCATTTTAACACGTTCATCGTCTTTTAAATCTTTTATTAAAAATGATTTACACCTTTATTTCATGTCCAACTTAATATGTGAGCAATCTCAGAATATGAGCAACAAGTATTAATATAATATAACAATAGACTTAATATGAGAGCAACAGGTATTAAGCAGAAGATGTAAATCAGATCAACACATAAATATCATGCACAGAGACACCAGATATAAGTGGAAACCCATAAAGGGAGAAAACCACATCTTATTATTGTTGTGATGCAAAGGCAAGCTCCAACTCCCTCTCACCACTGTTTTTCTACAGGCACCAACCTACAGGAGGCTCCTACCTCAATTCTGCAAGCTACAACTTGCAAGGAAGCACCAAATCCCTTCAATTTTCTGCAGGCACCAACCTACAGGAGGCTCCAACCTCAGTCAGCTACAACTGATAGCTATCAAGCTGCAACTTGATAGGGAAGCTCCAACTTCCTCAATTTATCAAACTAAATGTTTGCTGATTTACCTCAGATATCATCTCTGTTCTGTAGCATCTCTTTCTGCTCTTCTTTTCTTAATCTTCTCTTCCTAACTCTTCTATACTCTGCATTCTCTATATTTTCTCTCTCTAACCTCTCTTATGCATATCCAGTTGATATTATATATAGAGTTCCTCACATGACTATTTGTATTTCACAAAGAATTTGGAGTGAACAGTCATGACTCTTTGGCTTCTGTCTTCTCATTCCTTTTATCTGCTCATTCAATAAATATAACTGTAGGTATCAATTTAACATTACAGTGGGATATTTTTTCTCTTCCGGAGACTTGCCAATGCATCACAACAATATAAATCAATTAAAATATTACATTTAATTACAATGAGAGCTCCAGCTCACTCATACAGCCTTTTGGATCGCTGCGCATTTGTCTTTTCTTTGAATGTGTTTGTCCCTTTCTCTCCTTTGTATGCCTTTCTGTTTATGGCTGCTGCATAACTCCTGTATTTATGTAACTACACTTTTTAAATCATGTGACTCTGTAACAACGCCTTTTAAATATATAACAGTGCCTTAAACAGTTGCTTATATATATATATATATATATATATATATATATATATATATATATATAAGCAACTGCTGACTTTAAATCTGGGCAAATTCCAACCCTTTACACAGCAAGTGTCTTGTTGATGTGGTGAGTTCCGCAAGCAGAACATACATACACCACGGCCTTTGTTTTATGGCCCGATGCGATTCCACACATCGCAATCGTATTATATTAATAATCGCCCTCCATCTTAAGCCGAGGCCCATGGGTCCACAGACCACGCGGCACATTCCAATACTTGGCATCCTTATATAAAGTTTTAACAAACAAACCGCCACTTCAATAAAGAATCATGTTGATACTTAACAAGTGCCCTTTTGGGCCCACTTTCCACGCTTTCCAATGTGATATATTTCTCCCCCAGAGGTTTCCAATTGCGATTGATCGCAATCGCAAGCTGCCTTGCTCCGATGCAATATACCCTCCACAGGTTTCCGATTGCGATTGATCGCAATCGCAACTTTTAGTTGCAAGTTCCGCTGCACAGTTTTTCTCCGATGCAATTAATGTGTGGACCTGACCATGTTTTATATGACCTAGTTTATATGACTATTGCGTCCAGCTTTGCCAATCGCAATCGTAAGTTTCATTAACCTGTTCCACTGTGCTTAGATTTTCCGATGCGATGAGAGATTTTCTTTGACGCAGAACTTAAGCCTGTATAAATCATAGTTTATAAGTCTATCAGGTCCGAACTTCAATCGCAATCGCAACTTCCTGTTTGCATGTTCCGCTTCTTTGATTTTCTTCGATGCAATTTGGTCCCACCTTATTGTACTTTGGTTATTTGTTTATCATAAAGCGCGCCACTTATAAATATATATATTTATGCTTTGAACCTTTTTTTATATGATCTGGGCTTCATCGCAATCGCAATTTCTTTGTTTATATATGTTCCGACACATATCAATTACGGTTTATAAACCCATCGAGTTCGGGCTTCATCGCAATCGCAATTCTTTGTTTCTATATGTTCCGCTGTCAATTTTTCGATGCGATTGGGAAAGGGTCCCACCATATAAGGCTTTGAAACCTTTGGCTCTTTGTCCATTAAAGTGCTCCATTACAAATTTATATATATATATATATATATATATATATATATATATATATATATCCATATCCTCCGGTTTGTGTTTTGATTCTCGGAATAAGGTTTTATATATATGCATACATTGCCGCTTGGGTTATGATTCTCAGAATTTATGTTTAGTGTTTCTACCAGCTGGGTAGTGATTCTCGGAATAACGGCTCTGCCTTTGCCTCTGATAACGGTTTTGCCTCTATATTCGCTGCCTCTGCCTCTTCCTGTCTCCTTTGCTTCCTTCGTTTGCTTCTTTGCTGCCTCCATTGTCTGTCTCTGTCTTTGCTACCTCCATTGCCATCAATGAAAATATTTCCAACAATCTCCCCCTTTGGCATTGTTGGCAATACACTTCCTCTGTTTTCCTGTTAGGGTCCTTTCTCTTGTTGCTTGCTCTTCCTCCCCCTTTGACATCAATGGCAAGGGGTTTGAATTCTTATTGTAGCTTCTATTCTTTGATCCTGTGATTTTATTCTTTTTCAATATTTCGGGCATTTCCTCTTTCTGAAATTTTCTGACTTTGTACACTACTGATTCAACCTTTGGATTTGATACACGTCGGGTTCACTATTCTTCCGTGTTTAGTTCACGTCAGGTTTGTTGGGGTTCCCATGTTTTGGCCAGGTTGACAAGACCAAAAGATGAGACAACATAGAACGGCTTTCAGACCTTAGGATCTAGCCCTCCTAGGTCTAGAGAGGGATCTCTCTATATGAGTAAAAGGGTATGTCTTTGAAGCTCTAAGTTATGATTTTAGGCTAGTTATAGGCTCAGGGTTGTTTTTTTTATTGTTTGTGTTTGGTTGTTGGGAATCAGGAAAGGAAGGTCCAATATAAGACAGGATGAGCATAGAAGAGATTAGGCTAAGACAGACAACTCAGGGAACATCAAAGCCATTAGGCAATGGAGTCAAGAAAGGATTTAATTGTGTTCAATGTGAAAGCTTTCAGTTGGCTAGTCATCTAGAGCATTTGGATCTTAAAGATGATATTTGGAATGGGACATTAAGGACTGAAAATGAAAGGGGGAGGACCATCCAACTATGTCTATAGATCAGGCCAGAGGTAATTTAACTCCAGGCCTGCTTGGACACAATCAAAGGTAGGACAAGGGATCTTAGAAAGGCTTAGTTGGGATGGAAGGATCCTAGAGAGGCAGAGACAAGGTTCTAGACCTCCAGTGTTCTCAACACATTCAACTAAATCCTAACAAGAACATCTAAACATAGATTCCATTAATTCATACATCAGAGAGCAAGCAATAACATCCACTACACTGGTTAAATCAATTGAAATCAATATTCAGATACACATATAAGAAGAAAACATAAAGGGCTGGGAGAGCAGCAACATAAGGTACCTATCAAGGGTAAATATTATGCCAAACTTCTGATGCGAGCCTGAAGAAATGTAATGAAATGAAAGAAAGTCAATCACAAATACAGAGAAAGGAAAGCATCACCAACTGCTTTAGATCAGGATCCAAAGAAACATGCTTGTCATATTAAAAACAACACCAATCAAGCACATCATAGCCCATAACCTGAACATTCAGTCTGAATACATCAAATCTCAGCCTATCTTACAATATTACACAGAGAACTTGTCTCAAGAGGAAAATTCTTGCGTTTCTCTGATGTCTCATCAACAACCAACAACAACCTTTACAATCTTTTCCTGTTGTGTTTTATAGCTGAAGGATGAACAGAAGATCGACTGAGGGGGTAGGTGAACACTAAATGTAACATTAAACACAGAAATGAGTGCAGGGCCTAGAACCATTCTGTTTAATTGTTGTGTATTTAATTTCTGTCACCTCTTCATGCAGGAGTGATCTTCTTCAGATATGAGTTTGACATGTTTCGGCTGCGGTACTTCTGGTGATTTGAACAAAAGTGAAATAAACTGCTAAGGAGTCTGTCATATAAATGATTTGATGATTTTGAACTGTTGTTAGGGTGGAAACTCCTTCAGGGACATTGTGCATAATAAAAAGTTGTATGGACGACCTGTACTTGATGAGGAAAAACATTCTGCTGACGAATAAACCCTGATGTTACCTTTTGCTTGTGCTCAGGACCTTTTGATCGATCCTTGGGGTCTTCAACTGGTGCTTTGCCTTCTAAACCACTGATTTAAGGCTCAAGATCTTCAATAGCGTGCCTTAATATCCTTTGCTTTGTATTGAAATCCTTTATCGCTCCATTGTTTCTTCTGACAGGTTAGCTCGAGCTTCAATGGTACAGGAAGGTTTTTACCAAGTATTAAACCCTACTTTTTCTATGAAAGTCCTGCCTTTACCTTCCCGGGTCTCTGTTCATAAATTCGGTCGCTGTAAATGATCATTTTCGATTTCTCTGCCACTGTGACAGAGATTGTGCCCCATGGCGGCCATTTATCACCGATAACCCTGCAAAATACACAAACTGTAAAGAAAATCATGGACGCGGTGGTGAATGAGGTGGAAGAGGAGAATGGTCATGTGATCGGTGACATGGTGGAAAAAAATGTGGAGGAACAATGGAGATCCGCTCTGGTTCAGGTGGCGGTCTGCAGAGCGAAAAATGGATGAGAAAATGTTAAAAAACATGAAACGAACAAATTATATGCACTGGAATGGGAGGAAGTACGGAGGACACACGTGGAGATGACGTGGTGAGCGGACCCAGGGGGGTGGTCAATGGAAGGTTAACCGATCTGAACAGTTGATCGTGATGGAGATCAACGGCGGCGGATGGGTCATGCCATGGGTTAAGCGGCATGCAACTCTGGCGAACAATGGCCATCGGATGAGGCGCGCAATCTCTGATGGCTTGTATTCATTTCGCTGTGTGACTCTGGTCGAAAGATAATGCGCGGGGAGAAAGTGGTTTTGCAGTCGTACAGGTGACACGCGGCAGACGGCTAGTGGAATCACTGGGCAACGGGGGAAAACTGCCACTCGCTTAAAGGCGGTGCAAAATAAACAGGCGGTTTTGAACAGTGCGCGGGGACGGGAGTGGGGACCACTGATCGAGCGAACTCTGCACCGTCGGATTATATTTTAAACGGACGGTGGAGATGAAAGTGGGGGGACTTTATAATAAAAAATCTTATTATAAAGTTTCATAGTTTATGGGAAGCGCCTTTCGGGCCAGCGAATGGTCTCAGCACAGGTCACATGGAGGAAAAGGCGTGGGGCTAAGCGGGACAGGGGCTGGGCCTGCAATAAGGTTCAAAATGGGTTTTTAAGCCATTTAAATGCATTTTTGAAACCTTATAAGGGTAACGATAGGGAGATGGAGGGGGAATTTGGGAAAACAAAGGGTGTATGGATTTTAGAGGATTGACAGGGGAAAAAAGGGGAAACGAGGGGACTTTGACAGAGGGGAGTGAAAGGGGGGGAAAATGTGAAATTGGCAGGGGACAAGGGGTAATGGAAGCCTTTTGAGGCATGGACCTACAGAGGGAATTTGTATAAGGCAAAGCTCAGGGAGACCTCAAGGGTGATGTGTCTTCAGAGAAGGTGCATTCCTTGAAGGTCTCCAAAATGACATAGCCCCCAACTTGCTTGTCAAGAATTTCATGGGGAGCCTAACAAGATTCACCACTCTTCCACTGCACCACTGACCCTTTTGCCTTTTTATTGATTCTTTTTTGCTGAATGTATTATTGCCATAATCCTTTTGATCCTGAGGCCCTGTTTTCATGCTTCCCTTGCTGGTTGATCTCCCCCTGGGAATGATATTTTCATTTTTGTTCTCCCCCTGAAACTGTGCTTTATCTTCATATTAGAGAGTAGCATCTACAGATACTACCCCTAGTCTGTCTCTCAAATATTCAAATCTTTCTCTAGCAAGCAGTTTGGTAAATATATCTGCTGTCTGTTCTTTTGTTGGCACATACTCTAGTTTTACTATCTTCTGAGCCACTTGTTCTCGAAGAAAATGATACTTGATTGGAATATGTTTAGTTTTAGAGTGAAGCACAGGGTTTTTAGATATACTTATAACACTTGTATTATCACATTTGATTGAGATAGGTTCATCAATGCTTACCTTCATGTCTTGAAGAGTTTGCTTCATCCACATGACTTGTGTACAACATGTTGCTACTACTATATATTCTACTTCTGCTGTAGACAGAGAGATAGATGTTTGTTTCTTGCTTAACCATGCCACCAAACTTTTTCCTAGATAGAAAGCACCTCCACTTGTGCTTTTCCTGTCATCCACACAGCTGGCCCAATCTGCATCTGCGTATGCTGTCAAAGTGAAGCTTTTGCCTTTAGGATACCAAAGTCCATACTGTGTTGTTCCTTGTAGGTATCTAAATATTCTTTTGACTACAAGAAGGTGATTTTGTTTAGGTGTTGCTTGATATCTAGCCACTAGTCCTACTGCTAGCATGATGTCTGGTCTTGATGCTGTCAAATACAACGAGCTTCCTATCATGGATCTATAGAGTTTTTGATCTATATCTACAGACCCATAATCAGTACACAGCTTGCATCCCGTGATCATGGGAGTTGACACAGGTTTGCAGTCCTCCATTTTGAACTTTTTCAACATTTATTTTAAGTATTTTTCTTGTGAGATGAACATACCTGTGTTCTTTTTCTGAATTTGAAGTCCTAAGTAGAAACTAAGCTCTCCAATCATAGACATCTCAAACTCTGTTTTCATCTCATCAGCAAACCTTTTTGCTAGTTCTTCTCTGTTGCTTCCAAACATAATGTCATCAACATATACTACAACAATCAGGAGTTCATTTTCATGGGCTTTTATGTATATATTGTTGTCTACTCCACCTCTCTTAAAGCCTTGTTTTTGCAAATATTTATCCAATCTTGAGTACCAAGCACGAGGAGCCTGTTTCAGTCCATAAAGGGCCTTCTTCAGTCTGCACACATAGTCTTCTTTGTCTGTTAAAGAGAAACCTTCTGGTTGTTCCATGTAGACTTCTTCTTCTAGATCTCCATTCAAAAATGCAGATTTCACATCCATTTGATATACTTTGAAGTTTTGGTAGCAAGCAAAGGCCAGAAACATTCTGATGGCTTCCATTCTGGCTACAGGGGCAAATGTTTCATCGTAATCAAGTCCTTCGATTTGTGAATATCCTTTGCAGACCAGTCTAGCTTTATTCCGTATTACTTGTCCTTGCTCATTCATTTTGTTTTTGAATACCCATTTTGAACCAATGATATTTTTCTCAATTGGTCTAGGAACTAGTTCCCAGGTATTGTTCTTCTCAATTTGGTCCAATTCTTCATTCATTGGCTTTACCCAGTACTTGTCCTTGCTGGCTTCTTCAAATTTCTTTGGCTCTATTTGTGACAACATGGCTATGTATACCTCTTTAGTTTGTTCTGTTAGCTGCCTTCTTGTTTGGACCCCTACTCTCTTGTCTCCAATGATCTGATATTCAGGATGGTTCTTCTGAGTATAGGGATCTTTAGAACTCAGCTCTATATCTTCTGTTGTCTTGCTTGTTTCCTCATCATCTTGGTTTTCTTCTTCATGGTTGTCTGATGGACTGCAGCAGTCTGTATCTCTTGTATTGTTTGGAAGTTCTTCATCAAATCTCACGTCAATGCTTTCTACTATTTTTCGAAGAGTCTTGTTGTAGCACCTGTACCCTTTAATTTTGGATGCATATCTTAGAAATATCCCTTCATCTGCTCTTGCATCAAATTTCCCAAGATTTTCATCATTATTCTTTATGTAACACTTGCTTCCAAAGATTCTAAAATGTTTGATTGAAGCTGGTTTCCCATGCCATAGTTCATAGGGATTCTTGTCACTACTTGGCCTTAAGTGAGCTTTATTAAGGATATGCACCGCTGTGTGTACTACTTTTGCCTAGAAGGTTTGAGCAATATTACTTTCATGCATCATGGCTCTGGCTATTTGCTGTACAGACCTGTTTTGTCTCTCTGCTACTCCATTTTGCTGAGGTGTTCCTGCAATAGTAAATTGTTGCTTTATCCCATGTTCATTGCATAGGTCAGCAAAGTCATAATCTGTGAATTCACCTCCTCTGTCTGATCTGATGCATTTCAGCTTGCGTCCTGTTTGATTTTCTGCTAATGCTTTGAAGATCTTAAATTTTTCCAGAGTTTCTGATTTATTCTTGAGGAATGCAACCCATGTCATTATGGAGAAATCATCTATTATCAGCATGAAGTAGGATTCTCCACTTGGAGTTTTAGTTCTTGTAGGTCCACACAGATCCATGTGCACAAGCTGTAGAGGTCTTTTTGTTGATAACTCATCTTTGGCCTTGAAGGATGTGCGAGTCTGTTTGCCTAATTGACATGATTTGCATTGTTGCATTGACAGGTCCATGAGCCTGGCATGTCCAAGGCTTTTCTTGCCACATCTCACTGTGATCAGTTTTGAGCATCCCAAGACGTGTTTTTCCATCATCTTTTCTGCTTGTTGACAGACGCCCATCCTCTTTCAGAACTGGCATGATGTCCTCTGTCTGGAACTCTTTGTTGAACTGCCTGAGGTGATCCATTTCACACCTTTTCAGTCCAAACTGAGTCCTCCATGTCTTTGCTGTGACTCCACCCATACCTGAAGGGTTCCTTCACCATCCTAGTACATCTTGGGCCTTTCCTCTGCCATTGTCTATGCTGACTGAGCCTTTTCCCTTGATCTTACCTGATTTATCATTGCCAAAAGTAAAATTGCCAGATTTCTTTTCATCAAGAGTTATAAACTTGCTTCTGGCTCCAGTCATGTGTTTAGAGCAGCCACTATCCAAATACCATTGGCTTTTCAGATCTTGAGCAGTTAGAGCCAGGTCACACTTATTTTCCTTCTTTTTCCACTGGAGGCGTCCTTTTGTTTGGTATCTTTTGTGAGATGATGAATCACATCCCTTCAAACGACATTTGGAAGGCATATGTCCAACTTGATTGCATATACAGCATTTGATCCTAGTTTTTGCAGAATTGTGAGTATGAACAAAATTTCTTTGATTCAGAAACCTCCTTGAGGTGTTGAACATCAATCTTTGCCCATAATTTCTACACTCAATGATTTTATGGCCAAATTCCTTACGATAAAAACAGTAACCATAGAAACTATTTGCATACCTAGTGTAAGGTTGTCCTTTCCATTTGTTTGCTTGAGGCAGTCTCTTCAATGTTTGCATCTTTTGCTGGTTTGAATTACTCCTCCTTGCATGGCAATATGCAGCAATGTGTCCCAGCTTGTGGAAGACATAATAGGTGGCATTCTTCATAGGAGGGAAGAATCTCCTTTGATGGCTTCCGAATTTGACATATTCAGAGGCATATGTCCCTTTCTCTGTTGTCTTCGTATTTATTATATTCTTAACTACTAGTGGTTTCTTCTGATCTCTATCTTCCTCATTACAGGTTTCTTCTTTTGTAGGAATTGTTTGAGCTGCTTCATCATTCTTCTTTTCTTTTACAAAAATAATCTCTCTATCAACCTTTTCTTTGCTTTTACTTGACTCTCCTTCATAGCCTATTCCAGTTTTTATCATAGGGGATATTTGAGCAACCAGAATTTCATTCAACTTACTAGAGCTTGTTGTTTGAGAAGAGTTTATAACCACTTTCCTTTGAGAATTTTCTAGTTTCTTCCTCAGAAATACAACTTCTTCTTCCAGCTTCTCTTGTTCTTGGGTTTTATCCTGGATTTGCTGAAGTAACATGTCTTCTATCTTCTTGGCTTCCTCAAGCTCTACCTTCAGCTACATGAGGACTTCTGAGTTTTTTTCTTCTCTTACATACTTGAGAAGAATGTCCTTTTCTTTTCTGCACTTCAGTTTGAGTCTGTCAATCTCCTCCAGAGCACTTCTTAGCTCCCCCTCAAGGTCGACTTCCCCTTCTTCTTCTTCATCTTGTAGCAGGAGTCCTTCAAGTTCTTCTATGACCATCAATAAGAATTCAGAGGTTCCTTCTTCACTTGAGGTTTCATCTGAATCTTCAGATGTACTACTGTCTTGTTGAGCATAGAAGGATTTTCTGCTAAACTTCTTTCCTTTCTGCCAGTTCTTTGATTTATTTTTCTCTGACTCTTGAGCCTGATTCCTTACTTTCTTGTGAGGACACTTAGCAGCATAGTGTCCAACTCTTCCACAGTTAAAGAATTTTAAAGGAAGTTTACCTTTGTATTTACCTGAGCCTCTATCCAATTTATTGACAAATTTTTCCTCTTCTTCATCCGAGCAAGAGCATATGTCTCCCTCTTCTTCTTTCTTCTTTTCTGTTTTAAAGGCTTCCTCGCTCGTACTTGGCTTCTTCTATGGGAGCCTCATCTCATAAGTTGTTAGATTTCCAAGTAGTTGGTTTATGGTCAAGGTCTCCCAATCAGATATTTCTTCTATTGCAGACACCTTGGGATTAAACCTGGATGGAAGAGATCTTAGAATATTTTGCACAATTATACTTTCTGTCATGGTTTCTCCAAGAGATTTCATATTGTTAACAATTTCTGCAACTTTTAGGAAGAAACTGGCAATGTCTTCATCATCATTCATTTTTAAGTTCTCAAACTGGGCTCTATAGACTTGAAGTTTGGCAGTCTTTACTTTCTTTTCCCCCTCATGGATGTTCTCCAGAGTATCCCACATTTCTTTGGCAGTGTCTTTGTGCATTACTTTAATAAACCCTGCTTCACACAATCCATTTAAGATGGCATTCATGGCTTTTGCATTAGCCACAAAATCTTGTTTTGTTTCTTTCTCTATGTCAGTTGCCTTTGAGGCATATCCTAATTCCACAGCAACCCAAACTTCTATTCCTAGAGACATTATGTATGTCCTCATTCTGATTTTCCAGAAAGCATAATTTTCACCTGTAAAGAAAGGGGTTTTATTGGTAGAACATCCTTCTTTACTAGCCATCCTGAGAACCTAGGATCTCCTTTCAGTTGTTAAACTGGTACAAAGGAACTTGGCTCTGATACCAATTGTTGAACCCTTAGTTAAATTGAGAGGCAGGGTGAATCAGTTTAACACATTCATGGACTTTTAAAACTTTTCATTAAAACTTATTTACACCTTCATTTCATGTCCAACTTAATATGTGAGTAATCTCAGAATATGAGCAGCAAGTATTAATCTAATATAACAATAGACTTAATATGAGAGCAGCAGGTATTAAGCAGAAGATATAAATCAGATCAACATATAAATATCATGCACAGAGACACCAGATATAAGTGGAAACCCATAAAGGGAGAAAACCACATCTTATTATTGTTGTGATGCAAAGGCAAGCTCCAACTCCCTCTCACCACTTTTTTCTGCTGGCACCAACCTACAAGAGGCTCCAATCCTCAATTCTGCAAGTTACAACTTGCAAGGAAGCACCAACTTCCTTCAATTTTCTACAGGCACCAACCTACAGGAGGCTCCAACCTCAGTCAGTGACAAATGACATCTATCAAGCTGCAACTTGATAGGGAAGCTCCAACTTCCTCAATTTATCAAACTAAATGTTTTTTGATTTACCTCAGATATCAGCTCTGTTCTGTAGCTTCTCTTTCTGCTTTTCTTTTCTTAATCTTCTCTGCCTCACTCTTCTAACCTCTCTTATGCATATCCAGTTGATATTATATATAGAGTTCCTCACATGACTGTTTGTATTTCACAAAGAATTTGGAGTGAACAGTCATGACTCTTTAGCTTCTGTCTTCTCATTCCTCTTATCTACTCATTCAATAAATATAACTGTAGGTATCAATTTAACATTACAATGGGATATTTGTTCTCTTTCGGAGACCTGCCAATGCATCACAACAATATAAATCAATTAAAATATTACATTTAATTACAATGAGAGCTCCAGCTCACTCATACAACCTTTTGGATCGCTACGCATTTGTCTTTTCTTTGACTGTGTTTTTCCCTTTCTCTCCTCTGTATGCCTTTCTGTTTATGGCTGCTGCGTAACTCCTGTATTTATTTAACTGCACTTTTTAAATCGTGTGACTCTGTAACAACGCCTTTTAAATATATAACAGTGCCTTTTATATATATATATAAGAAAATACTGACTTTAAATCTGGGAAAATTCCAACGCTTTACACAGAAAGTGTCTTGTTGATGTGGTGAGTTCTGCAAGCGTAACATACATACACCACGGCCTTTGTTTGATGGCCCGATGTGATTCCACACATTGCAATCGTATTATATTAATAATCGCCCTCCACCTTAAGCCAAGGCCCGTGGGTCCACAGACCACGCGGCACATTTCAATACTCGGCATCCTTATATAAAGTTTTAACAAACAAACCGCCACTTCAATAAAGAATCATGTTGATACTTAACAAATGCCCTTTCGGGCCCACTTGCCACGCTTTCCAATGCGATATATTTCTCCTCCATAGGTTTCTGGTTGCGATTGATTGCAATCGCAAGCTGCCTTGTTCCGATGTAATATACCCTCCACAGGTTTCCAATTGCGATTGATCGCAATCACAACTTTTAGTTGCAAGTTCCGCTGAACAGTTTTTCTCCGATGCGATTAATGTGTAGACCCGACCATGTTTTATATGACGGAGTTTATACGACTATCGCGTCCGACTTTGCCAATCGCAATCGCAAGTTTCATTAACATGTTCCGTTGTGCTTAGATTTTCTGATGCGATGAGAGATTTTCTTTGACGCAGAACTTAAGCCTGTATAAATCATAGTTTATAAGTCCATCGGGTCCGAACTTCAATCGCAATCGCAACTTACTGTTTGCATGTTCCGCTACGTTGTTTTTTTCCGATGTGATTTGGTCCCACCTTATGTTACTTTGGTTATTTGTTTATCATAAAGAAATCCACTTATAAATATATATATTTATGCTTTGAACCTTTGTTTATATGATCCTGGCTTCATCGAAATTGAAATTTCTTTGTTTATATATGTTCCGACACATATTAATTATGGTTTATAAACCCATCGGGTCTGGGATTCATCGCAATCACAATTCTTTGTTTGTATATGTTTCGCTGTCAATTTTCCGATGCGATTGGGAAAGGATCCCACCATATAAGGATTTGAAACCTTTGGCTCTTTGTCCATTAAAGTGCTCCATTACAAATTTATATATATATATATATATCCTCCAGCTTGGGTTTTGATTCTCGGAATAAGGTTTTATATATATGCATACATTTCTGCTTCGGTTATGATTCCCGGAATTTATGTTTAGTGTTTCTACCAACTGGGTAGTGATTATCGGAATAATGGCTCTGCCTTTGCCTCTACCTTCGCTGCTTCTGTCGCTCGACCTCTGCCTCTACTACTGTGATAACGGCTCTGCCTCTGCCTCTGCCTCTGCCTTCGCTTCTTCTGTCACTCGACCTCTGCCTCTACTGCTGTGATAACGGCTCTACCTCTGCCTCTGCCTCTGATAATGGTTCTGCCTCTATATTCACTGCCTCTGCCTCTACTTGTCTCCTTTGCTTCCTTCGTTTGCTTCTTTGCTGCCTCCATTTTCTGTCTCTGTCTTTGCTGCCTCCATTGCCTTCAATGACAATATTTTCAATAGTATTATCAGTACCTTTGGTGAGACATCATCCTCACATATACCAGAGTCATCTTGAGTTGTTTCTACAAATCGTGGTTCACCCACTGTTGTCAAGACAGAGTCCTCATAGCTACATGTGGTCACGATCCATCCAATCAGTGAGAGCATACCTCTCGAACCCGACGTTTTTCAACTGGAATTTGATCTGGATCCTATCGTTATTTTACCAGAACATATAGGTCCCAAAGTTCAACAATCGGAATTTTTTCTTGTATCGGTCACTCCATAATCGATTATAGAAATTGAGTCTCCCATATCGCACAATCAACCACCTGAAATATACATTGGGCCTAACTGTCAAATCCTTCTACCTGGTTTGATTTTGATTGAAGAAATACCACAACACGAAACACCTTAGACTCCAACCCTTACAAGAATTTTCCTCAATCACCTCACACTGATTTCTTTGATCATGTGTCTATTAGAGTTCCCGTAGATACTATAGGGTATACATTGGGTCGTATGGCCATGTCTGAGTCAACATATTCGGCTATCCCATCTATTCCAGTTGCGACAGCACCTGCTCTTGCTACCCCATCGATGTTCACCACATCAGTAGAGTCGCATTTATATGGTGGCTCTTCCATCCCACTTGGTTACCAATATTTATCTTGAACCTTCTCTGGTGCATCCTCAAACCCATGGAATTCACCAATGTCATCATCATGTATTCTATCTGGTACATCTCTCATGAGTATTGAACAACTTGATCCTTTATACACATCTTCAGGGCAATATCAAGTTGGTCCATCTAGGTATATTCCAGCCAATACAATCTCAACTGGACTCCTGGCATTTGGAGAACAATATATCCCATATTATTATACTCCTCATGATGGGGGGAAACCTATGGTCACCCATTTTGATAGTACTCCATCATTATTTGGTCATCCTAATGTTGGAATGACTCTTTTTCTGTGGCAGCCCACTCTACCCATCCAACCACAAATGGTTGTGAATCATATCAACCGGTTCAACATGTTGCACCCACATCTACTCCGCTTGTTAATACATCTTTACCCCTCTTACAGGCTCAGAGTGCTGTACCTAAACCATCTCAGGCGAGTCCTTGAACCCAATACCCTCAAGTGTTGGGCCCTCATACTCCAACTCCTTCGGTTGGTTTACAACAACCACCTGTATCCGGAATTATTTTTTCACAAGCTGGATTACCATATTATGGGATGTCACAGCCATAATCAGTTTATACCTATTCACAACCAAATCCAAGCTATACTAGTTTGGGGTATAATTTTGGTGGACAGACACCTTGGTAGCCACAAGTGCAAATACAACAACCCTCATTTCAACAAGTATCTCACCCAGGTTTTGGTCAACAAAATCCTCAAGCGTCTACCTATCAAAACAACCCTATCTAGGTTACCAACAACAAATTCATTATGCTGGTACTCAAAGGCCTATTGCCGAAGAAATTCCATCATACCTTGGCTATTCTTAACCTGAATTAAATTGATGGTTGCCCTTTGTTGCAACTTTAGAATTGCCTGATTTAAACCGGCTTACAAATGATCCAATCAACTATGCTCCTTAGTGGTCGGTGATACCACATAAATTACCCTCGGATATTCCTATGTTCAATGGAAACCCTGGGGAAGACCCATTGACGCATGTTATGATTTATCATTTATGGTGTTCGTCCAAATCCTTAAAGGATAACTTCGTTCGACTACGTCTTTTCCAGTGTACGCTTAGTGGTCCATCCATGAAGTGGTACATTGAGTTACCACGAGCTTCTTTTGATAATTTCACTACTTTAGCTACTACCTTTCTGACCCGCTTCTAGTTACCCATATGATATGAAACTGGAACATAATGACTAAATCCAAACATACTAATGCTACTCACATTTCTGATCATATTCATGACTGGCACTGTTGTCATAGAATGGTCAATACATTTGTTCCTGATCAGCTCCTTGCTGATTGGTTCATTAAGTCCCTGTTACGATATATAACAGAGGATGTGGCTAAGGGTGGTTTTGTCACTAAAGATCAAGTCATTCTCATGCCCAGTACTTAGATTTGATTTATAATCAGTCTAGCACACTCTACGAGAAAATTCCCAATGAGCCGCAATCTAATTTTAATATTCCTCCTCCATCTAAGGACTCTCATGCCGGTGAGGATATGATCGATACTACAAGCACACATCACTCTAATACATCTGATACTGCACCTTATTTCAAAATTAATGTCGTGTCATCTGACAAAGGCAAAAGTTACAAGCAACCCGGAAGTAAGAAAAAGGGAAAATCAAAGAAAAATCAAACTTCTACCCCGCAGGAAGGATCATCTGATCAAAAAATTGGAAATCGAAAACCTCGTTACCCTTGCATAATCTGTAATGAGGAGAAATTTTTTCGAGACTGTCCTCACCACGCTGAAGTCTCAAAATTTATTAAGACCTTGCATGCATCCACTGTGTTGGCAAATACAGTTCCGAATCCAGGCACAATTTTGGTTGCTACAGATACAGATCCAAGTTCCAAAGTGCTTATGCTATATGTCATGAAGCCAACAACTGATGTTTTGGTGTCAACACGTAATAAATATTACGGTATTCAGGCTATTGATCAACCTACTACCTCGACTACAAATCCATCTACGGAATCTATTCCACCAACTGTTATTCCTGAGTTAACAATAAATCCACTGAAGGGAGTCGTCCATAAATCGACATTCAATCCTTGAGCCCGAGTTGGTCAAAATTATAATATAGTTGAATATTTGGCTCAAACCACTTTAGGTATGTTGACACTCTAGTTACTCCAAAATTTTCCCTCCCAAAAACAAGATTTTTTGTCTGAAATTGGTGGAATCGATCCGACAGAGTCCAATCTTGTCTTCTTTAATCATACGGGCTATGTGCCACAATTACCAGCAGAATTGGCATTCTCCATCCAAGTAAATGTTCTCAATCACCTCGTTCATTGCACTATTATTGATGAGGGATAATTTACGTGCATTATGTATCTAAACTGCTGGAAGTCACTTGGCTTTTCGCGCCTATCTTAATCCCCTACAACGTTGAAATTTTTTGACGGTCGTACTTATAAGCCTTGCGGTATCATCAATAACTTGCAAGTCAAACTAGGGGGGGAATAGTAAATGTTGAAGTAGAGGTCGTTGATGGAACCCCTGACTACAACATTTTACTCAGAAGGCCATGGTTTTATGCTATGACTGCGATCATCTCTACATATTTTAGAATGATCGCCTTTCCACATAAAGGTGTTATTACAGTCATCAATAAACTATCCTTCTTTTCCTCTAGTTCCCAGGTAATTGGAAGCATTCCACTAGTTCACGCACACCAACTAAAACTTCAGAACATTGGTGTAGGAATCTTAAAAGATTCTTCCATAATAGGAATATTTGCATTACCGCCTCCTCCAACGTCGACAGAAACTGCAAACATAGAGACCTGCTACATGATATCTTCCACTCCATCTGGCTTAAGGAAGATTGCGGGTGATTCTGAAGTTAATACGTTGGATGAATTTCTACCGCCAAAGCCAATTGATCTGGTATAGAAATTAATCTACATGGATTGGGCAGCGAATTTGAAATCATCGTCATCGGTTTTTTGGGTTGATCGTTCATTAGATTTTGGTACTCCATCTGATCCTTTTTAATCCACTTTCTTGACTGATGAGAGAATTATGGAATCCATGATTCCATAAGGAGAACCATGGAAAGATCACCACCATCATTCCCATATTCAGAATTACGAAGAAGATAATATTATTGAACTATATCACCCAACGATCAAAACATTATTTTCAAATTCTTTTCCCATTAACGCAATCGAATTCGAGTGAAACTTATCAAATATTTAAGAAACCATTTTTATCGATATTTTGACCAAACCCGGCATTGTAGAAAACATTCATGTCGGCATATCTTGTTATCCACCAGGAACTCGAAACTTATCACTCTCTCTTTTCATGAATTCCATGATATATTTGCTTGGTCTTACGAGGAAATTCCAGGAATAGATACTAGTATCATTGAACACACCATTAACGTGTACCCTGATGTCAAACTGGTACGTCAATGCCTTTGTCCTGTTCATCTGAAGAAGACTGTTGCCATTAAAGCAGAAGTTAAAAAACTTTTGCATGTTGGTTTCATTTACCCCATTCCGCTTACTAATTGAGTTTCCAACATTGTTCTTTTCATGAAGAAACAAGGGATAATTAAAGTGTGTGTCGATTATAGAGATTTCAATCTTGCTTTTCCAAAAGACAACTATCCTAATCTCTTTATCGACCATATTATTGACGATTGTGCTGGACGTGAAATATTTTCGTTCATGGATGGATTTTATGGCTACAATCGAATCAATATACACCCAGAGGATCAATACAAGACAACATTCATTAGTCCTTGGGGCATTTTCGCTTATCAGAAACTCCCATTTGTTTTAAAGAATGCTGGGGCAACATTTCAAAGAGAAATGGATTATGCTTTCAATGACATCAAGCACATTTTTCATCCTTATCTAGACGATTTACCCATCGCATTCATGAAATCGAACTAATCACCCGATGCATTTGAGAGCTATCTTTCTACATTGTCGAAACTACAAAGTATGCCTCAATCCACATAAATGTGTGTTTTGTGTTGGTTCTGGTCGTTTTCTAGGATTCATCGTCTCAAATGAAGGAATTCAAATCGACCCACTGAAGGTCCAAGCCATTCTTGATTTGCCTGTGCCATCAAATTTGCTTCAGTTACAGAAGCTTCAGGGAAAGGGTAGCTTCCTAAAGAGGTTCATAACCAACTATGTCGAAATGGCTAAAGGATTTACTCCTCTCTTGAAAAATGGGATTCCCTTCCATTAGGATAAGGTTGCGCAAGCTTATTTTGAAGTTGTCAAGTATGCACTTGTCCAGATGTCATTAATGTATCCCCCCAATTATTGGAGTGATTATTTCTTATATATCACCATGGTTGATACGACCATTTCTATGGTATTGGTCTAAGAAGAAGATGGGATACAACATCCGATATATTATTTGAGTCCAAATATTTCATAATTATATCCTATTCTAGAAGGCCATTGCTATTTCGGATTGCAACCCCATGACTTACATTCTATCACGTCAATTGTTGGGGGGAAAGTATTCAAAATGGATCGTTATTTTACAAAAATTTGATTTGGAATTCATCAAATCCAAGTCAAAGAAGTCTTTAGTTTTGGTTGAGCTTCTCTGTGACCTTCCCTCTAATAGTACTACTACTACATCAAAACCATCAATTTTTGGAGTCTCTATTTCTGATCGGATCATATGATCCTTGGTATGGGGATTTTATCATTTATCTCCAAACCCATAATTTTCGGCTTGATACCTCTCGCTCTCAATAACGGCGTATTCGATACCAAGCCAAATATTATCTGATCGTCTACAATACACTTTATCATCGTGGTGTCGATACAATTTTAAGGAGGTGCCTCAAGCATGAGGAGGCCGAGAAGGTTTTTAAATTATTTTCATGTTGGGGCTTGTGGTGGACACTTTTCTAGATATGCTACTGCGCAGAAGATACTTCGCAATAGTTACTTTTTGCCTACCGTATTTCATGACTGCATCCTCGCAGTTATAATTTGTCATGCATGCTATATATTTGATCATAAAATTTGCAAATCGTCAGCACTGTGGAACCATTTTCAAAATGGGGCATTGACTTCATGAATTACAACCCTCGTTCATCCGCGGGGCATGGTTATATTATTGTCGCAGTAGACTACTTTACCAAGTGTGCCGAAGCGGTGCCTACATTCAATAACACAGGTGAAACAACTGCATTATTCTTTTTCAATCATGTGATCTCATGGTTTGGTGTTTCGTAGGCTATACTAACAGATCATGGTAAGAATTTTCACAATCACATGATGAATGAATTGACTGCCAAATTAGGATTGTCGCGTGATAGTTCTACTCCATACTATCTACAAACCAATTGAAAAGTTGAGGCTATTAACAAGATTCTTAAATGAATGCTTCAACTTATACGAGTTCATAAATGAAATTGACATTTGATCATGTACTTGACTTTGTGGGCATACCAAACCTCGGTGAGAAACGCAACCGAATTTACCCCCTTTCAATTGGTGTATGGTCTGGAATCTATCTTACCTATCCAATGTGAAATACCTTCATTAAAACTCAGCATTGACTTGTTACCTGACACCTCTTCTGAAGAAGCGCATCTTTTTAACCTCATCCATCTTGATGAAATGCGTCGTGAAGCCGCATTGGCCAACGAAGTGCATAAGAGACGTATAAAGGCGCAATATGACAATCATGTCTAGCCTTGCATCTTCTTAAAGGGTGACCTGGTCCTTCTTTATGGTTAGGAATCTGATGTAATAGGTACAAGGAAATTTGAGCCGTTATGGCATGGCCCCTATATTTCCAAAATATTTCTTACTAAGGGTGCCTATGAGTTGGTATATTATGATGGAATTCCATTGGCGCAACCCTGAAATGGGTTGTATCTCAAACATTACTATGCTTAAACATGAACATAGTAAAACTATTGTATTATATTGTATATATGTTGTTGATTTTCATTTGCTCTCTTAGTTTGTTTTTCTAGATTTTTCTTGAAGTTAGTAATCCGCTTTACATTTCATTGCAAATGTCTGAATCTTTGGAACCATTCATTGGATATGTTGATGGAACTAGTCGTAGTAAGTAGAATCTATCCTCTGTAGCGTGGGCCATTTTTGCTCCAAATGATGAGTTTGTGAGCTGTCAAGGGGTTTGTATCGGTCGATCTACAAACAATATCGCTGAGTATAGCGCGTTGATCAAACTTCTCTCTAATTCCATTTCATTTGGTATTAACTGCATGATCATTAGGTTAGACTCACAACTTCTACTACTACAAGTTACTACTATTTATACTATCAGAAATCCAACACTACATCGTATATTCTTAAGAGTTCAACTTTTGGAAAGAAATTTTGATTTCATTCAATATCAACACATTTCCTTAAACTTGAACACATTAACTAATTCCTTATTGAATTATGTTATAAACAGTCATTTTCAACACATGTAAAGACATATTTTCAATTCACATCACATAATTGAATAGGATTGTGCAATAAACATAGGAAAGCACTGAAAAGAAATAGATAGATAGTTATAGGTTTTACAAAATTTGTGCCCTAGACACATTGGTCACCTGACCTCAAAATATATGCAAAATGTAAAAAATAAACTAGTGATGCTTGTGATATCAAGTGACTGAACTACAAGGAAAATTTTAAGGATGGAAGTTTATATTAAACTTTAAAAACCTTGGCAAATCTTACTAGTCCCTAATATGCAAATTGTAAAATGTTTGGAAATATTTTTGTAAAATTATTTATATTTCTAATGATTTTATATTAGTATATATAATATTTTGGTGATTTTTAAGGTAAAATAATTTTATACTATAAAATTTGGGCGGATAATTTTTAGAAACAATGCAAATTGGCAAATCTTTTTTTAGGAGAAAACATGGAAAATTAGCCCACCTGCGAATATTAGCCCCTAAAATTTTCCCTGCTGATCTAGCTATCCTACACAAAAACCGCATTCAACGATTAGGAACTTCAATAGTGTGGCGCTGTAGTCTCATGGGTAACTCTTCAATCTGACAATCTAGAATCCTGAGATTAAATCCCTCTATTTTCTGTTGTATCTCAGCAATAGTCTCGTCCATATCCAAATCCTGAAGGACTACTCTCCTGACTGTCCTCTCTGCTGGCTGATTTGCTCTCTACTCTGGCTGACACACTAGTCGAACTTGACCTATGTCTGCATTACATAAAAACTTTAGTTTAGTCTTGGGAAACATAAAAATACTAAAACATGTATAAACCTTAGAAAAATAAAAATAAAAACATGGTCAAAATATTCTTACCAATTGCACCCCTTTGAGCGTCGTCTAGTAAAGCCAAGTCTGGATCTCCTTAGAAGTATATGCTTGCATACGCATAATCATCGATGGCAACCATCTGTCGTCTGAACTAGGTGAATAATCCAGTTGAGAATATGATGTTCGATTGACCAAAATTTCTAGCCATCAATTCTACCCATCTCTCCATCCTTGGATCTCTAGGGCTAAATATATCCAGTGTAACATGTTGGGGCTGCATCAATGGAATCTGCTCTAAGGTGAAGGAAATCAAGATCGAGCCATAGTTTAAATTATTCTTCCTTACTCCCTTTTCCTTGGTCAATTATTCTTTCATTTGAAAGAGGACAACTTCAGCCCAGTTAAAAACTATTGGTTCCAGGCACTCTAGTGAAAATTGCATGTTGATATGTTTTCCACATGTAGTGTAGTGGTACCAGCAAGCTTTGTGTGTTAAGTCCCTATATTACTAGTATAGTCCCTTATTGTTGTTAGTGTAACCCCCTTATTGTTATTATTGTACCCTTGTAACCCCCATATTTTTATTATTGTGCCCTTACATTATTATTTTTAGGTCGGCTAGGATTACATTGTGGCCCCACTAGGATTACAATGCGGCCCCATGGACTCCTATATATAGAAAGGAGGTTTTGTAATTTCTATCATCCAAGAATTGTTAATTCATGTAATGTATTGGAGGTTTCCCCCTCGAAGTGGCTTATTTCTAAGGTGTTGATATCTCTTTTCTTCTATTTTTGGAGCTGTTTTCACAACATTTGGTATCAGAGCTTTGGATTCTAGGGTTTCGCTGCTCCAAACAGGTCATCGTGGAATTTTCGCTATAAATTTTTTTCTACGAAGTTTCAGAAGCTGAAATTTTTAGGGTGTGAAGCCGAAATCCTGAGGAACATTGTCAAAAAATTTCAGAGCTTGGTTCGCAATATTTTCAGAGATATGATCTGTGGACGTTAGGTATGTTTGTAGGCTCCTTAATTTAATCTAGACAGATCATCGTGGAATTTTTGCTATAATGTTTTTTCTACAAAGGTTCAGAAGCTGAAATTTTAAGAGTGCGAAGCTGAAGTCCTGTGAAACATCATCGCCAAATTTCAGAGCTTGGTTCACAATATTTTCGGATATATGGTCTGTGGAATTTAGGGATTTTTCAGGCTCTTGAATTTGATCTCAAAGAGGTTATCGTGGGAAAACCTTCATAACTCTCTCTCTGAGCATCGGATTGGAATACTGTAAAAAGTGGCCGCAAGTACACAAACTGTAGTTTCCTTTCAATAAATTTCAGAGCCTAAGGAGGAAACAGTGACACATGGCAAGTCATACAAGTTCGCTCTACTGAATCAGTCCATAATTAGGTCATCGTAGGAGATTGGGCACAACTTTGTCTTCAAGAATCCAAATCAGGTCAGAATTGTGGCATTCGAAAGAGAATTCAGAGGGCTACATTAGTTCCAAATTGTAGATATTGAAGACAAAAAATCACACAGATAATTCAGTTTCAATATCGAGCTCCTCAAAAGCAAGAAAAATGTGTGTATTTGGTTTTTAAAAATTTCATAACATTTGTTTGAAAAAGCAGTTTGAAGTGATTCCGAGGGAATATTTTAGAATTTTTATCAGTATTGGGTTCTATAATGCCTCCAAAAAATAATTCCATACCCGTTAAGCCCTCAAAAATCTATACTATGACGCATGAAGAAGAAGAATTGCAGTATGAGATATCAAAATTACGGTACCAACTGCAACAAATTTCGATCTTATGAAGAGCAACCAAAGATGACATAGATGGTTTAAAAGTAGAAATGAAGGCTAATTTGGATGGTTTGAAGGATCAAATAATAGCTAATATGGATGATAAATTAGTGGAATATCACATCGAGCATCAACAACAAGTTCTCCAACTCTCAAAGGATAACCTAACTTTGGTGCAGAATCTAATGAAACAACAAGAAGATCAAAATCACATCGAAAGAATTTCTGAAGTAGTCACAGAAACAAGAACTCAAAAAGTACAATTAATTTCAGATTATCTCAGCAAGTGGAAGAACTTTCCTATAGAATATTCCACATGGGAGGATGAGAATTTTATACAGAAGCATTAAGAAATAATAAAGCGTTGAGGACAACACTTGTTTGAAGGAGAGGGGCATGTTAAGTCCCTATATTACTAGTATAGTCCCTTATTGTTATTATTGTACCCTTGTAACCCCCATATTATTATTATTATGCCCTTACATTATTATTTTTAGGTCAGCTAGGATTACATTGTGGCCCCACTAGGATTACAATGCAGCCCCATGGACTCCTATATATAGAAAGGAGGTTTTGTAATTTATATCATCCAATAATTGTTCATTCATGTAATGTATTGGAGGTTGCCCCCTCGAAGTGGCTTATTTCTAAGGTGTTGATATCTCTTTTCTTCTATTTTTGGAGTTTTTTTCACAACATTGTGATAGTGAATAGGATGGTCCTCAAAGGCAAGTTATGTACATAGCAGATGGTTATTTTCCCATCCTTACTTGGTACAGTCCCTGGATTGCAATACTACAATATATAATCTCTCATTGTCTCTCCTCCAAGAGCATATCCTGAAAAATAAAAGGGCAGACCTCTCCTCGATAATCCTGTGAGAAAATAAATATCCTCCACTAATAATGGGACCACTTTGTCCCCAATGTGAAAAGCTTCTATCACCAGATCCCATGAATGAACAAGGAATTCTAGTAGTTCCCTTTGTTGACTCATACCCGACAGTCTGAAGTACTTTAGCAACCCGCAGTCTTTGAGGGCTCTTACTGTACCCAGATCATTTAGGGAAATCATGTTTTGTTCTTCATGTTCTATTTCCCTCAATTTAATTGTCATTTTGGTCCGATGAATACCTGAAACAAAATCATTAGACTCATAAGGATCCTTTTCATGCAAAAAACTAGGGAAAATTTGGGCACATAGCAAGAAAAAAAATTTCAAATTGTGCCCAACGCACTCCAGGTCAAGGGACCGTGCATTTCATATGCACCTGACCTTCAATTCTAGTGCATGACAATGCACCTTTCGACATTCAAGGGTGCGTTGCACTTTGAGCGAAATAAATTTACCCTAAGGGGCTTAAAACCCTAAAAAATTGCAATCAAATGAAACATAAATGCCATTGAAGGAAAGAGAAGGTTCATAGCTCCAACTTGGATCATACGGCGAGGAAAATCATCCACACAATCTGTTGCAATCAACTGCTAAAGTTCGGGGGAAAAAATTGGTTTAGAGCTCCAAATTTCAAATGGTAACTTTCAAATGGTAAAAATGAATGGTAAAAACTATTTTAATTAGCCATTTAATTATTTCAAAATCATATTTAATGATGTGACTATGGTTTTTATTCATTTTTTGCTATGAAACAAGTATTTTTAATCCATTTGATGTTGTTCTAAATAGGTTTTACAGCTAATATAGTAGGTTAGTCGTGCACACTTATTCAAGAATGATTTGACAATAAAGCATACTTTTATCCTTATTTTTCGAGCTTTGATAAAAATGAAAAATGACTTGAAGCACGCTTTTATCTCTTTTTCAAGCTTTGATAACAGCGAAAAAGGAACCCTTGGAGTCTTATTTTCGCTTTTTTTAGACTCTGATAATGTAAAAATATTACCAAGCACTTGTCTTTTCGAGCTGGGAAAAGTAAATGAAATGACATCTACTCAGTATAATTTTAACCCTTTTTCGGACGAGATAGATTATTTACGGTAAAGGAAAACCTTAGTCGAACATGGCTAGGAGGTTCTCTCATGTATCATTTTACACTTTTTGGACCTGAGTGACAAATTTACGAAAAAGGACTCGTGGAGTTTTCTTTTGTCTTCTTTTTCAAACTCTCTAAATATGAAAAAGGATCGAGCTGTCACTGTCGTTAAGCTCGTTAAAACATAAAATAGCAATGGGATTGTCAATCATGGAAAGAATCAAGTTTCATTTATTGCTACACTCGTTAAATTATTAAATAGTGATGCATTCACCTGAAGGGTTGAATTATATATCGAGCATATGTTATCCTCCTTAATCTTTTTAAAAAATAAAGAGGTATTGGTCGACAAATGACCGGGGAAAATTTGGGAAAGCGAACAAAACACTTTATGGTAGCAGGTCTCTCTTGAACATGACACTTTCACTCCATCATCGTTACTTTTTAGGTTGGGTAATCTTCTTGATGGTTCATTCATACCTATGGCTCATCATACCTTCACTTTAGTTTTGGGTCAATGTTGCCAACTCATCTCAGTGTTTTCGATATGTTCAAGAGAAGTCATCTAGTGAATACTCATCCTTTTGCAATACTCATAAACCTTCATTTTCATGACACTCATCCCTGAAAATTGCTATATAAAGTCACATTTTGTCTCCGAAATGAGTAAATCATGTTTCTTGATCAAGTGATTCTTGTCGAAATCCACTCATTATCCAAGAAGTTTACTTAGAAACATCATATTCCAGTACCCTGAGGCTTGTGTAATATTCCAAATCTGGAATTTTCTACAGCAATAATAATATCTTAAGATATTCTAAAACATGTATCCCTCATATTATGTGTTCAAAAACACATAGCCCTAAAATGAGTGAAACAACAGCAACGGAAGAATGCCTACACCTTCCTAAGTGGGGAAAATGCAAGAATTAGACCCTGGGAACGTTATTTCTGAAGATCTGCGTTATTACTAGGTGAAATAACATTGGGTTCTATAAGAATAAGTTGTTAGGGTCTCACATACAAAAGGGTATTAGAAAAAAATCCCTTTTGATATGTTAAACAGACCTCTCGGCTACCTCACAGCTTAAAAATAGCCAAATCCCATGACTTAAGTTATGCAGAAAAAGGCTGAAGCATGTAAAACATTATTTTATAAATGTTTCTACAGTAACATGTTAAAATAGCATGGATCTAGAACTTTATGGGCCAATATGCCAAGAAAATAGAGATCTAGCCTCCTTATTGCATTAATAAGCTAACCCGGCAAGGGTTTCATGAAACACATGTACAAGAAAGAGCATATATGAATATTCAGCTCATAAAATGCAATATTACTACAACATTATAGAAATATATCTGAATAATACAAAATAGGGATGAGAATCCCTTCCTCTAGCTTTCCGGGAGAAGGGTTGGCCCTTTAACTAGGAAACTAGCTCAAAAACAAGGGTCTTAACCCTGCTGCAGCAACTCTGCATAAAATGACGTAGTTCCTTCAAGGGACTGCGTTGTAGGAGATGAGAACCACTTTTGCGTTCTTCCAAGATCTGAAATGTGCTCATAAATATTCCTAGCTGATTTCTCAAGAGGAGGAAAGCACCTTCTACTGAGAAACAGACCCAGAAGTGGTGTAAGAATTCTCCACTGCAACACCCTGCAACTCAGCAATATTCTGCTGCAGAAATAACGCTGGGAATGAAGAATGGTGCTTGGCCTTGAGCCTATTTTTGGAGCAATACAAGACAATCTCTCCAAAAAGGCCTCTCAAGGGAAGAGGTGGGATTCCCGCTCGGGAACACCCAGTGCTACCTTTCTATACAGCAAGGTGAAGCCAAGTCTAAACAGACAAGATCAATAGATCGAAATACCAAAGCATGAATAAAAAAGGTCTCCATCCTCTTCATATATATCAAGTGAACCTCTCCTCATTGGGTCCCATTCACATGTGCCATCAAGCTCATGCAAGTTGTCCTCCACCAAAACTGCGTTGTCCAAAAGAGATTCAATGTATCTAGATAGCTTAGTTGACTTGGTCAAAGTTGACTGAATCAACATAATCCCATCTCTGTTCACACCCAAGGGTGCTTAAATTAGCTACTTATTCTTACCCTTTTTCACATTAGGGTGTTATTGATCCTTCTAAAGAGGTTAATGGGCCTCGTTACCCAATTATTCATCCTCCTAGTGATAAAACAACTCTAATATTCGATTTAGCTTGGAGGCTAAAATTTTTGAATATTACAGTCCTCCCCTCCAAAATTTTTCTTGTCCTCAAGAAACTACATAAGGAGAGAAAAATCGTCCCCTCCTCTTCTTGTGGCCTCCTCATCAAAAAGTCTCCACCACTACTCAACATGATTTGCTACAAAACTGTCGTTCAATGTCTCCTCCCAAGCATGGAAAACCATATGGATTACATCATAGAAAGGTGGAAGATGTAAGTGGAAACCTCTCCGTGATCCAATGACCTCCTCAAGGTAGGAGTGATGATGAACATGGGGAATATTGTTCTCAATCAGTGACTCCCACACCCATGCTATCATCCAAATGAAATGAGCCAATATAGTGTTGTGTAACCAGCTCCAAAAAGAGAAGAAAAGAGATATAAATGCCTTAGAAATGAGCCACTTCGAGGGGGCAACCTCCAATACATTACATAAATGAAACATTCTTGGATGATACAATTTACAAAACCTCCTTTCTATATATAGAAGTCCATGGGGCCATAATGTAATCCTAGTGGGCCACAATGTAATCCTAGCCGACCTAACAATAATAATTTAAGGGCACAATAATAACAAAATGGGGGTTACAAGGGTACAATAATAACAATAAGGGGTTACACTAACAACAATAAGGGACTATACTAGTAATATAGGGACCTAACATGCCCCTCTCCTTCAAAAAAGTGTTGTCCTCAATGATTGAGTAGCTCTGGGTGCTTCTGTATAAAATTCTCATCCTCCCATGTAGAATCTTCAGTGGGTAAGTTCTTCCACTTGATGAGATACTCTGAAAGTGATCGATTCCGTAGTTGTCGAGTTCTTGTTTCCATGACCGCTTCTGGTTCCAATATGATTTTTCCTTCCTCATCAAGTTCTGGCAATATTGTTTGAACTGGAAGATTTTCACCTATAACCTTGTTTAAGCATGAAACATGGAAAACTGGATGCACTCGTGAAGAAGCAGGAAGCTCCAATTTGTATGCCATAGTACCAATCTTTTGCAACACCTTGTAAGGACCATAGTACTTTGGCGATAATTTATTATCCTTCTTAGCTTGCTTGAGGGACATTTGTTTGTATGGTTGTAGCCGTAAAATACCCAATCTCCTACATCAAAACTTCTCTCGCTGCGATGTTGATCTGCCTGTTGTTTCATTCGATTTTGTGCCAAATTCAGGTTATCCTTTAAGAGTTGGAGAACTTCTTGCTGATGCTCAATGTGATCTTCGACTGCTTGAACCTTCGAATTTTCCCTTAAATATGATGTAATCGATGGTGGATGATATCCATAAAGTGCCATAAATGGGGTCATTTTTGCTGCAGTATGGAAGGAAGTGTTATACCACCATTCAGCAAGAGGTAACCACTTGACCCATTGTGTTTGTTTATCAGATACAAAACAACGAAGATATCCTTCCAAACATTTATTTACTATCTCAGTTTGACCATCAGATTGAGGATGATAAGATGAGCTATGAGCTAATTGAGTACCCAAACAAGAAAATAACTCCATCCAAAAATTTCCAGTAAAAATGGGATCTTTTTCGCTCACAATAACCCTTGGGCTTCCATGTAGCTTTTGAATTCTGTCCATAAATGTAGTAGCAACTGTACTTGCTTTAAATGGATGAGATAATGCACAAAGTGTGCATACTTGGTAAGTCTATCAACTACCACCATGATGACATTCTTTCCTTCGGACTTAGGTAAACCTGTGATAAAATCCATTGAAATCTCCTCCCAACGTTGACTTGGAATGGATAAAGGTTGTAGAAGTCTCAGGGTCTTAATTGTCTCAACTTTATTTTGCTGGAAAACCAAACATTCCGTCACAAAATTTTGAATATCAGATTTAAGGCCATCCCAAAAAAATTCTTTCTTCACCCTGTGGTAAGTTTTAAAAAATCCCGAGTGTCCTCCTAAAGGAGAAGTGTGCAATTCCAGAAGAATCTTTTGTTTTAGTTGGGAATTCTTACAAAGATATAAGCGATCTTTGTACCATAGGGAATAATTTTTCCAACTAAATGTATCAGATGTACTAGGATCTTGCTGCAACTTTTGAATGAGTATCCATACATCTTTGTCCTTCTTCCATTCATCTCTTGCTTCAGTTATCCAATCTGTTTGGATAATAGAAATGGCACAAAGCAATGCTTCCACCTCTTCATTCTTTCTTGAGAGTGCATCTGCAACAACATTTAGCTTCCCTTTTTTGTAGATTATTTCAAAGTCATAACCCAACATCTTTGTGACCCATTTTTGCTTCTCTTCTAAAGCTAGTATTTGTTCCAAAAGTGTTTAAGACTATCATGATCAGTTTTTACCTTGAAGTGTCTTCCCATTAGGTAAGTTCTCCATTTCTTTAGTGCATGCAGTATTGCTAACATTTCCTTCTCATAAATAGGTTTCTGTAAATACTTTCCTTTGATTGGACGACTTTCAAAGCAATGGGTCTTCCTTCCTGCATTAAAACTGCACCAATTCCATTTCCTGAGGCATCACATTCCACAATAAAGGTTTTTGTGAAGTCTGGTGTAGCTAAGACAGGTGCTAGGCACATTGCCTCTTTAAGATGTTCAAAGGCCTTAGTTGCTTCAGGAGTCCATGAAAATGCATCTTTCTTCAATAATGTTGTTAGAGGTGCTGCTATTCTTCCATAATTCTTAACAAACTTGCGATAATACCCTGTTAAACTGAGAAATCCTCGCAACTGCTTTATGGTCGTGGGGACTTTCCATTCCTTAATGGCTTTAATTTTGTTAGGGTCTACTTTAACACCCTCGTGAGATATAATATGACCCGGATATTCCACCTCTTGTACTCCAAAGAAACATTTGGATGTTTTTGCATATAATTGTTTCTCCTGCAATAGTTTGAGCACCCTGTCAACATGTTCAACATGATCCTTCCAAGACCTCTTGTAGATTAGTATATCATCAAAAAATACTAGCACAAATTTTCTAAGGAAGGGTTTGAAAATGGAATTCATCAACCCTTGAAATGTAGAAGGTGCATTGGTAAGTCCAAAAGGCATGACCAAAAATTCATAATGACCCTCATGAGTTCAAAATGTTGTTTTTGGAATATCTTCAGTCTTCATTCTAATTTGATGATATCCTGAACGAAGATCCAAGTTGGTAAAATAAATTGCTCCATGTAATTCATCCAATAATTCATCAATCACAGGAATGGGAAATTTGTCTTTAATGGTGAGCTTATTGAGCTCCCTATAATCCGGACACATTCACCATGATCCATCCTTTTTGTGTACCAATACTACAGGAGCAGAGAAAGAACTTTGACTAGGTTGAATTATACCCGCCTCTAACATTTCTGCAATCATACGTTCAATTTCGCTCTTTTGGACATAAGGATATCTATAAGGCCTGATGTTTGGAGGAACACTTCCTGGAATCAAATTAATAGAATGATCATGATCACGAATAGGTGGGATTCCTTTGGGAGTTTCAAACACCTTGGAATGATTGTCCAAGACTTGTTGGAGATCTGCAGAAATAGATGATTTTGATGTTGGAACTTCTAGTGAGCATAATTGTGCAATTACGCCTCGTTGTTCTTTCTTTAGAAGCTTTGTCATGCCATTAGAGCTTATTATCCTTCCTGGATTCCCTTCAATACCCCGTAGTTCGACTTCCTTTCCTTCTGAAAAGAATTTCAAGAAAAGTTCTTGAAAATTAAAAGCTACCGTCCCCAAAGATTGTAACCATTGTACTCCTAGTACAACATCAACACCTCCCATAGGAATGGAAAGCATTGGACTAGTCAATACATATTCCCCCATGGTTAGCTTGATATTATGGCATTTTCCGAAGCAATTTATAGTTCCTCCATTTGCAACCATCACTTGACATTCTGGTGTTGGGTATAGGAAACAATTTAATTCCTTGGCTACCTTACAATGAATAAAATTATGGGTGCTACCTGAATCAATCAACACTATTACCCTTTTCTTCTTGATTTGTCCTATTATCTTGAGAGTTTGAGGAGTGGTAATTCCGGCCAGTGCATTACATGATATGGTCGGATTCATTTCTTCCTCTTCTATGGCTGGTTCCTAGTGTATATCCTCTTCTTTTTCATTTTCTTCTTCTTCTTCACAATCTTTGTAAGATAATTTCTTTTCAGCACACTTATGACCTTTAGTGTATTTGCTATCACAACTGTAGCAAATCCCTTTTGCTCTTTTTTCTTCCAATTTTTGTGGTGTCAACCTTGTAGGTTGTGGAAATCTAGGCGTAGAAACACTTCCTTCTTTATAGAATTGAGTGGTAGGCTTCCTTGTCGCCATCATTTTACATTCAACTTTTCTTGCCAACCTGAATGCCTTCTCCAATGAATCAGGTTCCAAAACGCGAACTTCATGTTGGATGTTATCCTTTAAAGTGCCTAGGAAGAGATCAATCCTGTGTTCCTCTGTAAGATCAGTTACCCTTATATTCAATTTTTGGAAGTCCTCAATGTGCTGCCCCACTAAAACCTTTTGTTTGAGATTTATCAATTGGGTAAAGAAGGTGTTGCTCTTTGTATCCTCATAATGTGCTATCATTTCCTCCGTAAAAATTGACCAAGTGACAATTTTTTTACGGGAGCAAAGCAATTGATACCATACAAATGTATTTTGTTCTAAATGTAAAGTTGCAATGCGTACCTTTTGTGTGTTTTGTACGTTATAGAGATCAAAATATTGCTCCATCTGTAGTATCCATGTTACAGGATCCTTTCCATCAAACTTCCTCATATCCATCTTTGGAATATGGTGGTTCTTCCCGCCAACATTAGAGTTTATGAAATCACAATTAACATTTATTTTGTTCTCATCATGAGGTTCTTCTACTATCTTTTTACCATTAGGAAACCTTTCTTGTATAAACTTTGTCAAACCTTCCATGTCTGATTTTAGAAAATTCTTCATGTTTTCCATTTTCTTGTCGATCTTAGCTTCCATGTCATCCATCTTAGATTCCATGCCAGCCTCCATGCCATCCATCTTAGCTTCCACGCCTTTCTTCAAACTGTCCATCTTCACTTCCACGCCATCCATCTTAGCTTCCATGCCTTTCTTCAAACCGTCCATCTTCACTTCCACGCCTTTCTTCAAAACTTCCATTTCATTTTTTGTTGCTCTTTGCGAGAGTGAAATTTGTTGCAATTGCTCTTGTAATTTTGATAGATCATGTTGCAATTATTCATCTTCATGAGTCATGGTAGAGCCTTCTGAAGGCTTAATGGGTGTTGAATTCTTTTTAGGCGCCATTTTAGAATCCAATATTGATACCTTTTACTTGCTTTGAGGAGCTCGATATTGAAATTGAATTATCTTTGTAATTGAAAATCTTAAATATCTGAAATTCAGCCCTGTATTAGCCCTCTAAAGCTTCTTTCAAATTCCACAGATCTGATCTAATTTGGATTCCCCAAGACAAAGTTGTGTCCAATCTCCCACAATGACCTAATTCTGGACTATTTCAGTAGAGAAAACATGTAGGACTTGCCACATGTCACTGTTTCGTCCTTTGTCTCTGAAATTGATAGCCAAGAAACTACAGTCCGTGTACTTGTGACTACTTTTTACGGCACTCAAATCCACTGCCCAGAGAGAGATTTATTGAACTTTTCCCATGATCACCTCTTTGAGATGCAATTCAGGAGCCTGAAAAAGCACTACCTTCCACAGATCATATCTCCAAAAATATTGCGAACCAAGCTTTGAAATTTTTTGATGAATTTCCTCAGGATTTCAGCTTCGCACCATACAAATTTTAGATTTTGAACCTTCGTAGAAACAAATTTATAGCGAAACTTCCACGATGACCTGTTTAGGAGCTTGAAAAAAGACCTAACTTCCACAGATGATATCTCCAAAAATATTACGAACCAAGCTCTGAAATGTTTAGAGACTCTTCCTCAGGATTTCAGCTTTGCACCCTAAAAATTTCAGCTTCTGAAACTTCGCAGACGAAAATTTATAGCGAAACTGCCACGATGACCTGTTTGGAGCAGCGAAACCCTAGAATCCCAAGCCTCTGATACCAAATGTTGTGTAACCAGCTCCAAAAAGAGAAGAAAAGAGATATAAACACCTTAGAAATGAGCCACTTCGAGGGGGAAACCTCCAATACATTACATAAATGAACAATTCTTGGATGATACAATTTACAAAACCTCCTTTCTATATATAGGAGTCCATGGGGCCATAATGTAATCCTAGTGGGCCACAATGTAATCCTAGCCGACCTAACAATAATAATTTATGGGCATAATAATAACAAAATGGGTTAAGTAAGAAAATAATAATGAACGAAGCAACATGTTTTAATATGGACTATACTGGAGAATATAGGAATCAATATACAGTTAGCTCTCAAAAACATCCCTCAACCCTGCCCACAAGAATTGGGCTAACAGAGATTGGATCCTCCCAACCAAGTGGTTTCTCTCTCCATATATGATAAGTGTGGGGCTGCTGCTGATCTTGGGCTAAAATATCATCACCTCCAAGAGTGGCCCAAGCTACCCCATCAAACAAATAAACCATGAAGTTCCTCCTCCAAAAACTCAAACTCTCCAAATGGCTTCTCCCATATGAAGAAGAGAGATGTAATTTGGCAATCATGGGCTACCCATTGCTCCTCCGGAAACATGCATCATGCAAAGTAGGGAGAATCATTCTCCGAGTGGGCATCTTTAACTCATATCCCACTCTCCAATCAAAGCTTCCCCTAAACATAGAAATATCAGCAATACATGGAAGAAAAAGCCGATAGAAACAAGTTGTCACATGACAACCGGAAAGTGGATCAAGGTTCCATAGAAGGAACCAGTGCAGTTCATTCCTTGCCTACATCAATTCAAACAAAAACAAGTGCTTTTCCAGCCACTTTTTTGCTGCCACAATAATTTTACAAGATATAAGAATGAAAGTACAAAAGGGTGTCAATGGTGCACACCAAAAATCATGTGGTTTTCCCCACAAACCACCATGAGATAGCTAATCTCAATGCTACAAATGGCTTCAAGTACATCATTATACAATATGCAAGAAGGATTAACCCTCCTTCGTACAATATGCTGCTCATAAAAATATAAGAAGTACAAAACATAAGGTGAAATTTTACATTCTCCATTATGTACTTGAAGACTTGAGCTGAAGTGGCTAAACTAAAAATGCTCCCTTACTCCCAATGAGTAGGAAGGTGGCTGTGACATCCTCTCCATCATCATTCGGGCTATGCATCTCCCCATATTCTGAAATATGTCTTGCTAAATGCCCTCCCAAATGAACTCCTCTGCCAAGGCAATATATGCATCAAGATGCATGGAAAAGAAGTCCTCATGTGCTGAATGCAACAGTTTATCCTTAAGCTTAGAAGCTCTAGTCAAGAAGGCTCTGCCATAAGAATAGATGACCATATCATCCACCATATATCTTTCATCTCCATCAAGATCATCAAGAATCATGCAAGCACCAAGATCCTTGGAGTACTCTACCAAGAGTTGAGACCTCCAATATAGATCAATCCTCCTAAGGGACAGCGCTGGTGATCTACAATGTGAAGACCTACATTTTCTGATGTTCTTTCCTTTGACATCCCTCATGCCAAAGTCATCCTCCAGATTGCTACCATGCCCATCATGCAGATGCTCATGCTGAAAAAGAAGTAGTGAGCTTTGGAAGTTAGCCTCCCATGGAAAGCTCCCCCCCAAAAAGAATCTTTGGATCTTGGCCAAAGCAAGCATGAGTGGCCTCCATCTACTCCAATGTATGGAGGATTCCTTCCTCAAAGGAAGTACCCTCTGTTTCTCCAAATCCATGGAGCAGCTCCCTTGCACCATGAAGGTGCCATCCTCCATGACTGCAACAACCTCTGTCAGCGCAGTATAGGTAGTGAGAGTGGGTGGTGCTGAAAATGTGAGGATGTCCTCCTCCTCCTTGAGTTGACCCCAAACCCTCTGCGCTGCACTGGACTCCTCCAAAGTTTTCACCTCTCTGGAATCCAACAATGGTGAACCAAATGGCAAGATTTCTCTTACCAACTCCAAATCTAGTGGCCTCCCCAGTGGAATTCCTCCATGTAGTGAGACATCCATGGAAAGAGACATAATAGGGTGTAGCTACATGCTCACACCTATCATGTGCCAATCTAGATCTAGCTCTAGATCCAAACTCCTCAGGAGATTCCATCTCTCCTCTCATCTTCTTAAGATCTTCACTGATGCACTACATAGATTTTGGAAGAAGCTGTGTGAGCCTATCTTCCATTTTTCCTCCACATAATGGAGCCTTCATTTTTTTCATCTCTCCCTCTCTGGATAGCTGCATGGCTGAGTTCCACAGGCTGAGCCAAGATTGAAGCTTTGATACCACTATAATATTCCAAATCTGGAAATTTCTACAACAATAAGAATATCTTAAGATATTCTAAAGTTGGAGATCATAAAATAGGCTCATATGATGTGTTCAAAAACACATAGCCTTCAAATGAGTGAAAAAACAACAACAGAAGAATTTCTACACCTTCCAAAGTGGGGAAAATGCAAGAATTAGACCCTAGGAACGTTATTTATGAAGATTTGCATTATTAATGGGTGAAATAATGCTAGGTTCCCTAAGAATAGGTTGTTAGGGTCTCACATACAAAAGGGGATCAGAAATAAATCCCTTTTGATATGTTAAACAGACCTCCCAGTTACCTCACAGCTTAAAAATATCCAAATCCCATGACTTAAGTTATGCAGAAAAATACTGAAGCATGTAAAACATTATTTTATGAGGGTTTCTGCAGTAACATGGTAAAATAACATGGATCTAGAACTTTATGGAACAATATGCCAAGAAAATAGAGATCTGGCCTCCTTATTGTGTTAAGAAGCTAACCCAGCAAGGGTTTCATGAAACACATGTACAAGAAAGAGAAGATCTAAATGTTTAGCTCAGAAAATTCATTATTACAGTAAAATTACAGAAATATAGATGAATAATAAAAAATAAGGATGATAATTCCTTCCTCTAGCTTTCTGGGAGAAGGGTTGGCCCTTTCCCTAGGAAACTAGCTCAAAAACAAGGGTCTTAACCCTGCTGTAGCAACTCTGCATAAAATGATGCAGTTCCTTCAAGGGACTGCACTATAGGAGATGAGAACCACTTTGGCCTGCTGCCAAGATCTGAAATGTGCTCAGAAATATTCCTAGCTTATTTCTCAATAGGAGGAAAGCACCTTCTACTGAGAAACAGACTCGGATGTGGTGTCAGAATCCTCCACTGCAACACCCTGCAACTCAGCAATATTCTGTTGTAGAAATAACACTGGGACTGAAGAATGGTGCTTGGCCTTGAGCCTAGATGTGGAGCAATGCAGGACAATCTCTCCCAAAAGGCCTCTCAAGGGAAGAGGTGGGATTCCCGCTCGGGAACACCCAGTGCTACCTTGCTAAACAGCAAGGTGAAGCCAAGTTTAAACATACAAGATCAATAGATCGAAATACCAAAGCATGAATAACGAAGGCCTCCATCCTCTTCATATATATCAAGTGAACCTCTCCTCATTGGGTCCCATTCACATGTGCCACAAAGCTCATGCAAGTTGTCCTCCACCAAAACTGCGTTGTCCAAAGGAGATTCAATGTATCTAGACAGCTTAGTTGACTTGGTCAAAGTTGACTGAATCAACATGATCCCATCTCTGTTCACACGCAAGGGTGCTTAAATTAGCTACTTATTCTTACCCCTTTTCACATTAGGGTGTTATTGATCCTTCTAAAGAGGTTAATGGGCCTCCTTACCCAATTATTCATCCTCCTAGTGATAAAACAACTCTAATATTCCATTTAGCTTGGAGGCTAAAATTTTGGAATATTACATCTTGTTACATCATTGACAAGTTTCTCACTTCTAGACCTTTGACCGAAATATTTTGTTTGGCGTTCAACATCAAATCATCTATTCATGCCTTGCAAACTGTACTGCAGTACCTTTAGAGCCATTAACATCAATGGTGGTTCTCTCATGTTTGTTAATAAATCACATCACTGGCTAGTAATCAAACGATGTCTTCCCATGTTCGCCTACAAATCATATATTCACATGGCTAGACTTGTACCGAAATGATCGAGTGAACGAGATAAGAAGACCCTAGATCCAATTTCATCCACCGGGCTACGATTTTAGGATTGTTGTACACATCATCTGTATGATGGCTTTACATTTAGATAGTCATCCGAACATGGGCCTATATATATAGGCATGTATGTATTGGGCAACATTCCAATGTAGATGACTTTTTGAACTATGTACATGTTATTAGATAGTTTATGTGCTGAGCATGGGAATGCCTCCCTTAGCAATTCGTGATCAAGATGAAAATATTATGATGTATTTTATTATACGATTGATGCAGGTCACCGCCCACTTAAGTTCTAGTTCATCACATTGGAAGCATCTCATCCAAATGCTAGAAATTATACATAGTCAAAAGTTATTGGGCTACCACGAAGGAAACTTAATTAGAAACCAAAGAAAAAAATATTATTCATTAATGTCTAAGCCAAAACATCAGCCAAAAAATTATACAAATATCAACTATAGACCAAAATAGAACTACTATCGTGAAATGTATTTCTATATTAAGGGATGCTACCAAAAAAGAAATGTAATTCCCTGAAAGCTAAGCCTCCATGTGAGATATGTGAGAAAATAACACAACATAGAAGATGGCCATCATATTGTCCCACCATGCATGATGTTGCTAAGGTTTTATAGTCATTATTTCCAGCTGCTAAACAAGCTCCAAGTAGCAGAGTATACCATCTAGCACTTAGTAACAAGTACAAGAGATACTTACAAGACTACCATAGAGATGTTACAGCATTAGGGGAATTTTGAGGTCTAAAATGGGCCTCCTAAGGAAATTATAAAATAATAGTGGAAAAAATCTAATAAGATTTGATGACATCATCAAATTTTAGAGGGAAAAATGGAAAAACTACTTTTTCAATTCATATTTCAATTCCCATCTCCTGCTTTCAGTGGGAGTACGTTGGATGCGGAATTTAATTCCCCCATCTAACATACCTAAGGCTGCAGTACTTTCGATGGGTCCCATTACACGAAAAATGAGAAATACATAAAAAAACGTGATTACAATCACGTTTTTTATGTATTTCTCATTTTTCGTGTAGAAGAGTTCATCGAAAGTATGCAACATGGGTACTCCTTGGATGAGGAATTAAATTCCGTATCCAACGAGTACTCCCGCTCGAAATTTGAGTAAAAATTTTGGGAGATAAGTTTAAAATACGAGTTGAAAAAGTAGTTTTATTATTTTATTATTTTTTAATATTTTTACTTTTTTACTCCAAAAATGGTGAATCATCCATTATGGATGACATCATCATCTTGAATCCTATTGGTTGTTATAAAGTTTATTTTTATTGTACATTTTTCTTATGAGGCCCATTTTAGACCTCAAAATTCCCCTAATGGGAACCAACACGAGAAACAACACTTATGACGGACAATAATTTGTGAGATTTGGTGAGGTTATTTTGTAGAATATTGTTTGACAGAACAACCCTTGGATTGAGATCATAATAAAAAACACCTAATTGTTGAATTCTACCTCCAGTGCTATCATTTCATCAAAAACTCAAATTTTGTAGTTTTGGGTTTTCAACAAAGTTGGTTGCTGGAAGTTTGGACTTATTAATACAAGATGAAAGTTCCAAATAAACAGCTCATATATGGAAAAATGGAAGATGGCACCTCAAACGTTGGCTTTCAATTTGAGTTTATTATGAATTTTCATTGTCCAAGCCCATTAAGATGGTTTGAATGAATTGATAGATCATTTATTGAAGGCTTGAAATTATTAACTGCATGGAGGTATTTTTAGAAATGTCAAATAATTGTTTTTTTTAATATTTGTTGGAAATGCGAAATAGTTTTAACTAAGGCTACCATAGGGAGAAATATTGTAAGTTGTGTATGGTGTACATAGGAAATAAATGAAAGATGGCAAGAGTTGAGCCAAATCTCTTTAATAGAATTCATTCTTCTAATTAATAATTAGTATTTTCGAGTCTCTACCTTGGAAGATTTATACAAGGGGAATTGAAGTTGGAAAACATTAGAATCCTTCAAATGTTTCTCGTATTAGGGCTATGGTATATGGATAATCACAAGGGAATTTACCCTTAGTGATCCAGGTGGCTCCAAAGACATACAGGACAAAGAGGGCTCAAAAATCAAAGTGTTTGGATTTCTCTCGAACCAAGTTTAGGTTGTAGATCTCGTCGTCCTGATCGCGGTGGTGTGAACGGTTCGTCAAACTGAGCCTGTATGTGAAATTTAGGAGTCGTCAAAGTTTTGGGTTGACATGGATGACTGGGTAGGTTAAGAAGGCTACAATTTGGATGAAACTCGTCTGCTAGATTCTGGCTAGATTCGGGGCGAAATTGTGGGACACTTAAAATGCCCACTAATGCCCATTTTCAGAATTTTCAAAAATGGCTCATTGTTTTATTTAATAAAAATATTAAAAAAAAGGGGTGGGGGTCGTGACGCTTGCCACCCCCATCGCAGTGTGGTATTAATAGTTATACTATGGTTGGGGGATGGGTGGTCAGCCCTGCCACCCCGAACCATACTGCATCCACAATGGGCCTTTACACTATAAGGCTAGCGGGAGTTGGACCTGCAGCCGGCTCCGTTGGCCCCACCCATGCGATAACCCTCTACATAATAACACGCTCCCCATAAAGACGAACCACCATACCATATGACGTATGGAGTCAAACATACCATGCGGTGGGAGTTAAGGGGCGGGCCGCCCAATGCGGATTCGGCCCCCAACATATCCTCTTGCCCTAACACTTGTACACGACAGGCTTAAAAAAAATGTGGGGAGTTTAAATTTAAATGTGGTTCCAACAAACAATGAGGTCCACCTTAATTCGGAGGGGTCCGGATTTGACCACCCGACCTCCTCCCTCCAACTTCGAATCTGAAACCAACTCGCCAAATGATTTATTTGGAAAATCCACCAATATTTTTACATATAAACTTAGCTTTTCACAATTGCACCCAGGCAGAACAGAGCAGGAGAACGCACGTGGATCGAGGAAAATTTGCAGGTGGAACCATGAGCGTGGAGCAGTAATTAAGAAGGTGGAACCATGAGCCTTGGAATTTTCCCATGGAGGTAGTTTTTCTCCATGTCGGAATATAGTGAAGTTTATAGTCATTTTTCACAGTTTTCCACAAGGAATGGAATGGCGAGGTCAGATTCGCCTTTTGAATTGCAGATTTCCAGTCCACCCATGGAGCAGCTACATGGAGGAACATAGGGAGAATCTAAAATATTCCTTTTGCCCTAGATCTTCACTTTCTCAGAATTCATCAAATGGACAGTCATTTTTGCATTTTTGATGTCACGAAGCTGATGGCATATTCAGATTTTTCATCTGAGCTTTATATTTGTCGGTCACTTTTTGAAGTGAAGTTGCAGGTGTCAGTTTTCAGCGAGTGAGAAGTCGATCTCACACCTTTCGACGCCACGATTGTGATGGTGATTTTAGATCTAGCAGCAACAGTAGCCAATCTTTAATCATCTTCAGCGTGAGGTATATGATATGTTGGTTTCATGTACTTCTTTGTTCTTGAGATGCTTAGTGCTGTACAGATCCTTGTTGATGTATGAGTCGTGGGATCTTGTCTTGTTTTGTTATTAATGTAATTTCTGTCATGGAATTGTATTCTGCTTGATATCCCTTGATGCCACATTGGCAGGATACTCCAGTATGTTTTTTGAGATCCCTTGTTTGTCATGATTGGCAGGATACTCAAAGTCTCTATGTGTGAGTGATTCTCATACTAATACGAGTCCTTTTTTTATGCATGAGAGTTCTGCAGTGGAACATCTCGCAGAGAGGTCTAGCCACTCTTGCATGAGGGCATTTTCCTTGTATGTCAAAGAAACACATCCATGTACATCATCTTCTTAGAGCACTTAATGCAGTGGCCTACACCATCTTAACACTGAGGCCCGAAGATGTAGTCTGTCCTGGACGAACTCCGTTATCAAACGACGTATTCTTATGATTGTTGATCTTGACATGTTTATGCTCCTCTTCTTTACAACATGCAGTTTTTCATGCATGTTCATTAAAACTTTGATTAATTCAATTCTAATAATTAGCCGAAGTAAAAGGTCTTTGTTAAGGGTATCAATAATTTACCCTGGATCAAGTCGTATCGAAGCAGGTCTTCTTGTTTATTATATTGTAGGTGTGAACTATTTGACGTTCGTTGAGTTGAGCCATGGAGAATGTCAAGGACATATACGAAACCATGCTCAGGGTGTCCAAGAAAGTGGACATGTTGTACGAGGCTTATGAAAAACAAGCAACAGAGAATTATGAATTGAAGATGCTCCTACAGGAATAAAGGAAGGACAAACATCAGTTGCAGATTCAGTTGCAAGACACGACAAAGGCGTGGGAAAGATTGAAGTGCAACAACGAAATTATTCAAGTAGATCATGATGCTTTGAAAGCATTCCTACAAGAAGGGAAGGAGGAGAACCATCATTTGCAACTTCAGCTGCAAGTCGTGACAGAGGCATTGGAGGAAGTGAAGCGCAACGAAGGCTTATAGAAGCCTTCTTCACCTATGTCAAATTCGACAGCTAAGGTAAACAATGTCGATTTCTCTTCAGTTTCTTCACTTTATATCATTTCGGTAAGTGTTGAGATAACCATTTTAGGGACCGGCATGAGACTCCTCACCAAGATGGGGTACAAATTAGGATGACTTGGCATTCGTGGCCACGGCATAACCCAACCATTGGAGGTTGTGCAATGACCTCACTATGCAGGTTTGGGGTACACCGAAGAAGGATGTTTGAAGGACATCAAGGGCAAATAGATATTGTTGAACTCACCAAAGAAGATGAATGATGGGAAAACTTTGCCATCATTCCATGGTAACGCATATTGTAGTGAAAGAGCTGAGGTGAGCTCCCATCACTATGATGGCACCAGAGACCACCATAGAAGGTATAATAAGTCTCATTATTCCAAATTTCATTTTGATTATAATAATGTTGGTAACCACGGTCGTAAATCATGGCATCACAAAACATGTCATTTTTGTGTTTTAAATAACCATGTCATTTCTAAGTGTTGGAAAAGGATGGAAGCATAAAGGAGGATAAGGAATGGAAAGCCTTCTCCCTAATAGGAAAAGAAATCGGTTAAGCAGGTTTGGAGGAGAAAGACATTTTTCACTCATTGGGGCCGAAGTGGCCACCAAAGAGCGACATGCTGGAGACTCCATTGAGATCAAAGCCTTAAAGACAAAGCGCCCGTGCATGAACCAGTTGAAAGAGATGATCGACAAGCAAGTTCGCCACAGGGAAATGATCCACTTACTTTGATAAGTGAGAGATGGTTCTTCCAGATTGTTTTTCTAGAGATGTTAGCTTTTCATGGCTGTGTTTGTAAATCATTTGTCACATTTTTAATTGTGAGAGTGATGATGTGTTTTCCATCACTTGTATAAGCGAAAATGATATTTCTTGGCCTTGATTTATAAGTCGTGTGTTGCATTTCTTTCATGTAAAATTGATGATGTGTTTGCCATCACTTTGAAATGTGACGATGATGTTGTTGGCCTTGTTTTATGAGTCTTGTGATGCATTTCTTTCATGTAAAAGTGATGAGGTGTTTTCCATAACTTTGAAATGCGACAATGATGTCTTGCCTTGTAATAATAGCTGGGGTACGATTCCCTTTTGATGTAAACTTGACCACCGAGTACATCTTATAAACTCGTGGAAATTATGGGAATATTTGGGTCATATATTGGTCAATTTGAGTAGGTATTTGCAAGAGATTGTACTACAGGTTTGCAGGGGATGCAGGTGTCAGCTCATCACTTATGGCTCCGAAGGACGCAGGTGAAGGAGAAGGAAGGGTGACTTTTCAGGACGTTTTTGGTGCAGACATAGTACACAACAGTGCAGATTCTTTGATGCTTTTGGAGTACCAAAAGCTCCTTAGTGGGGAGGATTGATCCAAGTTGCTCTAGAGACACATAGAGGACAAAGAGGGCTCAAAAATCAAAGTGTTTGGATTTCTCTCAAACCAGGGTCAGGTTGTAGATTTCGCCGTCCTGATTGTAGTGGTGTGAACGGTTCATCAAACCAAGCCCGTATGCGAAAGTTAGGAGCAGTCAAAGTTTTTGGTTGACTTGGATGACTAGGCAGGTTAAGAATACCGCAATTTGGACAAAACCCGACCGTCGGATTCCTGCTATATTCCGGGCGAAATTGTGGGACACTTAAAATGCCCACTAACACCCATTTTTGGAATTTAAAAAAATGACTCATAGTTTTATTTAAATAAAAATATTAAAAAAAGGGGGGTGGGGGTCATGACACCCACCATCCCCATCGCAGTGTGGTATTAATAGTTATATTATGGTAGGGGCATGGGTGGTCAACCCCGCCACCCTGAACCATACCGCATCCACAATGGGCCTTTATACTATAAGGCTGGCGGGAGTTGAACCTGCGGCCGACTCCGCCGGCCCTGCCCATGCAGCAACCCTCTACACAATAATGCACACCCCATAAAGACAAACCACCATACCATATGACGTATGGAGTCAACCATACAGTGCGGCAGGAGTTAAGGGGCAGGCCACCCAATGCAGACTCGGCCCCCAACATCCCCTCTTGCCCTGACACTTGTACACGGCAGGTTTAAAAAAAAAATATGGAGAGTTTAAATTTAAATGTGGTTCCAAAAAATAATGAATTCCACCTTAATTCGGAGGGGTCGGGATTTGACCACCCGAACTCCTCCCTCCAACTTCGAATTTGAAACCAACTCAGCCGAATGATTTCTTTGGAAAATCCGCTGAGCTTTTTAAATATAAACTTAGCTTCCCACATGACAAACTTGCTGGTGGAACCATGAGTGTGCATGTGGATCGAGGCAAACTTGCTGGTGGAACCATGAGCGTGGAGCAGTAATTATGCAGGTGGAACCATGAGCATTGAAATTTTCCTGGGTAGGTAATTTTTCTCCATGTCAGAATATAGTCAAGTTTGTAGTCATTTTTCACGGTTTTCCACAAGGAACGCAATAGCAAGGTCGGATTCACTTTTTGAATTGCAGATTTCCAGTCCACCCATGGACCAGCTACATGGATGAATCTAGGGAGAATCTAAAAGATTCCTTTTTGCCCCAAATCTTCACTTTCTCAGAATTCATCAAATGGACAGTCATTTTTTCACTATTTGACGTCACGAAGCTGATGGCATATTCAGATTTTTCATCTGAGCTTTATATTTTTCGGTCACTTTTTGAAGTGAAGTTGCAGGTGTCAATTTTTAGCGAGTGAGCAGTCGATTTCACACCTTTTGACGCCATGGTTTTGATGGTGATTTCAAATCCAGCAACATCAGTATCCAATCTTCAGTCATATTCAGTGTGCGGTATATGATATGTTGGTTTCATGTACTTATTTTTTCCTGAGATGCTTAGTGATGTATAGATCCTTGTTGATGTATGAGTCATGGGATCTTGTCTTGTTTTGTTATTCATGTACTTTCTGTCATGGACTTGTATTATGCTTGAGATCCCTTGATGCCATATTGGCGGGATACTCCTGTATGTTGTTTGAGATCCCTTGTTTTCCATGATTGGTGGGATACTCAAAGTCTTTATGTGTGAGCAATTGTCATACTGATAGGAGTCCTTTTTTAAACATGAGAGTTCTGCAGTGGAACATCTCGCAGAGAGATCTAGCCACTCCTGTGTGATGGAATTTTCCTTGTATGTCAAAAAAACACATCCATGTACATATTCTTCTTACAGCACTTAATGTAGTCGCCTACACCATCTTGACACTGAGGCCCGGAGATCTAGTCCCTCCTGGACGAACTTCGTTATCAAATGACGTATTCTTATGATTGCTGATCTTGACATGTTTATGATCCTCTTCTTTACAACATGCAGTTGTTCATGTATGCTCATTAACACTTTGATTGATGAAATTATAATAATCAGCTGAATTAAAAGGTCTTGGTTAATGTTATCAATAATTTACCCTGGATCACTCAGCAAGATTATCTGACAATGGAAGGCATTATAATTCCAAGCCTCAAGATATCGGTTTTATCTTTCGTGATCAATCGAGGAGTGGCATAAAAAAATACATAACAACACTTTTGTATATGAGTTATCCAATTTTTCAAGCCCTTATTCAGATGTCAAGGGTGACTTCGTAAGATTGGTTCAAAGCCCCATTTTAGGAGTGATAAAAAATATAGTCTTATCCTTGACTAGGCAACCAATTATGGCACAAACATATAATCTGCCATTGAAACTTTATAAAGGTAGAGCTTGAATTTTGTTGAGATTCAACAAGATGATGAGCTTAGTGAAAAGAGTCGCCTTCACTAAGTGGGCCCACAGGCTTTGGTGCAAAGTCTATTTTTAGACTATGTCTATTTTTAGGCATGTCGATCATATTCTATGAGTTGCATGATTCTATTTTTGGATGGTTGGTCAAGTTGGAAAAATATATGGACTTATATTTTTAGACATATTGGGAAGAATCTATTTTTTGATTTCCAGTCTGGAAATGGATATGTCGAATATTATTAGCTCTTAATAATATTTGGACTCTAAACAATATCTTATTCTCTTGGAGCACTTCAATTAAGTGCACATATGTGGCACAACAGCTGACAGAAGGAAGTACACTATTCCTGAGGGTTTACTGGAGCTATTGCATGGATGATTTTAGTTAGAACTCATGTGACAGAGTTTGGTGGAGTTGGAGAAGTAGTTGGTGGAGTTGTATTTAGTTTAACTCAGTTAGACTCAGTTGAGCTAGTTGTATCTAGTCTAACTAATTGATACACTAGTGAGAGTGGTGTGAATTAATTATTTAATTAATTAACTAAATAATAACTCATTAATCAACTAAAGAATTGCACATCGATTAACTACGGTCGCTGACGATTTCCCTAGGTGGAGACCAGTGGAGAGATAGGTGAAAGAGCAAGTGTGACTATCAGTTGTGACTATAGTGATGCATTGATTGCATCCAACACTCAATGGATATGCCAATGAGGATTGTGTGAGCAAGGATAGAGAAATTCGAGTTCATTCAGAGCCATTATTTAGCAGGGATTGCGCAGTAGAGGCAGGCTAGCAGGTGGAAAATATCGGTGCATGGATTTGCAAGATCGGGCTTGATTAGTGTGTAGCGATTGTATTGTACTGAGAGCTTGATAAGATCAGCTTTGTATGAATATTGTTACATGATCTCTATAAAATATATTATATACAGATAGTTGGGGTTTTCAGCTTCAGGCTTTCTTGTTAAACAACTGTGTTAATGTGTGTGAATTTTTATTGTTTCATGTGTGCATTGCAATCTTGATTTAATTTCCGCAGATGATCAATGGTGAAATAGATTTTGTATTTTGCATGAATTTAAAATAGTGTGAGATCAGGAGAATATTGGACATATAACACATTATTTATATAATTTCTACATGGTATCAGAGCAATTTATCATTGGAGCAGATTGCAATTATTGAAGCAGTTGAGTTTGTGCTGGTGGAATTCGAATTTGCTGCAGTGTTTTCTTGGTGTTGAAGTTGAGAATTCATTGAAATGTCTTTCAACGGATTGTGACTGGAGTATTCCATTAATGGGAGCTCGAATTACATAGCATAGAAGGATAGGATGGAGGCAATGCTGGATGATAATGGGTTGAAGGAGTTCATAAATGATGATATTCCGAAGCCTGCTTCTAGCGATGCAGCCGCACTTGACGCATGGAAAAATAAGGTAGCAAAGTGTTGAAGGATTCTGTTGGAAGGTGTGAAGGATCACATTGTGTCTAGCCTTCACAGTAAAGCCACTCTATTCTTAATATGGAAGGCTTTAATAGACTTGTTCCAAAGCAAAAGCGACCAGAGGAATTTGGCGCTTAAAGACAAGCTCAGAAAAATAAAAATGGAGAAAGGCGACATTATACCAAAATACCTCACGAAGTTTGTCCACTGCAAGGATGAGCTGGGAAGTGTGGGGGTTACTGTTGATGAATAAGACTTGGTGAGCTTGGCTCTCCTTGGGCTTCCGAAGATTTTGCATATTTACGAAGACTCTGTCAATGGACGGGAGAAACTGCCAGGATGGGAGCGACTTTGGTCGAATCTTGTGCAGGACAAGATAAGGCGGGGTACCAGGGATGGATCTTCATTGATGAATGAAGGTGAATAAAATTGTGCTTTGGCTACCAAAGCTTGGAAAGGAAAAGGGAAGAAATCTTCCAAATCCGAAGCTAAAGGAAAGAAGAAAGATTTTTCCAAAGTGAAGTGCTTTCACTGTCACCAGCATGGACATTTCACCACTAATTGTCCGTAGAAGAAGAAGAATAAGTAGGCTACCAGATCTACAGCTGGAGAGGCCTTAGCCTCACAGTTTGAGCTGGATTTTTCTTTGATCGCATGCTTGGTTTCAAGTGTGATAGGATCGGTGTGGTTTCTTGAGAGTGTTGCGTCTTTCCATATGACCAGAGACAAAGATTTGTTTAGTGATCTATATGAAAAGGATATTGGAGTGCACATCGAGATAGGCGATGATGGTAGATATAGTGCGACTGGTATCGGGACCATTTCCTTTGAGAGGGAGTCTGGTAAACCTTTCATCTTGAAGGATTTGATGCATGTTCCAGGATTGAAGAAGAATCTTATCTCTATGGCGATGTTGGAAGACAAGGGTTATGATGTTGTTTTCAGTGAGGGAAAAGCTTTCCTTCGGCACAAAACAACTAGTCAAACCAGGAGGATAGGGATTCAAGTTAAGAATATTTATCAATTGTAGGTAGATGGCTGCGTAGAAATGGCAAGCAAAAAAGAAGGAGTGGTGAGCCAGGATGAGGGTGAATTATGGCACAAGAGATTGGGCCATCTTCACCATGGTGCTTTGAAAATTTTGTAGCAGATTTCTACTGGGCTTCCTAAAGGTACACTTGCACAGTCAGATCAGTGCAAAGGATGTACTTTGGGAAAATTTGTGAAGACCACTTTTCATGAGAAGGATAGTCAAGCCTCGACGATCCTTGAGAGAATTCACACAGACATGTGTGGACCTTTCTCGGTTGCTTCAACAACAAAGAACAGGTATTATGTGATATTTGTTGATGAATTTTCTCGTAAGTGTTGGATCCTCTTTATGCAGAAGAAGAGAAAGACATAATCAAAGTTCTATGAGTTCAAGGCGCTGGTTGAGAAGGATTTGGGGAAGCATGTGAAAGCTCTAAGGAGCGATCATGGTGGTGAATACATCTCTGGCGAATTCAAATACTTCTGTAGCAAAGAAGGAATTCGAAGAGAACTCATAGCGCCTCATAATCCACAGCAAAATGGGGTCGCGGAGAGAAAGAACAGAACAATCGTGGGTGCTACACTGGTGATGTTGCATGATCAGGGCCTTCCCATACACTTCTGGGCTGAGCCATGCAACACTGTGGTTTATGTGCAAAACCGTTGTCCTTATAGAGTACTTGGGATGAGTACACCTAAAGAGGTGTTTTTTGGTAAGAAGCCTGATATTTCTCATTTGAAGAATTTTGGCTCACCTGTTTACATTCATGTGATGAAGGATTCGAGGAAGAATCTGGAGTTGACCACAGAGGTTGGGATATTTGTGAGAAACACAGAAACACCCCACAATTATCGTGTGTATTTTCTAGATAGTCGGATGATTGTTGTACGATGGGATATCAAATTTCATGAGGAGAAATCCATGAAGTTGTCGCTTGAGAGGGAGCTACACTTGCATCCAGATGAGGAGCTACTTGTTCCTAAAGATGAGCCTCAAGATGTGGATCAGCCACAAGAGGAGGTTCATGGAGTGGAAGAAACCACTCATGCAACGCTAAACATCAGAGGGCATAAGTGCAATATAGAAGGTGAGTGATTGAATCTTGATGCAGCGCAGAATGTAGGAGCTCCTACATCACAACACAGACAGAGACATTCACCTAACCGATTTACTGGATACATGGCTCTGAAGAGTAAGTGTATCATGACAGAGCCATCCTCTTTCGAGGAAGCTGTGGAGGATCCCGCATGGGTAGATGCCATGGTGGAAGAGTATGATTCGATTGTCAAAAATAGTGCATGGGAGATTGTCCCAAGGCCAGAAGGGAAATCAGTGGTAGGTTCGAGATGGATCTACAAAGTGAAGCAAGCTGCTGACTGGAGCATCGACAAGTATAAGACAATATTTGTTGCCCGGGGCTTCTCACAAATCAAGGGGATCGACTATGAAGAAACCTTTGCACCTGTCGCAAGGTATTCTTCCATACAGACCATCCTTGCTCTCTCAGTACAGATGGGTTGGCACATTCATCAGATGGATGTGAAGACTGCATCCTCAACAGAATCATTGAGGAGGAGGTGTACATTGAGCATCATGAGGGATTCAAAATCTTTAGCAGCAAGTCGCATGTGTATAGGCTCAAAAGAGCGCTGTATGGGCTGAAACAAGCACCTCGTGCTTGGTACACATGGATAGACAGTTATTTCACCAGACTTGGTTTCGCCAAGACTGAGGTGGATCCAAACCTATACCAGATTGTGGTGGAGGGTAAGCTTTTGATCATTATTCTTTATGTATATGATTTAATACTAATGGGTGATGAGCTGTTGATACACTCATGCAAGGCAGATCTTGCAAAGGAGTTTGAGATGAAGGACTTAGGCCTCCTTCATTATTTCCTGGGATTGGAAATTTGGCAGCAGAAAGGTGGACTATTTGTGTCTCAAGGCAAGTATGCCCGGGAGATACTGGAGAAGTTTCACATGCAAGGCTGCAAGCCTATCAACACCCCTCTTTCTCGTGGTTGGAGGAAAGAGGATGCTACATCGGTAGAGGTAGTGGATGCCACTGTTTATCGACAGTTGGTTGGTTCGCTCATGTATATAGTCAATACATGACTGGACATATGCTATGCTATGAACCAGATTTCAAAATCTATGGTTAAGCCTACCAAGCTCTTTTGGAAGGCAGGCAAGCACGTCCTGAGGTATCTCAGGGACACATCTGGGTATGGATTGTGGTACAGACAGTCAGATGAGGTGAAGCTGCATGGCTTCACAGATGAAGATTGGGCAGGAAGCCCAACGGACAGAAAGAGGAAATTTGGAGGGATTTTTAGTATCGGATCTACAGAAGTTTCTTGGTGCAGCAGAAAACAAAGATCCGTGGCACTCAGTTCAGCGAAGGCCGAGTACATGGCAGCAAGTTTTGCTGCATGTGAGGCTATATGGATGAGGAAGATCCTGGTCGGGTTGTTCGGTTCTCACCTAGATCCTACTGTGATATATTGTGATAATAAGAGTTGCATTAAACTCTCGATTAATCTATTATTTCATGATAGATCTAAACATATTGACATCTGGTACCATCATATCAGAGATTGTGTGCAGCAGAAGATCATGTTGCTTTCTTACATTCCTACGGAGGATCAGGATGCAGATATTCTGACGAAGGCGTTCACTAGGAGCAAATTCGAATACCATAGAGACAGGATCGGGGTGGCAGATAATCCCTATCTTGTTGAGAGGGAGTTTTGAGATTCAACAATATGATGAGCTTAGTGAAAAGAGTCACCTTCACTAAGTGGGCCCGCAGGCTATTTTTGGCGCAAAGTCTATTTTTAGACTATGTCTATTTTTTGACATGTCGATCATATTCTATGAGTTGCAGGATGCTATTTGTGGATGGTTGGTAAAGTTGGAAAAATAGATGGACTTCTATTTTTAGACATATTGGGCAGAATCTATTTTTAGATTGCCAGTCTAAAAATAGATATGTTGAATATTATTAGCTCTTAATAATATTTGGACTCTAAACAATATATTATTCTCTTGGAGCACTTCAGTTAAGTGCACATATGTGGCACAACAACTGACAGAAGGAATTACACTATTCCTGAGGGTTTACTGGAGCTATTGCATGGAGGAATTTAGTTAGAACTCATGTGACAAAGTTTGGTGGAGTTGTATTTAGTTTAACTCAGTTAGACTCAGTTGAGCTAGTTCTATCTAGTCTAACTGATTTATACACTAGTGAGAGTGGTGTGAATTAATTAGTTAATTAATTCACTAAATAATAACTCATTAATCAACTGAATAATACATCTGTTAACTATAGTGCATGGCAGTTTCAGTGGATACCAGTGGAGAGATAGGTGAAAGAGCAAGTGTGACCATCAGTTGTGACTATAGTGATGCATTGATTACATCCAACACTCAGTGGAGATGCCAATGAGGATTGCGTGAGAAATTCTGGAGAAATTTAATTTCATTTAGAGCCATTCTTCAGCAGGGATTGTGCAGTAGAGGCAGGCTAGCAGGTGGCAAAGATCAGTACATGGTTTTGCAAGATCGGGCTTAATTAGTGTGTAGTGATTGTATTGTACTGAGAGCTTGATATGATAAGCTTTGTATGAGGATTGTTACATGATATCTATGACATATATTATATACAGATAGTTGGGGTTTTCAGCTTCAGGATTTCCTGTTAAACAAATCTGTTAATGTGTGTGAATTTTTATTGTTTCATGTGTGCATTGCAATCTTGATTTAATTTCCGCAGATGATCAATGGTGGAATAGATTTTGTATTTTGCATGAAGTTAAAATAGTGTGAGATCAGGAGAATCTTGGACATATAACACATAAGTTATATAATTTCTACAAATTCCCCCTATTAGTGTTTTTTCCTCTGCATTGCGAAGTTTTTGTAGTTTATTTTAGAACATTCTTTGGTTCCAAAGAAGAAATTGGTACAAATGCCATTTTGCATTAGGTCATCATTGAAGCAATTCTTGAATCTGCACGAAAGAAGCTCATCCTATGTGTCTCTTCAAGAAATTAAATTCTAGAATTTCTTGCCCTCATGGTCTTATAGATATAGTTATTCCCATTGGAAGTAATAAGTTGGTTTTAGTAATCAAGGAATCAATCAATAATCTTGTGGTTAATCGTGTTGATGAAGTCTACCATGCATATGTTGCTGGTAATTTGGGTGTCCCAAAAACACATCATTATGGATGTAATGACAAACTATTCGGCTACTTGCAATGCATGCCATGGATACACCTCTTAGAGATGAATATTTGGTAAAGAGTGGGGACTTGATGAACTCATGAACTGAGAAAAACATAATTATAGAAAATCTATGTGATAGGGTGCATGTCAACAA